>CM062818.1:1154282714-1154684092 GCA_031772625.1 Pinus tabuliformis | reverse complement strand
CATGCAAGCCTCTAGGTGTTTGTTCAATGATACTTAGACTCTAGACTTTGACTCAAGCAGGTTTTATTGGCGAAATGAAGAGGAATGATAATGACAAGAAAATGCATGGTGTATGAATAAGAACACTCTCTTGCTGTGAAAAATGGATATGGAAGTGTCACGCTTTATGGATGTACGATTGGTGGAATTTAAAATCTTTTTCAGAAAGGGAGGTGGAAGGTAGTGGTTGTGGAGATGGATTTGTCTTCAGAATTTTTCATGAATTTAGTCTTTGGAAGACTAATTATCGTCACAATGTAATCTCCTGAATGATCACTTTGTTATCCTGTAACCTGTAAAAAAAACTTGGCAGAAAGAAAACATAAGTTTGTTCAAGAAGAATTGTGCATTTCCTTCATGATTCTTACGCAAAAATTTTGTACCAAATAAAACAGATTTAAAAAAAATCAAACTGGTGAAAGTGACTCAATTCATGGTATAAATTTCAATCCTTCTTAAAAATAACCATGAAAAATAATACTCCCTTTTTGTGTTAGATAACTCATGAAATGTAGTTGGCAAAAAGCTTGATCTTAGAATTATCTGTTGTGTTCTGCATATTAGTGCATCATAAAGCATACAACAGAAAGATGTGATGAGTTAATGCCAACAAGAATCCTCCAATCGATTTTTGAAATGTGTTTCCAAGTATCCTATTTTTTATTTTCAAATCTGTGTGAATTTTGTGAATTTTTTTTTATTATTTTTTAAATTTTGTTTTTTTTTATTTAATTTTAATTTTTTTTATTACTTTTTTTTTAAATTTTGTTTTTTTTTTAAACAACCAAATTTTAAAAAGAAAATATTAAAAGTAATAAATAAATGAAAACATATTTATTTATTTATTTAGATTTTTCTTAAACAATAAATTAAAAACATAAATGTTTTAATTTATTATTTAAGTTGAAATATTTTTTAAAATCAACAAAATTTGATTTATTGAAACCTATTAATAAAAAACTAAAAAAAAACTATCACTAAAATGTTGTCCATACCAATCACAGTCACTCAGAAACTATAAATGATTCATAAGCCTTTGTTGATGACTGTCAAAATTGATGGTGGTATATTTTCAACAGCCAACACTGTTTCGGAAAGAACTTTGAGATGTCCAGGCACTTCAATATGAAGATAGCTCAAGGTTCGCCCTCTTCTAGCACTTTGCTTGCCTTTAGGCGCATCCTTTCGCCCCAGAGCAAGCTTGACAGGAAAAATATAGAGGACGAATTGACTGACAAATCATTGAATATCCAATGATGGCAGCAGCAGTACCTTCACCCCAACCTCTCGCTCCAGCTATTCAAATGGTGCAGATAGGAGTTGGAGCGTTTAATGATACTGCAATTCGACTCGGAATTGTCCTGGAAAAGTTCATAGAGCACTGGAACTCCTTCACTTCCTAGATTAAGGCCAGGAGCAAGCTCTTGCACAATATCACTCAGAGGTTGACCACAGTCTTGCATTTTCTACATAAGTTCAACTATTTTATCAAAATTGTGTGCCTCTGCCTTGTATACTTTGCAAAGTTGCTTGATAAGTTCATAACGAAATCTTCTAAAATGAAATCTTTGCCTGAATACATCAACCCTTCTACACAAGGTGGTAGTTTAATGGAGTCTTCAGAAAGTGTTTGAAAATGCAGAGCCCAGGGATTCTTTCCCTATTAACTTGGTCCAGTTATCGATTGATGTAGGCAGGAGAAACCTTCGAGAGCGTCGTTCCTTGACTATATACCCTTTTTGCAAAGACTCGCAAGACAGTTTCTCGCCTTCCTTAGCATCCATCTTTATAATCGCTTTCTGAGTAGATTCGGGCATGGAGTAATATTCGACCGCACTCACAAATTTTCCAGACCATTTTGTAAGCCACGATATGTGCGATTCCTTCAAAGAGAGATAAATTCTGGTGTGGCTTGCAGCATCTGATACATTCGCCAAATCTGTGTTGTTGGAGGAACTTACATACTTCAACAAAGGAGCGTCTTGCAAGTGACTGCTCTCTCCCCAGCCTGGAGGAGGTTATTGGTGCGCTTCCCCATTGCAGATAAAACCACAAAGGGTCTTTCTTGATCGAAGCCGAGAATGATATCTGCAACTTCCTTCATTCTCTCAGCTGACGCCACAGAAGAACCGCCAAATTTTATCACACAAGTAAACTCTGGCTCACCGCTCTTATTTTGAATGTTTTCAGAATAATCAATTGTTGCTGCTCATGCAATCCATGGAAATAAATGGGCATCCATTGCAAGGATTCTATAGGGGAGAACTGATAATGCAACAAATAGTTTAATCTGTCCGCAATTTTGTATGCATCCGCTAAACTTAATTAGAGAAAAATCCTCCCAAATTTATGATTTCCTACAGTCTCGCCAGGATCTTGTTACAAAATGGATTAATCAGAAGATTTGTTGGGATTTGCTGGATTTGATGTGTCCATGCAACGCAGGGTGGTAGCCCCATCAGGATAATCTTTAGGCCCATCATCCGGCTGTTGCATACCGATTTCAAATTGACCGTCATCTTCACCTTCTGTTTACACGGCCATTGCAGTCATCATTTCTGCCACAATCTCCCATCATGAATACCACAGCAGTTGGGTTATAAGTTATAACCATGCCATCCAGTTAAGGTTGTGGCGATGGTATGACAAAACCGAAAAGTTGATTTTCCACGATGCTATCGTCTTTCATACAAACAAGGAAGCAGCTACTCAACTGTGGCCTTGGTGTCCCAGCATTGAAAAGTGTAGGAGAAGCATGGGTGAACCAACGTTGTGACATTAAATGGTAAGTTTTGATGGCTGAATCAATATCATTCTTATGGATCCCTACAGCAACTCTCATTATCATATGTTGAGGCCTCTCGATAACAACTCCATTGTCTTTTAAAAGATATGATCTCTCCAATGTCTTAAAACCAAAGTAGTCATACTCAAAATCCCTATCATAGATGATTTCACTGCATTCTTCATGATGATCAAGGGAGCCTTCAAACCAGATCGTTTATTGACATGAGCATACATTTGCCTTATTGGAAACTGTGATTCTGGCAGCCAACTGTGCATAATCAGGATGGTTTGCAATCATAGCAGAAGCAGTTTCAGCAGCCAACTCATCCAGCTGACTGGTAGTGACACCCTTGTAAACGCCGGCGCAAACCTTTTGTGCAACCAACACAGGATCACAATGCTCCATATTAAGCCCGTAGCTTAGCTTCTTCAATCGCGCAGTGATCTTGTCAAAGTGCACAGCCTCCTGCCTGCCATCTCTTTTGATCACATACATTTTCACTCACTCCGACGCAGAAGACTCACAGTCACCCAATCTTAACCCTCCATTGGAACCAAACGAGCTGAATACACAGAGAGGGCTTCCTAGCTATGTAAATTGTGTTGTTGAGCTCCTGTTTGCCAAGAGAGGAAGGGTGTGGAGACTTCTATTTCATCTATTACTTATATGATGGCCACACACAGGAGGTTGGAATTTCAAAACAGAACCATGTGATGGTTTTTCACTTCCCGACTCATCTTCAACGAAATGAAAAATGTTGATGATTTGGTAAATCAAATTACTCATTAAATTCCTATTTACTTCTCAAATTCCATGCTTGCTTACCATCCGCTGAACTTTATTTATGAGCAAATTTTGAGTAGAGTTATCATTTGGCAGATTGTCTGCAACAACAGTCTCTGTCTCCAAATGATCCACAAAATTTTTCGTCTTCTAACAGGTTGCATCTAAAGATGTAAGGCTTGAAGTAACTGAGACGGAACTGAAGCTGGAAACGCCACCGCTGTTGTTCTTTTTATCCTTTTTCCGGAGTCTTGCCAGCTCTAGATTCATCTTACTAAAAACACTTCGTTCTAGCTACCTTGATTCAGCTATAAACCTCTCCTCTCTCCTCGACATTCAAACCTCGAATTTGTTTTTTTTTTTATATATGTTTTGAGTTGTTTTGTTTTCATGAACACGCTGGTGTTTTTGTCTTTTTTTTTTAAATGTATTTTTTTTATGTTGTTTTCAGTTAATGTTTTGCATATTTTTTTTAAATATCTAAAAAACAAAAAATGATTAGTGGTTTTTTCTTAATATTAAAAAAAACAAAAACAACAAAAATGGTTAGTTTTTTTTTTTTTAAATAATAATATGTGTATACAGAATACATATATTATTATTATTCATAAAATGTTTATTTTTTAAAAAATTAAAAAAACTAAATTTCATTTAAAAATTTAAAGATGTTTTTTTTTCACAAAATTCTTTATTGTCTTTTTGCAAATTAGTTCTCCAGCAAGAGTATTTTTATTTGAACAAAATCAATAGATTTTCTGATCTTCCTGATCGCACGAAGCGCAGGAAGAGAGCATACTAATTGCCTGATTTGTTTTTATTTATGCAGGGGGGGTGTTTTTGAAAATACGAAATTTAAAACTAACTAAACACTAAAACATCAGAAAACTCAAACTTAAACTCTTTTGTGAAGATCCTACTGTCACTAGGTTTCACAAATTATTTTGTCTAAAGAAAAATACTAGTATTAAATTAAATTTCTAATGCCTAATCCCTTAGCACCGTCCCCGGCAATGGCGCCAAAATGTTGGGCAATTTATTGGGCTTAAATTGATGCATTAAATTATCAACCAGGGAAACTCGTAAGCTTGTGATGGTGCCAGCAATATATATGCAAGAGTAGGCAACTAACTCTATGTCTAGCTAAATTATTGACGATTCAATATAATATGCAAGGGAAGAGGCTCCTAACTAAGGAGGTCCTGGTTGTCCTTCCCTACAGTATCATAGAGAAATCATTGACTACATAAAACTAAAAACTTGAAATGAAGACAAGAGAATGAACTTAATTATTGTTTAGATTCAAGTAGAGAGAGAGACTAACTTAGTCTCTTGATTGTCCTCTCGTGTACTAATCCAAACTAAACTAAGAGTCATTCATAAGCATAAGAAATGAAATGACTTGAAATATAAAAGCACAAAAGAATGAATTTCAATTACCATATAAATCAATGGAGAGAGAGCCTAACTTAGACTCTTGGTATCTCCTCATAAGATACTTGAAACATAAAAGCAAAAGAATGAATTTCAATTATCATACAAATCAAATAGAGAGAGAGAGCCTAACTTAGACCCTTAGTTGTCCTCTCATATGCTGCTTAGATTCTAATTTAAAACTCATTCATCAATCACAAACAAATCCTCAAACATCTAAACAAGTAAATGAAATAAGATCTAATATGAAATAAAATGTTTCTCTCATCCTTTTAGAGTGAGCTCAATTCTCTTAAGAACAAGACAAATTATTCCATATACTACATTAAGGAAAATTAAATCTAAAACTACATAATGGAAATATATGTAAAATGAAGCTTTATTGTATTCCATCATAAGTTTGGATACATGCTCTAAGAGTCCTCTCTTTGGAATGGAGGAGGTACTCCTATTTATACAATAGGATGAGATAACAAACTCATGATGATGATCCACTAATCTCTCTTTTAGTTCCATACATTTCTCAACCATCTAGACACATAACCCTATCCTCCATGATCTCCTCCATGAGGTCCATGATTTCCTCCATGATCTTTTCCACGAGGCGTATCTTATCAAATTCGAATTTGATCATTCAAGGCCACATAAAGATGTCCTGGAGGCTTCCTTTGTACCTACACATGTCAACCAACTCATTCTAATTGTTAGGTATAAGTATAAGCATATTATTTTCTAAAGTTTAGCCATAAATTCA
The DNA here is from genome assembly GCA_031772625.1 of Pinus tabuliformis. Lineage (NCBI taxonomy): Eukaryota > Viridiplantae > Streptophyta > Pinopsida > Pinales > Pinaceae > Pinus > Pinus tabuliformis. The sequence goes on along the minus strand of CM062818.1, from coordinate 1,154,678,297 downwards.
CTTAAAAATGTTAAGAATTAATAAACTTTGGAAAAGCATAGTTATAACCCAATAATGAGGTAAATGGAATGATGTGGAGGTGGAATGGAGGTGACATGAAGGTAAAATGTGAAGATATTGGTGAATAATGGAGTGAAAATAGGGACCATTGTTAGGACCAACAACGGGTGTGGTAGGGCGCAGAAATGAGCATACTTCGACAGTCGGTCCACAACCACCATGATGACTGACTTGTTCCCTGACTTTGGAAGACCTGTAATGAAATCCATAGAAACCTCCGTCCAAATTGATGCTGCAATGGGCAATGGTTGTAATGTGCCTGGTGTGTTGATGGTTTCCCCTTTGTGGTGTTGACAGACATCGCATTCTACTACAAAATTAAGGATGTCCTTTTTCATGCCTGTCCAAAAAAATGATCTTCTGGTGCGAGCATATGTCTTCTAAAAGCCCGAATGTCCTGCAATGGGAGATGAGTGCAATTCTGCCAAAATGCGACTTTTGAGGGTGGATGTTGGTGATATTACGACTCTATCCTTGTAGCGAAGAATATCATCCTACCACGAGTAGCCCGTGGTGGAATTTGCATCTACCTAAAATTGAGAAATGAGTTGGGAGAGTCCGGGGTGTGAAAGCCATTCCCTGCGAGCCTCTTCAATCCATTCTGGAATGGGGAGGGAAATTGCTAGCAGAGTACTTTCCTCCTCAAATTGGCGAGATAATGCATCTGCTACACTATTGTCTTTCCCTTTCTTGTAAATGATCTCATAATCATATCCCAGCATTTTGGCGAGCCATTTATTTTTTTGTGGGGAGGATAGGAGTTGCTCCAAAAAATATTTAAGACTATAATGATCTGTGTGGATTTGGAAACGTCGCCCCAATAAGTAAGGTCGCCAGGTCTTGACTGCATGTAAGATGGCCATCATTTCCTTCTCGTAGGTAGATTGGCCTAGATTCTTCCCACTTAGTTGTTGGCTTTTGAAGGCCAAAGGTCGCCCTTCCTGCATTAAGACCGCCCCAATACCTGTACCCGAAGAATCACATTCAATGACAAAAGATTTGGTGAAGTCAGGTAGTGTTAAGACTGGAGTGGAACACATGGCATTTTTTAGAGCTGTAAAGGCCTGTTGTGCTTCCTCATTCCAGAAGAATGAATTTTTCTTTATGAGTGGGTGAGGGGCTTTGCTATGTGACCATAGTTGCGGACAAATTTATGATAATAGCATGTGAGACCCAAAAATCCTCTCAAGCTCTTCAAGGTCTTAGGTTGAGGCCATTCCTACATTGCTTGGATCTTTTTGGGGTCCACCTTGACACCTTCACGCCCCACAATGTGGCCCAAATACTCTACTTCTGCCATGCCAAATGAACACTTGGACATCTTGACAAATAATTTATGCTTGCGGAGCAGTTGCAAGAGTAGATCTACATGCTGAAGATGTGCGGCCCAAGTGCAACTGTAGATGAGGATGTCATCGAAGAAGACAAGGACAAATTTCCTGAGATATGGTTTGAGAATGTGGTTCATAAGGCTCTGAAAAGTAGAGGGGGCATTACAAAGACCAAATGGCATGACCAGGAATTCATAATGGCCTTCATGAGTTCTGAAAGTAGTCTTTGGAATGTCGACTTCCTTCATGCGAATTTGGTGGTAGCCTAAGTGAAGATCCAACTTAGTGAAGAATTGAGCCCCATTGAGTTCATCCAGCAAATCATCAACCACCGGGATGGAAAACTTATCTTTGACTTCCAACTTATTGAGGGCCCTGAAGTCGGGACACATTCGCCACTCCCCATCTTTCTTGAACACCATGACCACTGTGGATGAATAAGGACTAATCCTGGGACGAATGACACCTGCTTTCAAAAGTTCCTTGATTATTTGTTCTATTTCATTCTTTTGGGTGAATGGATATCTGTATGGGTGCACATTTGGGGGTTGGGCCCCTGGAACCAAGGTGATGCTATGATCATGTTCCCCTCATGAGGGTGGAAGCTCATGAGGCTTTTCAAAGACCGACAGATGGTTATTTAAAATCTGTTGCATCTCAGGATGAATTGGCAGAGGCTTGGTTTCGACTGCCTGGATGACATTAAATTGAGCTACAACTCCATGATTGCCATTTTTTAACAATTTTTCCATCCTATGTGAGCTGATGATAGAGGGGGCTCCCACCTGGAGTCCATGGAGGGTATGTGTGTAGTTGTTCTGCTTAAAACTCATATATAACTCCTGGAAATCCATTGTGATTGGCCCAAGAGTGCGGAGCCATTCAGCGCTGAGGAAAATGTCGCAACCCCCCATGTGTATGGCAAACATGTGGGTTTTCAACTGATAATCCCCCATTTGAAGTTTGACATTTTCACAGCAGCCTTCACATTTCATTGTGCCTCCATCCGCAATTTGAACTTGGAAGTTATAAACTGCTCGTACAAAACAATGCACTGCTTCTGCAACTTTTTGATGGATGAAATTATGTGTACTTCCACTATCAATCAAGACTACTACTGGGCAATGTTTAATAAAACCTCTAATTTTGAGAGTTTGAGGGGAAGAAATACCTGCCAAAGCATGCAACGAAATAACTGGTTCGTCAGAGACATTGTCTTTTTGGTTATCTTCTTCTAGTGGCTCATGTTCGTCAAGTGGTGGATCTTCCTCTGTGGAGCTGTAGTCAGTGGCATCAATTTGAAAAAATTTGGGCTCCTTGCATTTATGGCCTGGGGAGTATTTTTCATCACAGTAGTAACATAAGCCTTTCTTTCTTGTTTCGGCCATTTCCGCAGGTGACACCTTTTGGACCTTAAGTGTTTGAGTCGTTTTGTGAGCCTGTGGGGGGTGACCTTTAGCTAAGAAATTTAGGTGACTGTATTGGGCTGCTAAGGCACATTCCACATTACGAGCTACCTTGCAAGCCTCCGTCCATGTGGGAGGGGTGGGACTGGTACAGTGAGGAAGAGCTATTCCGCTGAAAAACATTCCATGTAGAACACATCTGAGAGACCCCAAGTGCGGAAGGCTAAGGCTTCAAAAGCTGTATTATATTCATCCATTGTACCAGTCTATCGGAGCTTAGTAAGACGACCCAAAAAATATGATTCCTGGTCAAAGCGGTCTTGAAGAGCTTTGGTGAATTTGGTCCAAGTCCTAAAAGGTCCAGTGCAACGTTGATGCCATTCCCACCATTGCCACCTTTCATTGTCCAAGTACATGCTCCCCAACATAAGTTGAGTCTCATCATCGAAGATGTGATTCAGTTTGACATACTGCTCCATTTGTGCTATCCATGCTGACGGGTGAGAACCGTCAAATTTATGCATATCCAACTTGGGAGGTCGCTGACTGGGTTGTTGGTGGGTGTTCCAGACGTGAGGAGAGTGGCTAGACTCACCCTCATTGTGTCCATTGCCACTATACACCTCCTCATGGGTTGGCTCCTTGCCCTTCAGGACTATTTTCTCGACCATGCTACATAGTCCACTAAGCTAAATGTGGAGGTTTTGCACTGATTCTTCAAGTTTTTCCATCCTTTCATTGGCCATCGCTTGAGCTCTATTTCTACCATACACCAACCTGATTTTTTTGAAAATTGGGACTGCCTAAAAAAAAATTCACTAAGAAGTGAATGGTACCACCGTCCTCAGCTCATCGTCCTGATTTTGATGGGCTAGATCACCAATAAGCGCCCCGAAAGATATCATACTCATTTTTTTTTTTTTGAAAACTCCTAATGGAGTTTTACTCCTTCCTTATCAATACTGCAGTCGCCAAATCCTAAAAATGTCAATGCGGCCAAAAGTCCTGCGAAAATTATACCCCGGTATAGGAACCCTTCACAACGACTCCGATCTAGTGGATCTGAGAGATCTGAATGGCGGATTTGGTAGCTCTGGGCGGTGGAACAGACTACTTCTATGGATCTGATGGATCTAATAGATCAGAATAGCTGATCTACGAACTCGAGACTGCGGGACTGATGTCTGCTACTACTGCACCCCTTTGCACAAACGGATCTGGAAGAGATGATGTGTGATCCCCCGATAGAAAAGGGAACTATGGTCTTGAGGAGTGTCAAGTGCTACAGATCGCAATATACATAAGGGTCTGCCAATAGTACTCGGCCTAATGTTTCAGGTCTCTAACTAAGGAGGATCGACCGTACCCTTAGCCATACAACCCGACTACCCTATCGTACGGGCGAGTAATCTCTCCAAGTGTTGTTCTCGGTGTACTGTAGCTGCAAGATGGTCGACGGTTTATCTATGGCGAGGTTTCAAGGGAGCCTAGGGGGCTTCCAATATACCCAGAGGGTACGTGGAAGACAGTCTGTCCACGGTTCTGTCTAATGCGCTACTACTCGAAGGGGTACCCACAGGGGTTACAAGGGAGTCCAACAGACATGACCACCTCTTGTATTTCCTGCACGCATGTCTCCCCAAATCCGCAGGTTTATGCGCTCAATGACAAATCCTGTGGTTTAAAGACACTGGAACACGTCTCTAGCAAAATATTTTTTTTTCTAAGAAATGGAGATCCCACCAGCCCTGGAAAGTGCTCTGATACCACTTGTTATGCTCTTAACCTACAAAATGATACCCAAATACAGAATATGCGAAGAAAAGATACCCAGAACACAGAATAGCAATGATTTTATTAGTCAGAGAGTAATGTTCACTTGCCTCCTCAAGGGGGCAACCTCCAATAGAGCAGAGCTCGATTACAAAATAAGACACGATACTCCTCGCAGGGAGTCTCTATCCTTTATATATGACTCATACATGCAATACCAAGGGCCAATACCGTGGGTTTTATTAATACCATCTATCTAATACTACGGCCCATTTGCAAATAACTGTTGTCCCGTCATTAATTGCGGATTAACCACTTACAATTATTAATATGGGCTTTATTGACTCTTGACTATGATGTGATCCCATTACATAAATAAGGGGGTTAGGGTGGGACCCTAACACCAGGAAGGTATTTCCCATGTGTTACTTACAATATCAAGTAGCAATAATTCTCTTCTTTTAAGACTGCTATCACCCAGAATTTTGATTGTCTTTTTATGAAAAGAAACTTTTTTTTTTTACAGAACAGAGTATAAGGGCACAAGTTCTTTTCTCAGCACATAGATCGATAGGCACATTCGGTTTTTCACACACTCACACATGCCAGCCCTTATTGCAGCATATATATTTCTTATAGGAGAATTTTGAAAAAGGATGGGGAGATTTCAAATGCAGAGAGAAAAGAAACTGTGTAGACTCAGGGAAATATGCAAGCAGACTTTCACTTTTTCAATGCACAGTAAGACTTCCACTTTCTCTTTTCAATCTACTTCTGTGTTCAATTCACCACCTTAAAAAAATCATGCACAGAGGAGTTTTCTCGAGCCTACCTCGTTTGGAGCTTGAAATTTGCTATAAATTCTAGGTTTTCCTTCCACAGAGTTGTTCTTTTCCTTTCATGTAGAACCCTTCCTTTAGAAGGCTCTCGGTTCCTATAGAATGAAACTGTTCTTTTGAAAGAGCCTGATAGGCGGGAGATTTTCAAAAAAAGGCAGAAAAACTAGTGGAGGACGACTCGTTAACTATTCTGGAAGTGGTGGATGTGTACTCTAGTAGAGAACGTTGTGAGTGCAGAATGAATAGAGGGTGGTGCATGATTCAACTAAGCGTCTTTTAACTGTGGTGTGATTCGTGGTGAGGGGATGAGGTGGCCGGACTGGACCATTGATCTGACATCACAACCATAATGTTTCAACATGTTTATAACCACCATCACCTCATTTCTCCCGTTATCCGCTGCCACCACTACCAATCCTGACAATTTCTTCTTGAATGGACACTCCACACATGCTGGTTGCACATCTAATCGACAATTTTGAATTTAATTGAGCTCATTGGGATTCCACGAGGATTTGTAACTAGCTGAGGGTGGCCAGTTGACTGGCCACTGATTCCACTCAATCTGAACCATTCCCATAGTCATGCAGCTTTAAAATATAATTTATGCAATTGAAGAATGAGTTTAGTCACTTACCTGCATGGTCACGTCCGTGTTATGCATATTTCCGGTTTTGGAACCCATTCCTTCATTTGCTGTTGCTGCATGCACACTGCATGCTTGGCCTTGGCTGGTGCTGATGTTTATATGTTCAAGTAGACCTCCATGCATTTTTCTTCTGCCATACTTTATTTTCCCTATCTCTGGAGTATGTCTTTCAAAGGGATTAGCTGCTACAGGATTCCTGTAGGACATCCTATAGTTGCTTCTCCTCCTGGAATGCAAGCTAGAATGAGTAGGGCTATACTGTTGACGAGGGTCTCGGATGATGAGGAGTCTAGATGGAGGGTAATAGGTATGGTGAGTGAAAAAATGATGCTTGATTTGTCATTAAAAAGTTTTTGCTGGAAGTATGAAGAAAACAAGATTTCTCTATGTGACTGTGCATGGAAAAAAATGAGTGCAATGAAGGCGTACAAAGATGGAAAAAGGCGACATATGGTGATGGATTGATGTAGGGAGGTTTACAGGTCTCATGAGTAGATTCACAACCTTCGAGTCCTCTTTTGAGGTCGATTTTGGCTTGTCTATAGGTTCTACAGGATCTTCCTATAAAATACATAGAACTTCCTACAGAAGACACAAAACTTTCATGTAGAAGACACGGAACTTTCCTGTAAAAGGTGAAATCTTAGCCCGAATGAGACCAAATCTTAGAAAAGGGTAGTGGTCATGGAGGAAGGGATTGTGAGTGATACTTGCAGCCTGGTGCTGACCTCTATCTTTATCTTGTGTGATCCTCCTAACCTGCGATGTCCTTCATGCAACCTGTAATTTATCCAACAGAAATTAGGTTTATTTTCCTTTTTTTAATTCTCTTTTTTTTTTTTTTAGTCTGAGACAGTTGGGGCGCCTCTAGGATGTTTTCACCCTGATTGTCTGCCCTAGGCACCTCCCAAAGGTTTTCACCCAAGGATCTTTTATTCTTTTCCTTTCTTCTTTTTCTTTTTTTCTTTTTTTTTTTGTGTTCAAGGTGTGGGTGGAGTGGAGAGAGGGGCCTGCTCCACCACCAACACTGATTTATCCAGAGTTTCAATGAACTCCCGCTTAGAAAGGGGCTTCTTGTAGATTTTCAATCAATACCCATTGACGAGCATGGGGATGGCTCCTTCATCAATGGCCCTGATAAGGACTGAACCATTGTTGTTGCATTTCTCCATTGTATATGGTACCAGCCATCTTGTCCTCAACTTTCCTTTGAAATCCTTATATCTTGAATCATATAACAGCACCCAATCTCCAAGCTAAAATTGTTTTTCTTTAAGGTGCCAGTCATGCCACATCTTTCTTTGAAGTTGAACCACCTCTGAGTGGAGAATGGCCTACATTCTCTATTCATCTAGTCCATTCAGTTGTACTAATATTTCCTGTTGTGCATGGCTGAGATCTAGATCCAGTTGAGCTGCCAACCTCAATGTGATATATTCAAATTCTATGGACAACAAAGCCTTCTTCCCATAGACCAACTCATAGGGTGTGAAACCTATTGTCGTTTTCGAAATAGTGTTATAGGCCTCGGTGGCCTCAACCAAGCGATCTACCCCATATTTTCTCCTGCTACTCACTACCTTAGTCAAAATCTCTTCCAAAGCTCTGTTAGTGACTTCCACATATCCATTTGCTTGCGGATGATAAAGGGTGGAATTTTTGTGCTTAATCTTGTGATGAGCGAGCAGGTCTTCAATCAGGTTAGAGGTAAAATGAATTCCTTGATCTGTGACTAATTCTCTTAGGTAGCCAAACTTGTAGAAGATATTTTCCCTCAAAAATTCAGCTACCTTTTCTTCTATTGATTCTTTGATTGCCCTTGTTTCTGCCCACTTTGTCATGTAATTTGTGCACACAATGATGTAAAACCTCTGTTTTGAAAGAGGGTTGATAGGACCCACAAAGTTCATTCCCCACTTATCAAATGGATCGAAAGTCACTTGAGGTTTAAGGGGCATCTCATCCCTTGGAGCCGGTTTCCCCATATTTTGACATCGGTCACATTGGCTGATGTATCTCTTGACATCTTGATGAAGAGTGGGCCAATAGTAGCTTGCCTGTAGAATTTTGAAGGTGGTTATTTTTGTTGCAAAGTGGCCTCCATAGGGCCCGTCATGATAGATTAGGAGGATGTCAAAAACTTCCTCCTCCCTGACACAACGCCTCAAAATCTGATCTTGGCCATGTTTAAATAGGTTATCCCCAATCCAAGTGAATTGGGCGCTTTTCCACACGATCTTACTCTTCTCTTTTGAGGATAGGTGTGGTGGGAACTGTGCCGAAACCAAGTAATTCGCTATCAGCAAACCATGGAGAGAATACTGAGATAGAAAATAGGTGGTCATTTGGCATTTGATCATCCACCATCCCTTCTTCACCTACAGGCAAATCTAGTCTAGATAGAAAAGCAACAACAACATTTTCCTTATGTGGCTTATCAACAATGGTCAAATCAAATAAAAGTAACCATCTAATGATATGAGCGTTTACGTCAGGTTTATTCATCAAATACCTGATTGCAGCATGATCAGTGTGTATGAATGTTTGATAACCAGTGATGTAGTGTCTGAACTTGTTTAGGGAATGGACTACAGTCAGGAGCTCTTTCTCAGTTACGGTATAGTTTAACTCTACCTTGGACAGGTTTTTAGTGACAAAATATATGGCATATGGTAGCTTTTCTTCAACTTGTCCTATGGCTGCTCCTATGGCTTTGTTTGAGGCATCTGTGTGAATGTGGAAAGGTAGGGCCCAGTTTGGACCTCTCAAGATTGGGGCAGTTACCAGCTTACCTTTCAATGCACCCAGAGCCTCTTGACAGTTTTTAGTCCATGTAAACTCAACACCTTTCCCCAAAAGACCAAACAATGGAGAGCGTAGCTTCCTGAAATCTTTAATGAATCTTCTATAATATCCTGCTAAGCCTAGAAAACTTTGAACATCTCTTACCTTTTGAGGAGGTGGAACCCTTTGGATGATAGTAATCCCATTGGATCCACCTGTAATCCTTGCTGAGAAATTGTATGACCTAGCACGGTCCCTTCAGTCATTAGGAATTCACATTTTTCAGGACTGAGGGATAGGTTCATTTCAATACACTTGGTTAAAACTTTTCCCAAGTTAGTCAATGCTTCTTGGAAGTTAGACCCATAAGGAGTAAATTCATCCATATAGATTTCCACTGAATCATGAATCAGCGCAGCAAATATGCTCAGTACTGCTCTTTGGAAAGTGGCAGGAGAGTTGCATAACGCAAAGGGAAGGACCTGGTAGGCAAAGGTACCCCATGGACAAGTGAAAGTGGTCTTATCTTGGTCTTCTAGGCTGATTTGGATCTGATTATACCCACTAAACCCATCTAGGAAGGAAAATAACTTCTTCCCTACTAGGCCATCTAACACTTGATCTATGAAAGGTAAAGGGAAATGGTCCTTCTTGGTAGCTTTGTTAAGTTCTCAATAATCTACACAACTTCTCCACTTCCTGTTCTTCTTCGGCACAAGCACCAAAGGAGAAACTCACTCGCTGTCAGAGATGGGGTAGATGAATCCTGCATCTAGCAACTTTTGTAGTTCTTCTTTGACAATGTCCTTGAGGGCTGGATTCATACTCCTCTGAGGTTGCCTGACTAGTTTACAATCCTCTTTAATGTAAATGTGATGGGTACAGACAGAAGGATGGACTCCTTTCATCTCCTTATAGCTCCAAGAAAGAGCATCTAAATGGTTGTTCAATAAGTTACACAACACTTTCCTAAGAGGGGGATAGCGATGAGTTTATCTTCAAGGTGCTTTCAGGGTGAAATTGCACATTCTTAACTTGGGGAGAGGTCGGATCAGTCACATAGAGATCCACTAAAGCACTGACTTGGGTGTCTTCTACCAACTCTTCTAATGGAAGCACACTAGGAGTTGGATTTTGAATCAAATTTTCAATAAGGTCATCCTCGGGTTGAGGACCTCCCCTGGTGGATTCCACTGTGCACAATGGTGCATAGTAGACTTCCCTCATCTTCCTCCTCCAACCAGAGAGGTAAGTCATGTTTTAGCAGAGGTTGGGAAGGAGAATATAGGACTAGTTGTTTGGACATAGGCCCATTCTTAATGCTCATGCTCCCTGCTTGATAACTGATGAAGCATCTGCAGTAGCTAACCAAGGCCTTGCCAAAATGAGGGGGTATCCAGTGAGTTTTTCCTTTGGCTGAAGGACCAAGAAGTCCATAGGGTACTCCAAAGAATCAACGAAGACCATGACATCTTCCACAATCCCTTCGGGGGTCACAGTGGAGCGGTCTACTAACTACAGTACTGTCAGGGTCTTTCTTAGGGAACTCTGAAGGTTGAGTTTGAGCCTAGTGTCCCTGGTCATTACATTAATGGCAGCCCCTAGATCGATCAAGGTGTGGGGGATTATGGTGCCATTGATGTGGACATCGAATTTAGGACTCCGAGGTTCCAGATATTTTGGATAGATTATTTGCCCCAACATCAGGTCGGACAGTTGTCCTATAACATTGATAGTTGGGGCATCTCTCTTGCACCTTCCTGGGTGCCTGAAACACTTCTCTTTGATCAATTTGTTGTATATTGGTAGATATTTTATGGCTTGGAGAAGTGCTATTTTTACACATAACTGTTTAAGTTCTCCCAGAAGCTCAGTGTCTTATGGGTTTGGTTGTGTGGTTCTAGTTAGTCTCTCAGGAAAGGGTTGAATGGCTTTGTTTTCACCTTCCTATTTTTCTTCCTCATCCTCCTTAGGAGGAGGTTGGCTATCTGGGAGGACCTTCCCAGATCGTAGGTTGATCTCCTAAATCTCCACAACATAGGTAGGGCATGTTGTCTCTCCAGTATATACATGTTCAGCCTGTTTGTTATTGGGGTTCAGGTTCGGTTGAGCAGGCATCTGGGGTTGTCTTGGAGGAGCAGGAGGTAATGGTTGTGGTTGAGTAGGTGGTGGAGGAAAAATAGTGGGAGGAGAGTTGTACTGGGGCCTCCACCCCTGTTGAGGTGAATTCCACTGAGGTTGTGGCTGAACATGAGAATGGAACGAATGAGAAGCAGGTTGAGTATGGTATTGAGATGGGTATGACCAGGGAGGGGGTGCGGACTAGGAAGGATGAGCAGGGGACCCTAAGAAGGTAGGTGAGTGGATTGGTTGGGGTTGTGATAAGTCTGGGATGTCCCTTGCATCCCCTGCTAGTACGGTCTGGGTCCATGTGGCCTCCTTTGGTTTACGAAGTAGAGTGGTTCAATGGCTCCATCAGCCCCTTCGTACATAGATTTAAGTCCGAGTAAGGTTGGGCATTGGTTTGTAGGGTGATCTGCCTCACAAATGAAGCATATCTCTACAGAGTACAGTGGACACTCGTTCCAAGGATGCTTCCCTATACATCTAGGACAAAAGATGGACAAAGCCCTCTTAGCTTCCTCTTGCTTCTGTTGGATTCAGAAGGTGTCCATTTTCATGGAAATGGTCTATCTCACGTCACTTTCAAGGTCTTCCATCTGGTTTGCAAACTCATGTTTGGAAAAGGTGGTGCTAGCTGAAAGTTGACTCCCCCTACCTCTTTTCTGGGCTGCCCTAGAATGGTTTCTAAACACAGTCTTTATGTTGTCATAAGATAGTTGGTAGATGTCTCCCCCAGCCAGAAAATGGAGGGTATCTAGAAGGTCTTCAGGGACTCCTTGGAGCAGAACCATCTTCAGAGATTCTGGTTCAAGTGTGCACCTGGCCCTTAACTGAGTTGGAACCTTTCTTCATAGTCTTCTAAAGATTCATCACTTCCCATGGTCATCTGAAAGATTTCTCCCTTTGTTTCCTTTAACCTACACTAATACCGGTATTTTTTGTTAAAGGCTTGCTGCATCTAAGCCCAATTTGTGATACCATTTCCAGGTAACCCCATGAACCAGCATAGTGTTGCATCCTTGAGGGTAGAGAGAAAGAGTTTCAACTTTTGCTCGTCTTCTACATAGTCATAAGTTTGAAAAAGGATAACAAACTAAAACAAGAAGGTATCAGGGTCTTTAGTGGTCAATCCATGGAAGTGAGGTAATGCCAAGGGACTTATGTTTTTCATTTTTGTGTCCCCATTGGTCTCTCAGATGGGAAAGGTACCTTCTATGCTCTCCTTATTTCCTATACTATTTCTGTGTTCAGCCATGGTCTCAGGAGGAATGTTTTCTTGCTTTTCTTCTGTTATAGGATCTTCATATATCTCTGGAGGTTCACCTATAGGTTCTTCTAAATCATTACCACCAAAGAAGAGAGAAGGGTGACTCAGTGATGTGGTGGGGGTTTTGGGTAAGAATTTTTTTGAATTGTCTCTGTTCCTATGAGGCATGAAAGGAAATCTATTTTTATATTTTATTTTTTTTGCTTATACCTACAAAACTGAAATTGATTGAACAAAAATTTGCAACTAACTAAAATAAACCTTGCTGGAATAAAAATTACATAATTGAAATGAAAGCAGGAAATGACTAATTTATGCTACTGAAATGAATTTGCAGAATTGAAATGCTATGCTACGCTTGCAGAATTGAAATTGTAGAAATGAAATGCTAGGCTATGCTTGCAGAATTCAAATGCTAATGTACGATTGTAGAATTGAAATGCTAATCTATGAAAGTGGGAAATGTCTAATTTATGCTTGCTGAAATGAAATTGCAGAAATGGAAACGAAACAACTACTCTACTCTTGCTGAAATAAACTACTTAGTAGAAGGTTGTAGTAGAAAATAGAAGAAAAGAAGCAATCACAAATACTCTGACGCTTCCCCAGCAACGACACCAAAAGGATGGAGGGCTTCAGTATTGCAGCAATGATGCTGCAACTCCTGGGACTCCCTTCTTTACTTTTATCAACCCAGTTGTTCTTAATAAACTTGGAAGCGACGGTGTTGTATGCACAAGTACTAGCTCTTGTCGCAAGCTGTCACTTGATGAGCTGGCAAAAGTTCACTAGGAGCTTAAACAAACTTCTATGGGCTCTTAGAAGAAGCTTTTAAATGTGATGGATGAAAAATAACTCAAAAGAGGCTAGTCTACTTGCAGAAAGAAGTGGAAAGCTGAAAGGAAATGCAAACCCTAGCAAACCCTGGTTTTACTGACTAACCCTACTGGTGCAAGAAAAGAGATGAAAGTTGCGGAAATGGATGCCATTGAATCTTGGAAAGGTAAAATGCAGGTTACTAAGCTAATTCTGAAGGAAAATATAGAAGAAGCATCTTTTTGTACTTTTGAGTAATTTTGCAGAATTATTATGCATGAGCTTTAATTATTTTTGATTGTGCAGAGGTTGATTGGCAAAAGGAAATGGAGTGGGCACTTGCAGGAGGTTGGGAAGCTGAGAAGAGGGCCTAAGCGGTCCCCGACACTCTTCCAGAGAATTTCACAGTGATCAGATCTTGGAAAACTACTCATGTGAACTTCGATAGGAAGTCTGCAGGGGTTCTACAGGATGTTTTATAGGAAGTTCTACAAAAACGACCAAAAGAGGATTTTAGAGGATTGATGGAGGAAAAATGGTGGAGAAGTGGAAATGAAGGATGGATAAGGTTGTTAAGAGGTGTGGGACTTGGTAAATGAAGCTCAGGAGTGATGAAGATAGTTGGATTTGCTCAAAGATGGAGAAAGCAATGTTGCACAAAAATATAGAAATTAGGGCAAATTGGGAAAGTGTGACAAATGAAGGGAAGGAATATCGGATTAGGGGCTAGAACAGGTTAGATGATGGAGTAAGGGTAGGTAGGAATGCGTTACAGGTACTTTGCACACTATTTTCCAAACCTAATCGAACAAAGACTAGAAAAACCATAGATCTATCTATTTTGACCTAATCTAACCTAAAAACCGAAAACGTGATGAACAAAAGTTTATAGATAGGAAATCATGCTAGATAGCTATGGAAACTAAGCAAGAATAGATCTAAACATGCAAGTACAACTAGTATCAACTTTTTCAACTAAAAATGTAACACTAGCAATTGCATAGAAAGGCAAGAACAATGTTTTTGTGGTAGCAAGTATGCCTTGGTCTCAGCTCATGGTCCCAAGGAGGGAGAGATGAAATCATGAATTACTTGATTACCTTTTTACAGATCTTTTCTATTACCAAACTATCAAATCAACCTAAAACATGAGAAGCTATTTTAATCATTAAAAGCAACCTAAGTAACAAAGAAAAATCTTAACCTAAATAACATAAATTATTCTATGAATACAAGGAAAACACATAAAACTACACAAAGGAGGTACTGGCACTTGGGTTAGGCCCAACCCAAAGAGCTACAACCTCCTAAGAAAGCTCAGAGCTGGTGCAAAGCGAGATTCATCTCCATTACTCAAAAAATAATAGTCATGTCACAAAACGGTTTACAGCAAGAGCTCGAAAATGAGCTAAAATGCAGAGCTGAACTCAACTGGGAAAAAGAAATGTTCAATAGCTAAACTACCAAGGCTTGAAGCCTTCCTACTTATGCAGCACAAGGACTGCCACTAGTCCTCCTTAACTTTAGGAGCCTAGCCGCTGAAGACTGCAGTTAATCAGCCACATCACAAAACCTGCTCGGTTGCCCCTTGAAATCAACTTTGGTGGGCTGTTGAACTCTGAGCTGATGGTGGAGAACTCGAGGAAGGGGTCATTTAGTGTAGGAGACACCCTTTCTACAAATCCTCAGCCTTGTTCCTTCGTATTTGGCTGTCAACTTGCTCATAAATGCTTGACTTTGGTCCAAAAGATGTCTAAAAACATGCAATAAGCACGTATTAGACTTTTTGATCAAGTGACTATTCTCATTCATTCAATTAACATAAATATATTCAAAAGCATGCATAAAACTATGAAGAATGGTGGATTAATCAAGAATAATAGGCAAAATGAGGCCATAAAGTTACCCATTTTTGGGGCTTATCAATAATCTATGGAACTTGTAGTTACTCTTTACGCTAATCCAAATGTTCTTCACTAATGACAGCTTATCTCGCAGATTTTAAATCTTGCACTGACATTGTAAATCATAGGAAACAATAAAGTTTGACAACCATGCAGTTGTAGTAATGTAATTTCCACCTAGCAATTCGCTTCCACTTTCCACCTTATATGGAAGATTTTAAATCTTGCACTATCATTATAAAGTGGTTTTGAAAAGTGAAATGTGAGTGGGGTCATAGCTGGCAAGTAGTTTTAGACCCTAAGTATGCACAATTCTCCCAGAGCTACTGCGTTGGAAAGAGAATTTTGATAAAACTACAAATTGCATGGATCCACCATACATTAAAATTTGGATAGACTAGGGGGTGCATAATTAAATTACCATCATCATCTTTGATCTCCAATGTCCTTCATTTAAAACTACAAGGGTTTTACTATATGTGATGTCTCCATAAAAATAACTTCACACTTGTAAGCTTGTGTTATCAAAATCTATCCAATAGAAAACGTTCACCAACATCTCTAAGCTGGCACGACAAAACCCCTCATCATTTGTATATGAATACTAACAACTTCTAGAATTCACTAGTACCATCATCGCTGCTTCTACGAAAGCCTCTATAGCTTCAACATCATCTTTAGATTTAACTGTGATACCATTGATTCTCCTCAAGCTCTGTTGCAATGGTAATTTTTCTTGATCCATTTGGCTCCTTCAATGTGGATACTCCATAGAAAATAAACGGTGGAATGTATTTGTTTCTTTCAAGTGTCAGTCTTAAATTTATCGTTGAACTTAGCTCTTAGTCCTCGGTGTTCATTCTACACTTCATAGGGAGGTAGTTTGGGTATGTTTTCATTTGTTTTGTGTCGTAACCATTGCTGCACATGCAATATAAAACAATTATTTTAACTTCTTTATATAAGCCATCACATTTCTTTTTATTCAATGCGTTATGCACGAGTATACTCGAAAGCCAAAAATTTTATCAAAAGGCATTTTAGACATATAGATTGGGCTATAAGGCAAAATTTTCAATGAAAAAAGAAATACTTTGGCTTAGCGTTTGGTTGGCTTGTCTTCTGACTTTGTTAGTGAGATTCGACGGCATTTTATAGATAGAGATTGGGCTCTAAGGCCAATTTTTTGATGTAAAGGAATTTTAGACATAGAGATTGAGCTCTAAGGCCAAATTTTTGATGAAAAAACATTTTAGACATAGAGATTGAGTTCTAAGGCCAAATTTTTGATGAAAAAGAAATGATTGTTTTGTAAATTTTTTATGAAAAAAATGACTCTTGTAAAACACGTAATCACAAATATCCATCAAAAACTAAAATTTAGTTATAAATTTTTACCAAAATTCATAAAAAGATTTACATATGTGTAGGAGTCTACTTAGGCATAAAAACTAGAAAAATTCAAAAAAAATTGTAGCATTTCCTTTAAACACAAAATGTTACAACATAGGCTCCAATTGGGGACCACATCCCCCTATGGGAGATGGAGAAATGAAGACCAAGTACCTTTTGTTGGACATGGAGTCATGACAATTCAATTCAATTGTGACTTTTACCTATAAGTTGTGATCCGAAACCTAAGACGTTTAATTTGAAACCACACTATAATCCAACTAAAATATGAAATATGGATAAAATGATCCATATTGCAATCTAAAATCTAAAGTCAAACTTGTATATTAGTGTTCCTTGATTGGGATATAGAGTCATTATTAGACTGATATAATGCTCATACTGCAAACTAGAATTGGTCAAATACACTGAAAGATAATTGATATATTTACATGCCATAAGTTTAGAAAATAAACATATTGGATTTTAGACTCCTACGTTACTTAACTGAAATTCAACCTATTAAGTATAGTCATTCTTTGAGTGTAACCAAGTGAAGATTGGATTAACTGACGAACCAACTTGCATGCAACTAAAAACTCAAAAAATATTTAGAACATGAAACTCAAATTCCATAGGCAATAAATACTTAGAAATGAGCTTTGAAAAGGGCATCCTTTGTAAACTTCCGAGTTTTCTGCTTATTGTTTCAAAGAAGAGAAATACACTTTTCAATGCAATCATTAATAAGAATTGAGGAAACACAACATAAGATGCACTTAAACAAAGTGGAGCCATGCGACCAATATCAAATGTCTTATACTTTTTAAACAATAAAGAATAGATCTAGTCTTGGTCATTCTCCAAGGAAATATATATCCATTACTGCGCTCTTCAAAAATGGTGCCAAATGTTGTATCTATTTCTTGAAAGAGGTCTATTGGCTAGAAACTTTGCCAAGAAACCAACTCAACCAACTTTAGGTTCAAGTTGGCCCTTCAACGAGAGGGGGATCCCTCAAGTGTTACAAGGCTTTATTGTTGTTCATTATCACTAAACAACAACCTATGAAGCAT
Organism: Pinus tabuliformis; assembly: GCA_031772625.1. Taxonomy (NCBI): domain Eukaryota; kingdom Viridiplantae; phylum Streptophyta; class Pinopsida; order Pinales; family Pinaceae; genus Pinus; species Pinus tabuliformis. The sequence continues at coordinate 1,154,660,876 of CM062818.1, read as the reverse complement.
ACCGACTAGATCTAGGGGTTCTTATCTAGGGTGGTTTCGTAGGGTCTCAAATCCTTGCTTAAAATGTAAAGCCCTCTCTTATAGAGGTCTAATCAAAATACTAAAACTCGGATATGAAAAAATAAAATAGCTTGAAAGTGTTTGATAGGGGAATTAAGGAGATATTAGAGAATTAAATATCCTGCATGAATATTGAATTATCTAACAAGAGCATAATCATATAGAAGAATCCCTATAACTAATGACAATACATCTAAGAATTGATATAAAAGTAGCAATGTATTGGTGCAGAGGAATCAACATGACACACTATCACCTTCATCTACTCAGTAATGATCATAACTTTGTGGTGGGATTTTAGGGAGGTTGACACTGGACCTAGCCTTGGCTAGTGTTTTATACAACCTCAAATATATGCAGAAAAATTTATGCAGTTACATGAAAGGACATAAATATGAAACAAATTATGCCATTAAACAGAGCCAGAAGCCCTTAAATAAATTCTAATGTTACAGCCTTTACGAAAGTAATAGGGTCTTTCAGGGCTCAAAATCCAACTCTTTTACGTTCAAAATAATAAAAGGTATACAAAATACATCAAGCTAATTGTCTGTGTCTTTTAGGAAACAAAACCAATTAATAATTCTAAAATAAAAGCAAATTCTAAAAATAGGTGTAAAATATTTCAAATTGTTTGAGTTGCTTGGGAAAAAATATTCTGCCAATGTTCTCAAATCTTGATTGTTGTATTCAAAATCTGAGAAGTTGTAATTTAATGCTCTTATGTTGTTCCAATGCCTGATAAAACCTTTAGGAATTTGGATCTAATTGCTATAACAATGGCTAGGAATCTGGACTTGTTGATTTGAAATATGTTTGAGATTTGGGGATGTCTTTTATGATGATGATCCTCTTCCACCTCTTCCAGAGAACTTCAAATGCTATTTTTTATTCCCTTTGAATATTCAACTACCCTCTTACAAGGTTCCTAAAAAATCTACAATATGATTTAGATGGAAGGTGCCATATATATATTGACTGCTTAAGAAACAAGGAATATTTTAGGGGTTAATAATCATAGGTGGGCTAATATTCCATACTTGAGAAAAGAATCAAATCACCAATTTCATTTTTTCTATAAATGAATTCGCCCAATTTTTATAGTATAAAATTATTTTACCTTAAAAATCACCGATATTATATATTGTCTAATATTAAATAATTAGACATCTAAACATTTATACAAAATTATCGTCAAACATTTTAAAATTTGGATATTAGAGACTAGTAAGGTTCGCCAAAGTTGCTAAACTTTAAGACAAACTTTCATCCTTAAAAATTTCACTGTTAAGAAATACCCTATTTAATCTTTGAATTACTTTAATTCCACTCTAAATTTTTGATGTCGTTGGAAGTTCAACAATGTTTTCAAGAATAGCTTTGGGCCCTAGATATGTTATGTATTGGCTATCTAAGGTTTTCATTTACAAGCCATATTCATACCTTTACAACATAGTTCGTAACTATTATATTACCAATCTTCACTAAATGCATTCATTTTACCTTGCGGTTAATTATTGATGGTCTCTTGTATTTTTAATGATTAAATGAGTCTCTAATGTGGTTTTCCAATAATGGTTTACTAATATTTTTATGTGCCCAAACAATAAGTTCTAGTACTGGAAATTGAGAGTTTCATACTTATCTAAGTTTCCATACTAAGTAAAGGTTAACACATGGGCACTTTTGCAAGTATATGTTTATGGATGAATCTATGTTCGTTGGATCACACCTAGCTGACATGCGAAGCTCAAGACCTTATTCAAAGTTTTAGTCAAAACGAAACTCCACCTACAACAATATTGTACCAGTTGGGCACTTTCCAGAAATTCGGTACTTAGTTCGGTACCAATTTAGCATTTTCCAGAAATCAAGTACTTAATTTAGTACCAGTTCAAAACGAGCTATGGATTGTTACATCTAGATTTAGAGGAAAGTTAAAATGATGCTAAGTGACATCTTTCCATCTCCAACAATAATCTAACACACTCCCGAATCATAACAAGACTATTTTTAAATATGGTTTTTTATTTTAATTATAGTATGTGAGTGAGATTTCCATGGAAATCGATGTCTCTTTGAGCATCACTTCCTTTACATTGTATTATAAGCAGAGATCTGTAAGCAAATGTGAGGAGAGGAGGCAGAGATAATTTTTTTAACTCTTAAGTTGGTTTTGAAATAAATTGAACTAGTTTTTTTTAAGCATAAGAGATATTCTTGTTATGGATATTTAATTATTATTCAGCTCTCCATATTATTTTGGTTTGAATTAATCTTTCCAGGTATGTTTTTCAGGTTGGGAAAGGCCCCTCGATCCGGTGAGTGTTCCGACATTTCACTCTTAGCATAGATTTGCAGTTCATTTTCTGAATGACGTGCTTGACGTGTTGGCTAGTTTCATTTAGATTTAAAGAGATTGCTCCTCATATCTGAATGTTTTGTCGCTCTCTTCATGCTGACAACTATTTACTCTGTCAAATGTTGCAACCAGTCTCAGTGACAGTATTAATTATCGTTTTAGCGTTATCGATTTCAGGACGTGACTGTCATTTACGAATATAACAAATATGTATGCATGTGACGTTACTGTCATTTAGCGTTATCGCGTTATAATTTTAATGTATGCATTCCATTCCCAATGCGTTTACAATGAATACATGTTATATTATATTTGTTTCCCTCATAATGTGTCAAAGAATATACACCATGCGCTATTTTATGATGCATACGTAATTTCCTTTTATGTATTAATATTATAACTTTGATACATTATTTGCATTACATACTACATTATACAAGGTTATGTGAATATATGTATATATTATTACATTTTTACATGTAATTTGGAATTGCATTATGTTTACATTATATGTGGTTGTGATAATAACATTATTTATATTTTTTTATCGTGTTTGGTTATGAAGTATATATAGTTACATGCACCATTTTTGTTGTACTAATATGTGGTCATGTATTGTAATTCAAGTTAACACGAGTAGGTTTGTAAAGTGATTGCATAGGGCAAAACTAATTTCATGTCGATATTGATTTTGTCTATATTTTTTTCTAGAGGACAGATTTTTGAAGTGGGTTTCTTTTGAATCTTTTACATTCAATTATTTTGATTTTTTTTCTTACAACATATGTGTTTATTATTTTAGTGTTAATGTTTATCCATTTGATTACATTGTCATTAAAATAATTCTTTGAAGGACACTAAAGCCTCAGTAAGATCTTCATGATAGACCACACAAACATCTAAGCATGAAATATTGTGATCGAGAGCCCTTATAGCACTAAGTTGTTTTATCTCCGAGTGATAGGATTTATGGTGATTTTCCATTTTATTTTACTTAGACCAAAGTGTGCTTTACCAAAGTTAGTTGTTCTCATAGGCTTGAATAGACTCTAATCCAATATTTACTATGATTGCATCTCTAAGTCTTATGAGCCTGGATTTAATAATTAAATGTTGGAATTAGAATACATATAACTATGCCAACATTTTTTGCTGTGTTTCGAGTGAGGTGCTAAAGGGATTAGAGCATAGTTTCTTTCACAAATTTTTTGCATGATTTTCATTACAAGGATAACTTGGGGGCAGAGATAAAATGGTAAGACCATAGGTAAGAACCTCTGCATCCAATTTGGTGGGGTTCCTCCAAAGCCTTAATGTTTCCTTATTTTTCTTCGCAAATGTATTTTCCTTTAGATTGATTCATGAAAATAAGAGAAGCCTAATGTGTGTGAATAAATAACTTGGTGACACTAGGGTCATAGTAACATGGTGGCACTTCGAGGACATGATTGGTTTTCTTGCATTTGTTTTAAGTGTGTTTCCTTCTTATTTCTTTATGATTTTTAAGAAGAATTCCATAGAAAAATCAATGTGCAGGAAAGGGATTAGCAAACAACAAGTAGTGATGCAAGAGCATCCACCTAAGGGAGATCAAGGCTGGAGTATTTGTCTTAGCAGACTAGATAAGTTTTCAGTTAGTTTTCTAAGTCTCATTTAAATTTTTAGATAACACCATTTAGGATTTTATGTCAAGTTTAAGGCTATCCCAACCCGCTATTTTATTTTCATTACTGTTCTATTTTTTTCTAATTTATTGTTTTAGGCTAACTTTAGAGTTTAGACAAAGATGAAAAGTTGTCAAGGAATAACTAAAATGTAACTGCTGACAATTTTAAGTAACTGTACAATGAACTTATTAAAGGAAAAAAAAAGTCAAAAACTGGAATCATCCATCATAGTACGGAATAAACAGAAGTATACAATCATTTTTTAAAGCAAGAGAGAATCTAAGTCCATGTCCATTGCAGCATAAAATTAGTTTCTTCCTATCTAAATAATTAAATTGAGTTCGTTTCATAACAGTTGTTGAGAACAAGAAACTGAGTTCATTTCCTAACAGTACAGAGAAAAAGTAATTATTGACAGAGGCTAGTCGAATTCCATCAATTGACCGAGAGGGATTTGCAGAAGAAATAAACACAGCCACAGCAAGAAAGCAACCAGCATCTACAGGTACCAAGCATCTAACTATTTCTTTCTTTTTAAAATCTGTGTGTATATATATATATATATATATATAGAGAGAGAGAGAGAGAGAGAGAGAGAGAGAGAGAGGTATCAAAATTTACAGTCCAAGTTATAGAAAAAGTTACAAAACAACTACAAGACCAAACAATGAGACAATGGTCCAAAACCCCAAGACTATAATTTAACCAGAGACCCAATATAAGTTACAGGTTCATCATAGCTCGAAGGCATAATTACACAGTGCCTAGAAGACAGCGAGGCCGAATCCCTAAGACTCTCGATTATAGATCCAATGGAAATGAGAAACAACAAAAAGCTCGAGACAGGCAAACAAGAGGAGTAATGTGGCACGACCCTACCCGTTACAGTGTACAGGTATCAGGACAAGAGACCAGTGACCAAAGAGGCTTGACGTCCACCTGCAGTGACCACAAAATAGGCCATCAGCAACTAGGTAAAGAAACCCTAAACGAATTGAAAAGAAGAGACGAGGGTTAGCAGAGTATCTACTCACCAGAGGAGCCGAGCTCGTGCAGGAAGAGAAGCCATGGACCAAGTCACAGTCGCCAAAGCAACCCCTTCTCACAAGGAGCGAAAACAATTAATACCAATAGTAAATGAAATAGAATTGTAAATCATAGAAAAAGGTCTTACCTTTGTGAAATTGCCAAATAGAAGTTGAGAGCTTGGTCACCCCGTGACCACATCCAAGCCATACAATCACATATATGAGAAAGCTAACAGACAACCGAGACCCACAGCTACAGGAGTGAAGTTCATAACTAGGGTTTGCAAATAGCTACCCTCACAGAACGCCATTAATCCCTCATAGATTGCAAACAGAACCAGTGATAGAGAACCCTCTCGACGGAGCAGCAGAGTGCCAGAGCAAGTGACCGTATGAGTGAGGTTAGGGTTTCGAGAGTAAGTTGTAGAGGCAGGAGAAGCGGAGCCCGAGGATAGGACAACTATCCTCGCCAAATTAAAATTCAATACCATATCATTAAACACATCATCAATGCAATCAACCGCTAAAAATATCAACCATAATCATATATTCATTATTGATCGTAAGACATCAGGGCTGGTCCCATAAATTTTGGTATTGGAGCTAGGTTAAGGTTAATTATTTTTACTATAAATGGAAGTCAGAAGAAGGGGTTGTGGGAGAGCTATTTGAAGAGTAGCAGATGAAGGACTGAGAGAGGAGATTAGGATCCTGAGTGCTCGTTTGGCGGCAGTAGAAGCAGGAACAAGAAGTGATCTGGAAGGAGGAGACGGCGGTGAGGAAGAAGTTGCAGCTACAACAGATGAGTGAGATGAGGCAGTAAGCCAAAGCTTCAAACTATGATGGTAGTTTGTCCACAGAAGTACTGTTGGACTGGATCAGTGACTTAGACAAGTACTTTGAATGTGAGGAGATCAACGAAGATAGAAATGTTAAATTCGTTGCCACCAAGTTGAAAGGACATGCAACATTATGGTGGGACAGTGTCCAAGCAGAGAGGAGAAGATCAAATAAACAACCCATTAAAAATGGACCAGAATGGTAGCCAAAATGAAGGGTAAGTTTTTGCCCAAAGATTATCAGATTGCTCTGTATCGACAGGTGCAGAATCTGAAGTAGAAGGGAATGGTTGTGAAAGAGTATACCAAAGAATTTTATCAGGTGAATCTGAGAGTAGGTTACGTGGAGGACACCCCAGAAAAAACAACAAGGTTTGTAAATGGCCTAAGGCTAGGGATATTGGACGAGATAAGTATTCTTTCTCCAAAAACCATAGAGGAATCATACCAGAGTGCCTTGAAGGCAGAAGAGAAGATCACTAGGAAACAGAATGCCAGAAGAGGACATGGATCTGGCAGAGGGAAAGGACAATCCTTTGGCAGAGGTAGAACTGCCAACCACAGTGAAGAAGGCAGCAGTTCAAAGAGGTTAGGAACGATAGAAAAGGAATGTAGCACTAGGGGAGGATGGCCATACCAGTGAGGAAGAGGTAGTGGCAGAGGCAGAGGAGCTGCCTACCAGTGTTACAAGTGCCACAAGTGGGGGCATAGATCTGTTGAGTGTCCTGAAGGTGAACAGGCTAGACAAAGAGGAGCATATGTTGCTCAAATAGAGGAAGCAGAGGCACCACCCGAGGAGGTAGAGAATGCACTAGAGATAGGAGAGACCTTAGTCTTGAATAAGGTACTGCTGAAACCGGAAAGGGATATAGTTGACCAAACCCAAAGAAAGGCATTATTCCAGACTGTGTGCAAGTCACACAGAAAATGCTGCAAACTAATTATAGACAGTGGAAGCACTGATAATCTAGTTTCTACAAAGATGGTGGAGAAGTTGGGTTTGAAAAGGTTGAAGCACCGCACTCCCTATAAGGTGTCTTGGTTCCAGAAAGGACATCAACTGCTAGTTGATGAACAGTGTGAGGTGGAGTTCCATATTGGAAAGTATAGAGACAAGGTAGCTTGTGATATTATGCCTATGGACGTGGGTCATATTCTACTAGGTAGACCATGGCAGTATGACTAAAAAGTGGTTCATGATGGAAAGACAAACTACTACAAGTTTGTCAAGGATGGGATTAAGCATACACTTGTACGCATCAAGGAATAAGAAATAGCAGAGACTAGTGGAGCCAAATCGCTGCTGATGAGAGGAAAAGAAATTTTAAAACAGATTGAAGATAATGATATAAAGTATGTCGTTGTAAGAAGGTCAAGAGTAGTGTTGTTACATACTAAAATTTCTAACTTACCTGAAGAAATTCACGATTTGTTACAGGAATTCAGTGATATTGTGGTGGATGATTTACTGAATAATTCACCACCCAAGCAAAGTATTAGTCATCACATAGATTGCATTCCTTGAGCTAGTTTACCAAACAAAGCTGCTTATTGGATGAGTCTTAAGGACAACGAAGAGATCAGGAAGCAGGTATAGGAATTGTTGTACAAAGGATTGATACGGGAAAGTTTAAGTCCCTATGCAGTTCTGATAGTTTTAGCTCCCAAGAAAGGAGGAGAGTGGTAGATGTGTACTGATTCAAGGGCCATCAATAAAACTACCATCAGGTACAAGTTCCCATTGCCATGGATGGATGGCATGATGGACTGCTTGAGTGGAGCAGCATATTTTTCAAAAATAGATCTAGAAAGTGGATACCACCAGATCAAAATAAGAGAAGGGGATGAATGGAAAATAGCTTGCAAAACAATGAAGTTCTGTATGAATGGGTGGTGTTGTCATTTGGGCTGAGTAACACCCCTAGCGCTTTCATACGCCTAATGAACGAGATGTTGAAGGAGTTCATTAGGAAATTCGTGATTATATATCTTGATGATATACTGATTTTCAGCAAGACCAGGGAAGAACATTTTCGACATGTTAGATATGTGTTGGAGAAGTTACAGCAAAATAAGTTGCTGATAAATTTAAAAGAATGTTCATTTTCTCCAAAGGAATTAGTCTATTTGGGTTTTCTGATTTCAGAAAATGAGCTGAAAATGGAGCCAAAAAAACTTGCAGCTATAATCAACTCGCCATCCCCTAAGATTCTGTTTGAAGTTCAGAGTTTTCACGGGTTGGCAAGTTTCTATCACAAGTCTATAAAAAAATTTAGTGGGATCTGCACCTATGTTGGATACCATCAAAAATCCAAGTCAAACTTTCCATTGGATTGAAGCTGCAGAGAAAAGTTTCCTGATATTGAAGAAGAAGATTACTGAAAGGCCAATTTTGAGATTGCTTGATTTTAACAAAATTTTCCAAGTTTGATGTCATGCCAGTGGTATAGCCATTGGAGCCGTACTCAACCAGGAAGACAAACCAGTAGCTTACTTCAGCGAAAAATTAAATGAAAGTGGGCAGAAATACACATCTTATGACAAGGAGTTTTATGCTGTCATCCAAGCCTTGAAGCATTTGAGACATTATTCGTTGGGTAATGAGTTTTTCTTGTTTTCTGATAATTCTGCGTTACAGTATGTTATGCAGGAACATAAGTTGAATCATAAACACGCAAAATGGGTTGATTAGTTGCATCGTTTTACATTCGTATTGAAGCATATTAATGGTCAAGCCAACAAGGTAGCAAATGCACTAAGCAGAAGATTTTTACTCTTGCAAGAGAGCACAATACAAGTGTTGGGTTTTGAACACCTGAAGGAATTGTATCAAATAGATGCAGATTTCAAGGAAGCTTATGAAGCCTACCAAAATCTCTTTTTGAGGAATAATAGTCCATGGTTGGACTATAACTTATAGGAGGAGCTGTTATTCAACAGAGGACAACTATGTATTCCAGAATGTTCGATGAGGGAGAACATCATCTAGGGAAAACATAGTAGACATATAGCAAGACATTTCGGCATTGATAAGACCTTGGATCAGCTCAGTCATTTTTATTATTGGGTCGAAGATGCGAAGTGATGTGCAGCAGTATATAACTAGGTGTAATATGTCAGTTGGTGAAAGGGCACAATCAGAACACTAGGTTGTATACACCCTTACCTATTCCAAATAGACTGTGGGATTTAGTCAGTCTAGAATTTGTCCTGGGTCTACCAAAAACATAGTGGTGTTTTGATTCCATCATTGTGGTGGTGGACCAGTTCTCCAAAATGGCACATTTCATCCCTTGGAGGAAAATCAGTGATGCCACTCACGTAGCACACTTTTTTTTCACTGAAATTGTCAAACTTCATGGCCTGCCCAAGTCGATTATTTTCGACACAGATGTGAAATTCAAAGGGAATTTCTAGCACACCTTGTGGAAAACGTTGGACACACAGTTGAATTTCAACTTTGCTTATCACCCACAAACTGATGGGCAGACAGAGGTGGTGAACAGGAGCTTGGGAAACCTGCTACGGAGTCTAGTTGGGGAAAATTCATGGATGTGGGATTGCGTACTTGCCCAAGCGGAATTTTCTTACAACGATTCACCAAATCGAAGCACGGTAAATAGTCCTTTTCAGGTCTTGTATAGTATGCATCCTCATGGAGTGCATGAGTTACGAGATCTAGGACAGTTGGAAAGAAGGGGTGATGATAGGGAATATTTCGCAAGAGAAATAAACGACCTACATGAGCAGGTGAAGTCAAAGTTGTAGGACAACAGTCAAAGGTACAAACATAAGGCAGATCTGAAACGGCAGGAGGTACAATTTGACGTAGGGGATGAAGTCTTGGTGCATCTGCGCAAAGAAAGATTCCCTAAGGGCGAATACAATAAGTTAAAATTTAAGAAAGTTGGACCTTCAAAAATTCTACGTGAGTTTTCTGCAAATTCTTATGAGCTACAATTGCCTCCAAGTATAGGTATATCGCCTATCTTTAATGTGGTAGATTTGTTTCCATACACTGCCAGTCCTGAAGAAAACAGTTCAACACAGCCAAATCAGGATACCCAGAAAGGAAGTAGTTTGTGGATGAGACAAATGCCTTCAACTCAGCCACTTGAGATCGAAGGAATCCTCGATACACAAGTGGCTAGGCGGACTCAAAGAAAAGATTACCTACAATACCTTGTCAAGTGGAAGAACCGTCGCATTGAAGATAGTTCATGGCTTGACATAGGTCAGATACAACGTACACGATATTCTATCAAGGAGCTCATGGACCGAAGCCATGAATTTTCATTTACCCCGGAAGCCTAAAGCAGGAGCATCCAGCTAAGGGTGATCATGGCTGGAGTATTTGTCTTAGCAGACTAGAGAAGTTTTCAGTTAGTTCTCTAAGTCTCGTTTAAATTTTTAGTTAACAGCATTTAGGATTTTATGTCAAGTTTAAGGCTATCCCAACCCACTGTTTTATTTTCATTACTGTTCTTTTTTCTTAATTTATTTTTTTAGGTTAACTTTAGAGTTTAGACAAAGATGAACAGTTATCAAGGAATAACTAAAATGTAACTGCTGACAGTTTTAAGTAACTGTACAGTGAACTTATTAAAGGAAAAAAAATAAAAAACTGTAATCATCCATCATAGTACGGGATAAACAGAAGTATACAATCATTTTTGAAAGAAAGAGAGAATCCGAGTCCATGTCCATTGCAGCATAAAATAATTTTCTTCCTATCTAAATAATTAAATTGAGTTCATTTCATAATAGTTGTCGAGAACAAGAAACTGAGTTCATTTCCTAACAGTACAGAGAACAAGTAATTATTGACAGAGGCTAGTCGAATTCCATCAATTGACAAAGAGGGTTTTGCAGAAGAAACAAACACAGTCACAGCAAGAAAGCAACCAGCATCTACAGGTACCAAGCATCTAACTATTTCTTTCTTTTCAAAATCAGTGTATATATATATATATATATATATATATATCTATATATATATATATATATATATATATATATATATATATATATAATTTATATTCTAAGTTATAGACAAAGTTACAAACCAACTACAAGACCGAATAGTGAGACAGTGGTCCAAAACCCCAAGACTATAATTTAACCAGAGACCCAATATAAGTTACGGGTTCATCATAACTCGAAGGCATAATTACACAGTGCCCAGAAGATAGCAAGGCTGAAGCCCTAAGACTCTCGATTATAGATCCAACGGAAATGAAAAACAACAAAAAGCTCGATATAGGCAAACAAGAGGAGTAATGTGGCACAACCTGACCCACTACAGTGTATAGGTATCAGGACAAGAGACCAACAACCAGAGAGGCTCGATGTCCACCTATAGTTACCACAAACCAAGCCATCAGCAACCAGGTAAAGAAACCCTAAACGAATTGAGAAGCATAGACGAGGGTTAGCGGAGTATCTACTCACCAAAGGAGCTGAGCTCATGCAGGCAAAGAAGCCGTGTACTAGTTCATAGTCACCAGAGCAACTCCTAATCACAAGGAGCGAAAACAATTAATACCAATAGTAAAATGAAACAGAACTATAAATCATAGACAGAGGTCTTACCTTTGTGAAATTTCTGAACTGGAGTTGAGAGTTGGGTCACCCCGTGACCACAGCCAAGCCATACAACCACAAAGACGAGAAATCCAATGTACAGTCGAGACCCACAGCTACAGGAGCGAAGTTCATAACCATGGTTTGCAGACAGCTACCCTCACAGACCGCCATAAAACCCTCATAGATTACAAATAGACCCAGTGATAGAGAACCCTCTTGATGGAGGAGTAGAGTGTTGGATCAAGTGACCAAATGAGTGAGTTTAGGGTTTCGAGAGTAAGGTGTAGAGGTGGGAGAAGCAGAGCCCGAGGACAAGACAACTATCCTCACCACATTAAAAGTCAGTACCATATCATTAAACACATCATCAACGCAATCAACCGCCAAAAATATCAACCATAATCATATATTCATTATTGACCCTAATACATCAGGTCGGGTCCCATCAAGTAGTATTCAATGATGATCAAGAGTTTGGAAGAAATCTCTCAAATCATAGGAATGGTTGGGTTCTCTTCTTCTAAGGAAGAAAAAATATTGATAGTAGCCAAGAAATTATATACCTTCCCAAAAGAGATAGAAGAAAAAATCCATGAACCACATCCATAGGAAGATCTTCACCCTTGCAAACTTGTTGACAAAATCAAAGAATCATGGACTACATTCAATCTAGGGAAACCATTAGAACCTCAGATTGAAGAATTTTTGACATGCCTATCTATGGATCATCTAAGAACACAAGAGGATAATCTTATAATATTAGAAGATATAGATGGCACAGTAAAGGACAATATACTAAATGAGCTAAATAAAAAGGTAAACCAAGAGCATTTTGATTTTATTGAAATTTGGTTTCAAGAAAATATAAGATCATATTGCTCCTTAATTCTTCATTACTTCTCGACATCATCCCAAAAATTTTTGGTTCTTGGTATGTTAGAAAAATACTGTGAGGGGGGATGAATCAATGTTTTAAGCTACTTAAACTTTTCTTTTCTTATTCAAATTTTTGTACGCGACTGTTATGAAGTAAAATTGTGTATGTATGCAACTATGATGAAGACAAGTATCATATATATAGTTCACTAACTATTTCAGTTAATTCACCATCTGTTTAACTTGAACCAATATATGAATACTTCATTAAATATTAATTAAACATTAATCATGTGCAGTAAGAATAGAATAAGTCATCACACACAAGAAACACATGAGCACTAGGATTTTTAGGTAGAAACCCAATGTGGGAAAAAACCACCACCATTTTCATCTATGTCTTCTTATTTTATTATCAAGAGAAATTTCTTACAATACTTGTACTGGAACAATATCATGCCAATATGCAGGGACCCACCTGCAGAATGGTACAACCTTCTTTCATTTTCCAGATTCTAATGGAAGGGAGCTACAACCTTGTTATCCTCTGTTCTTTGGGGATCACTTCTCAAAATATTTCAAACTTGATCCATTCAAAACATCAAAAAACAATACTGAAACCAACATTATATCAAATCGCTTAACCAACTTAATCATTAAACCAAATACCAAATATCAAACCACCAAAGCAGTTAGATCATTTACATTCGATGTATCAAAATATCATACCACCTAATGTTCATCACAGAAACCAAATCCTATCACTGCAAACCCTGGTCAACCTTATTTCATAATATGTGTGCTATTATTATGAGACATACCCGCATATATACGCGCTTTCTCTTCAGATAAGCCCCATACATATATCAAAACATTGAACCCTAAAATTGAATCACTACAGTACTGAAATCAATCACTGAAACACATACTAACCTTGTCATAAATCTTTGAACCAAATACATATCATTTCATAGCATCATCATTACTATTCAACATTTGATAACATAATTAGTTCAACCTCAATCATCACTATCAAACACAAATCATCGTGGAAGACTTCATTGACAGACAACAACAAACACAACAAGAATTATCATACATCATATACAGAAAAAACCTACCATATGTACGCGACCCTTATAATACTCTTTCGTGTATGTATGTGCCTTTCATGAAATGTACAGATCTGTCCATACTGCAGAATTGATACGCAACTACCCAAAATTTGATCCACAAATGTACGTGAAATTTCTAAAGAAAAACTACATATAAATATGTAACTCCTAAATAATACCTTTTCTGCACAATAGATCATCAATCAAACCCAAATCTTGACATACACTGCAAAAGACACACATCATAACATCATCTTCACAAATCTATCAACCCATAATAATATTATTCAATGTGTAGTCATTTTAGATGTAAAAGATCTCATCCATCATAATACTCCAGGTGCACACTTATTTCAGATCCAAAAATTCATCAATAAACCAAATCATACACCCGAGCACTTCGATCTCCATCTCCTTATATATCATAGGAATTAGCCAATACCTTAGGGAAAATCCATAGTTATGTTGATGGTATTCTTTGATGGGATCAAATATCCATTTTCACACTCATTACTATGATCCAATACCATTGTAACAACCCCTGGTATTAAGAATACTATGGTGTGGAGATTGTATCTCACTTTTATTCACCAACTCACCTATGTACGCAACTTTGCTTCACAATACCTGCATATACTTCTTTAAAATTTATCTTTATCATTCCCCTTTCTCTAAACTGATATTCAATTTGTTCTGGCCTAAATAATCATCCTGATAGCATCATGTCGACATCTTTGTTAAGTAGGTTCCTATCAAGGACAACACATTTTTCATAGTTCCAAAATCTCCCCCTTTGGACTTGATGGCAACCACTTTTGTGTTTGGTCACCACCACCTATAGATTTCTATAAACACATATGTAGATATACCAAGTCACCAAGCATTCTCCAAACACCAAATTTCTCTCCCCCTTTGATATCAAGGGAAAAGGGTTGATCAATGCTAAATGAAGGCTTATCTCCCTTTATTGACATGAGACATTGTAGATTTGATCTACTGAGTATGAACACTGAATATAGACCATGCTCCACCTAAACACATGTTGAATTTTCTGAACATATAAAAATATGCACGACTTTATGGCTCAATCAAAGATGACCTTTACTATCACCAATGAATCATGTTTACATTGATTACTCAACATAATGGGGTTACATATTTGTCTCAACATTACATCACATTCCCAAATGATGGGATTACATGACTTGACAACAACAGTCCATGAATTGTTTTAAAATGATTTATAACATATGTCTTTACATTACCTTTACATCAAGAGACAAATATGGCATCCAAAATACCACAATAAAACCATGATAATCATAAGAAAACTATCATACACCATATAGAATATGTACCATAGGCATTAAGTGTGACAAAAACCACTTCTAAGTAGCACCAATCAACATCATAAGCAGAATTCCAAATAATAATTGTCTGAAGCATATCATATCCTTTCCCTGATTCTTTCCCACAATTATTACATCATAAAGAAACAAACGAGACTTTTAGATCAGAAATCGTGTATATACATGACTTTCCTTCATAATATCTCTATACCGAAAAAAAAAAAAAAAAAAATAAATAAATAAATAAATTATGTTGATTTTTTCATAAGCATAAATCCCCTTGAATATGAAATATATGTTAGAATAATTAATCAAGTGATGAAGAAAAGACCACTCCTAGTTTCTATCTGATATATTCAAAGGAATCACGTGGAAGAGACTTTGTAAATATATCTGCAACTTCTTCCTTTGAAGGAACATAGTCTAGTTTGACCTTTTGTTCATGTAATTGTTCTCTCAGAAAGTGATATTTGATTGGAATATTCTTGGTTTTTGAGTGCATGACAAGATTTTTAGAAATACTTATGGCACTAGTATTATCACAAAAAATAAGTGTAGGTTGAGGACAAGTGATTTGAATATCTTATAATGTTTGCATCATCCATAGAAGATGAGTACATCAAGATGGAGTAGAAACATATTTTTCTTCAGTAGTAGATAAAGTGGTGGAGCTTTATTTTTTGTTGAACCATGATACCAACTGGGGTCCCAAATAGAATGCTTCTCCACTAGTACTTTTCTGATCATCAACAGTTCCTGCCCAATCTGCACCTATGCAAGCGTGAAGAGAAAAGTCTACATGTTTGGGATACCATAGACCATAATATTGAGTGCCTTGTAGGTACTCGAATATTATTTTGACTACATGGAGATGAATTTCTTTAGGATTTTCTTGAAACCATCGAAAAATCCCAATTGCATGCACTATGTGTGGTCTTGTGCCTATAAGGTAGATCAAGCTCCTGATCATAGATCTGTATTTTGGTTGATTTACTAAGGGAGAATCATCATGCAAATGAAGGTTACAACATGTTACCATTGGTGTGAATACAAGTTCGTAACCTTCCATTCCATACTTCTTTAAAATATGCTTGACGTAATTAGTCTGTGGGAGCAATATGTCATTCTTTGCTTACTAAACTTGAAGACCAAGAAATTATGTTATTTCACCAAGGACATTCAAAATTCTTGTTGCATGACTGAGGAAAAATTTTGACTCATAGAATCTCCATTACTTCTAAATATGATGTCATCTACGTAAACAACAACTATTAAGAGTTTACCATCATCCATATTTATATATAGCTCGTTATCTGCAGATCCCTTAGTGAAGCCTTGTTGTTGAATATACTTGAGAAGACGATAATACCATGCATGAGGAGCTTGATTTTGCCCATATAATGCCTTGCTGAGTTCGCAAACAAGTTTTTTTATCATCTCCTATAATGAACCCTTTAGGTTGTCTAATATAAAATTCATCTTCTAGATCCCCATTTAGAAATTAGGATTTAATGCCCATTTCATATACTGTAAAGTTATGAAATCTTGAAAATGCAAGGAACATTCTTATGGATTCAAGTCTGGCTATAGGTGAAAATGTTTCTTCAAATTATGTTCCTTCTTATTGTACATGGCCTTTTCATACAAGTATTTCTTTGTTTCTAAGTACACTCTCAACCTGTTAGCCAAATGGGGAGAAGTCTTCCCAACAAGCCTAACTTGTGGGTATGATGCCAACTGGGGTATACTCTGCGTAGAACATATAGGGAAGTAGCATATCTAACCCTATGAAGATAGGGGAACAACATCTCTAACCTTATGGGTAAAAAATAGGTTTCATACCCTATTTTCCATAGTTCCCTCAACCCTAGGAGATCTCTATCCCAAGTCCACATTGTGGGAGATCAAACAGGGGAGGAAGAGTTGGCTCGGTGTCCTCGATCATCATTGCTCTCATCATACTCATATCTAGTATCAACTTGATCATTATGTACCAATAGTTGTGGTATCCTATTCATGTAATACATCAAATCAAATATATATATATATATATATATATATATATATATATATATATATATATATATCGAAAAAGGATACCATAGTCATCCTCCCTCTCAAGGAGGTGCCAACCACAAGCTTGAGCTTGTCTTGTATAGCAACATTGTCTCAATATATGAAAGTATCTTAGTCCTATATATATTTGAGATTCACCGCCAGTCGGTTCCCTCTCTTTGTCATCATAATGTATCCATTTCATATCGAGATCCTGCTTAGGAAACTCTCTAATGAGTTTCTTCATCCTGCCTCACATCTAGCAATTCTAGTAACATCGTACTCAACCTTGGTCAAGCTACAAACCTCTCAATCATGACAGATCTCATCCTAAGGCAACATCCAAATGTTCTCATCTTGTAAAAAATGATCCTAATCATCATCAATACATCCAAGTAATCACATATCACAAGAGGAATGACTCAGATTAAAAAATTGATGATCCCATGCATATATCATGAAGGATGCTCAGTGGAAACTCTATGTGAGTGAAGTTACTTAATCATGAACAAATTCATGTTCTATGTATATCACATGCAAATATATATATATATATATATATATATATATATATATATATATATATATATATGGATAGATGTTCAAAATGTAACATCATTGCTTCAATCAACTATTGGTTTCTAAGTCAAGTTCAACAATATATCTTCACAACTTCCTGAAATTCAATTGGAGTGTCCAAGGATTTTCATTTCCACTTCTTCAATAGCTTTACAATTTATATTTTCCTCTCCCAACTTTAGAAATCAATTCATCATGCCATGATTCATCATCTCGAGCTTTCGAAGCCATCTCCCTGTTACTTTGATCATCATAGGCTCATTACCTATCAATAGTAGACCATTACTATATAGAACCAAAAACAAAATAAAAATCAAAGTCATAACTTGGAACTCTTCTGAAGTAGATGTTTCTTGGATCCGAAACAGCTATGATACCAAATGTATGTTTTAACCTTGTACAGAAAATACATGCACATGAATTCTAAAAACAAAACATAATCAATGATGATAATATAAAATAAATACACAGAGATTTTCCTTAGATCCCAAAACCTGGACTACTAGATTGATTTTTCATTATATTCCTTTCAATGTTACAATACATATATATACATGTCGAAACATTCATAAACCCTAATCCATTAACCCTGGATTAGAGCATAACGTATTTCCCTTGACCTTATCTATAAAATATCATGGGAGGATAACTATCATGCCCAAAACTATGTGCAAAACCCATGCACAAAACCATAGGTAGGTCTGCCGACCTAATATAGGATCCAAAAAAAATTCTTGGGGCGCTACCCTAGACCTAGTGCAGGGGGGTTACCAACCCCCCTGCTACGCCTGACACAACAAATAAATGGTGTTGTCACCACCCCGCACGTGCGAATAGTCATTGAAAGGATATAACAGACACCCAACATTCTCCCACTTGTTGTTTTATTTACCACAGAGGGGGTCACAGAAGAGCTTAGTCATTGGTCCAACTCTTCAATGCCCATTATTTTTCTATGCCAAGGAAATTTCTCAGCACTCATAGACTTCTTCAATGCATCTGCAACATTCTTCAAAGTTCCCACCTTTACCAACAACACCTTTCTGTCCTCAACCGTATCCCTCACAAAGTGATACTTGTTGCATTTAATTATTCAAGGATCTATTGCTCCATGATCTTATGCTTGATTGAGATCACCAAACAACAAAATATAATGGTTAATACAATATAATAATGATACCAAATATAGATGGTTACGCATGTAGAAAGAAGTCAGATCTATGTTATAAATATAAGATAACACACCTGGAATCGTGGTATGTTAGGGAAGAGTTTTGAGTTTGATGGAGATCTTGCACTCCACTTGAGTGATCTAACACATCTGCACTAGATCTCTATCCCTGCACACAAGCACAACTAAACAAGATCAAAGTCAATAGATGCGATCATATAACATACTGAACAAAAATTCATGTAAGTAAGGGAACATATATTTTTTATTAACCATATAAATCAAAGTACATCAAATGTGTATCTTCAACAAATAAGATCCTCTCCTCCAACTTGTAGTATGGTCTCCTCTACCAAGCCAATAAAGCTCTTGTGATATAGTTTGGATACCCTCTTCCTGTGCCCTCTTGGTGAGATTATAAAGTCTCATTCCATCCTCCAGGAGAATGTATCTAGATACCTGGGGGCTTGAGAAGTTAGGAAAATTATACAATAATGGAATCCCAGCCAATTCATACATAAGTGGATCAATTTGATCTCCTTGAGAATGACAAAATCTAGAAACCTTATTGAAAATTATGAGCATTTTCTCAATTATCTCAATTATGAATTAATTCTTATCTCATAATTATAATATTTTGGTGAATTATGAGAAATCTCTCAATTATGTAATTTCACCATTTGATCATGGGATAAATCTCACATAACTAAAATAAAAGGTGAAAAGGGATGCATTTTAGCCCAACAACTGAGGTAAGTTGAACTTGGGTTTCTCTCACTATAATGGAGTGGAAAATAAGGTTGTAACAAATGCCCCCTAATGCATGAGGTTAGAAGAGAAATTGATGGTCAGAATTCATTATAATAATACTCAATGCTCAAAATGGGAGGAAGGAGTCAAGACAAAGAAGCTGGATTGGAGGAAATCAAGTGTTGAAGTCTCAAATATTCTGATAACATCCCCGAGGCGGGCATACCCATGCTCGGTCATAATAAAGTACTAAACATGGCCTCCATAAAATACACTGCAGATTCATGACATGAAATGATATAACACGGCCACAAAGATGTAAACAATGGATCCATGTTACTTAAAAGATAGAACATAGCCACTAACAAATACAATCATGGATATATGTCATAGTATACATCAGTAAGACTATGGACACATAATAGACATATAAGTGTCCCAAATAGCCCTCAAAGTACATAATTGATACATAACTCCAATGCACCCTGGGAAGGATGCTATATAAGAATGAGATGTCCCTAAATGAGGGTATTCGACATAACCCCGATGGTACAAATTTACATCACGCAAATAAATGAGCTAAAGTCAAGCATTCTAGAAACCCCTTGATTACCCGCAAATGAGGTAAACCAATAACAGATGTGAGGGAATCCACCAATGAGGAAAACGGACCCCAAGGTTCCTACTACAGTCCATTAAGTGTGAATATATGAGATGAGATGGAACACGAGTGAACTCGATCAATTAGGGACTAATGATTTAAACACATTGTCGATCACGAGGAAGTCTGCCATTGAGGTATGCAAGCTCCAAGGCACTATAGGTTCCTAGATCAAGCTCCTAGATAATGAGCTGAAGTAAACATGAGAAGATTCGTCAAAGGAGGGCCTTAATGTATCCCCCATCAAATGAAATGGAACATACTAGAATGATGTCATGAATGGAGGAAATCATGAAGTGATGAAGTACATCTGAGATAGGGACGACCGACGCAAAAATCTCAATAAGCTATTACAAATCATCAACATAGGTTGAGACTTCCCTTGAACACATAACGGCATGACACAAGAGTGACTTGGTAGCATGACTAATGAGCACCATGTGATATCATACAATGATGCAGGAGGCATCGAAGCATGCTCCATATGACTGAAAGAGTAAATAGGCGGAGGAGTAAATAGACAAATTTGGATGGTACAACTCCTAGGCAAGCTAAAACCCAACTATGAGATAATGAAATAGATAGGTGATATGTTCAAGGGAGACACAACTGAAGCTACCATTTTGATGACTAATCGAAAACTATGTTCCCTCCCTCCTCTTTTTATAAGTTCATTTTTCGTAAAGTTTTCCCCCAAGCCCGAAAAAGAGATAAAAGTATACAAGGGGGAGCCTCCTAACCAAGTAGACTAGGGTATTCATTTTTCAGAACTAGTCTATCCTAGTCTAGAAAATGGTTAAACTTATACTGGGTATATGACATTTTAGGTACTTTAACGAGCTTGAAGTAGACAAGTTCACTTGACAATATTTTCTAAATTAAGGAGTTTGAAAAGAGCTTAAAGAAAACTCCTCTTGGAGGAACAAGTGGTATAGAGGGTAGAAACTAGTTCCAGTAATGTTGGACCTGATCACAACATAATGAGGACAAGAGGTTGGACAATAGGACCACTCATTGCAACAGTTCCTCCAAGAAAGGGTAAACACCAAGTGAAAGTGGGTGGTAGGCCAAGCAGATGATGAAAATGGAAGAGAGAAACCAAGGCTCATCGTGCAAAAGTAGGCTGATAAAAAATGGAAATCACAAGGGATAAAAATGGTGGAATCCTCCTGGGGTATAGCCAGAAATATGACGAAGAAGAGGACATGAGGCTTAGATTCTAGGTCATGGCGGGTCAAAAAGAGGAATTCCAAGAAGGAGTAAAAATGACTACATGGACACCATCTCAGAAAAAAGGTTCTAACTACAGTATCCATTATTAGGTAAGCTCTACTGCCAAGCTACAACATGCATAAAGGAAGTGGTGAAAGTCGCAACTTGATGGGGTCAGACCAAAGGCATAAATATGGCACTGACAGTCAATAATGCATCAGTGATGCTAATATATGACCTACCCCTATATGATAGTAAGAAGAAACATACCTACGACCCAAGGGATGCTGCAATAGAAATGCCACTCTGTCCTGTAAAAACCATCCAGAAAAACTAGACCAATGGTTAAATCACATAATAAAATAAATGAACATGGATAAGGTAAGAAAAAGACCATATGTTTTCTATTTTTTGAGTTTTATAATTTATTTTTTGGATTTTGGCATACATAATGCATGGTAAATACTCGCATCACAAACCAAACAAAAAAACTGTAGAAACAACACACTCCTATGTACAATATGTACAAGTGCAACGCAGTCTAATAGGGCATGCTAAAGTGTTCCCACAACCAAGCAAAGGCCAAGGGTTTCTATATGTGAACTCAAGGAGGGTAAAGGCACCATATGGATCACTAATGTGGGGCCATTCCAATGGAAGCCAAACTGCCCAATCTAGAGAGGTTAAAATTGCCAGGGACATTCTAGCATATCCGTTCTCACAAAATTAACCTGAGGATATAAGGTAGGATAAAGACATAAAGGTGGTACAGGAACCCACTTAATAGGTGGTAACGAGTTGGAAAATTTTCTAGCAATTTCGGTAGTGGAATCCCAAGACTTGACTCAGTCCATGGGGGGGAATTTCAAGGAACATTGGGAATGTGACCCTTGAGTCGGTTCAAGATTTAATGTATCAGACTCTACTTGTTCATTATCAGTGATACTAGAGCCATAAAAAGGCATAAACTCCTTAGGGTTATCAATGGATAGATCCACGACCTCCAAGTTCACTAACTGGGGAGGTTTGTTATCAAGGGAGTCATGTGGAACAAGCGGAGGGGAGACTCGTGTGGGAAAAGGATCCTAGTCATAATCCGTATTGTGATGGAGTTTTTGACCAGCATCAGGAGGTACTAACAGGATTGCCAGAGAGGCAATCTCTTCCACAAGAGGTTGCGGAGGATGCACACTATATTGATCAACTTCCGTAATATCAACCAACACCACCCAAGGATGAGGAGGTCGATGGGGTCCACAGGTGCCAGAAGAGATCATATGCATAGGAGTTATGGTTGAAGTAGGAGTGTTGGGTGGAGGGAGTTGAGGAAAGACCCCCATAAGAGTTGAAATTTTGAATAGGCCTGCAAAAATACTCTGTATTTGGTCAAGGTGATCTCCTATGAGAGGTACATAATTCTCAGTAGTGGAAATCTTAGCAGATGGCACACAAAAGTCAAGTTCATCAATAGTGACAATTTTGCATTCATGACAGAAGAAAAGAAGATGGAAAATAGATGATACAACTACGGTTATTGCATAAAACCAACTACGGACAAGGAATAGGCCATAGTCCAAAGGATCATCGATGACTTCAACATATACATGGACAGTTTTCACCCCTAGCTCGATGGAAAAATTCAGAAGAACCCCCTTTGGGACAAAGCTATGTCCATCAAAATCTTGGAGAGTCATGTTTGACGTCGTGAGTGCGGAAGATCCAAGAGCCTTCCAACAAGATATAGACATAACACATGTGGAAGAGCCTTCATCCACCAAAGTGTGATGAATATTTTGATGAAAAATATGCACAATGATCTAGAAATCAATCAGATTGGAAAGGCAAGGAGCGACTTTATTGGCATTGAAAGTGATGAGATTAGAGTCGGACTGGTGAAATACACAAATGGTAGACATCAAGGCTTTGTGTTGTTTAAGACAACTTTTTAAGACCTCCAAGGCAGACATGGCATAATGAACCTAGGTCAGATATTCAATAATACTATAGTGTTGTGCAACCCTGGAAAAAGTATTGTGTGTTGTCTTCTAAAGAACACCCTTGGGAGGGTGATAGAAAGGTTCCACAGGCTTATCAAAAGTGAGAGATCCAGTGGAAGTAGGTGGAGTGGACGAGTCCCTCGAGGGGGAACTTGACTCAGAAATATGATACGACTTGGATCGCATAGTCACATTGACATCTTCCTTGCACATGAAGATGGATGAATTATGAGAAGATGACCCCTTGTTTCCTCCTTACATAGGTCTAGAGGGTTGAGCAACCATCTATTGTTGGGCTTGTGCAGGGAATAGATGCGTCAGAATGGTAGGTTGTTGAGTGAATGGTGATGAAATAATCTTATGGAATACATCTATTTTTCAAGACTAAGGTGGTCACCTTGATAATTCTTACAAGGGAAATTTACTTTACAGTGGCGTTCACTAGTTCCCCCTCCCTGACTCTGAGGGTTGGGTTGAAACTCCTGACAATTTTGATTCTTTTGTTTATTTCGCTTATTATTCTTCTTAGCACTAGATTGTTGGTTGTTCTTTAGCTGAGTGGACTTAACCATTGGAACATCGGTGGACGACTCAGGATGGGGTGCTTTAGCAGAGCCAAGTGCACTTGTTGGGGCTTGAGATGTAACAATCAATTGCCCAAGTTGGGCAGCAAGTTGGTTCATGGAACCAGAAATAGACCCAATCACACCATAAACATGTGGGCCAGGAACTAGTTTGGGAGGGTCAATGGAAGGCCTAGGGGCATTAGGCAACACTTCATAAAGCATACCGACTATGAATAGATAAGATCCAACTATTGGGCAGCTAAAATAGCTTTTTACTCAGTAATGTCTCGAAATGTGGACACATCCTTGGAAATTTGGTGTCAAAGGGATTGAATGAACCATTTATGTAATATCTCATTAGGTAACTTGGTTCTCGCTAACCACTTGTGATGATTCCACTCATGAGTATGATCTGAGATAAACGTAGCATCATCATGCTTGAAATTAGACAAGAGGTTAGCGTCAATATCATACCGAGTGGGTAACTAGAAGTGTGTCAAGAATGTTTGAGCAAGGGAGGCAAAGTCACTATAGGATGCAGTATCTAACTCGATATACCACTTTGCATCATCCCTAGTAAATGAATTTTGGAATAAGAAAAACTTAACATAATCATCCACCAAAGAATTAGATGAACACCACAAATGATAAGTGGTAATATGTGTGGATGGATTCTCCCTAGGAATTCCTTCAAACTTGGGAATATCAGATGCTAATTTGGCGCTCTTTTTTGGCCACCAAGGATCATGATAGATGGGGTCATTATTCAATTCACAAAATCCAGTAAATCAAGAGAAGATAAAAATGGATTTTGAAGTTGCCTAAATGGGTCATAGGCAGGAGAGGCCCCTAACCAAACATGTGATCCCCCCATATAAGGAGTGGAGTGATGTACCTATTGGTGGAGAAAGGGGTTCATCCCAGCATAAAACTATTGTGGTCCAACATTACTCGTAAATGGTCATTATCCCCCAAGGTAACTACCACCAGGGAGAAAAGGAGCCCAAAAGGAATGGCTACTAATGGGGTTGTACCCAGGGATAGAATAAGGACCACTCTGTGCAGTAGGACCAACATAAGGACGATGAGTTGTGTGAGAAATAGTACTGGAAGTGGGATTTCCCCTAGCTAATCTAGCCCCCCCAGTAAATGTATTGGTAGGTGGCGCCCCTCCAAAATGTGAACTGTAACAAGCTTGTGACATGCTAGAATTGGCGTTGCCCCCAAGATGACTAGTAAAAACTGGTGATCCTCCCCACATATTACTGGAACTAAACATGCCTAAATGATGGATAGAAATAGTTGGTTGGGAAAAATGGAATGTAAGGATTTCTTATCCTACCAGCTGACTAGGCTAAGGTGACATGGTTGGCATTGGAAATGGTGCAGCCATGGAAACATTTGAGATATTTGCAGGAGTCCTAGAATAAATTGGTAGAATGCACCAACAAGAAGTAAGAGGTGTGGACAAAGGAGTGGGTATAGCCACACTAAGAGGTGGAAATGATGTCCTGGCAGCTAATACTGCTGATGCAGATAACGACATCTCAGACTCCACCATAGGGTAAAGTATGGAAAAAGGAACATGAATGTAGGAAGGTGTGGAACCATTAGGATTTAACCACAATAACTCTGTTCCTAAAGGATCCATCAAGAGTGGATTCACAGGGGCGTCAGAGTCGTCTCCCAAAGTCTCAATAGAAATCTAGTCACTATTCGAAGAACCAGGTATAGTTTCCAAGACAATGTGGTGGTCTAAGTCTTAAGCACTAACGATAACTCTCCATGCAGGGGTAACAAGTTCACCTCACTCAGGAGGAAAACCATTAATATGACATTATTGTTGATGAACAAATTCGGCCATGGTGGTAACTTATGATTTGAGTACAATTATGTTAGTAAAAACACCCTAAGGCCAAAACTACTGACTCAGACCAAACAACACACACTAGAAATGCCCTACAATACAGCACACACAACCAAAATATAGAGAAGATGGTGCTGGAACAATTATACTAGCGACCTGCTTCCTAGCCCGTTTATCTACGAACTCGGTGCAAGTGCCCTTATTACTCACGGGGCACCCTTTGAGAGGACTGAGAGAGTATGACTAATATTTGTTCCAACTACAAAGAAGAAGAACCTAACCCTGCAACTATGTATGAGCCCTAAGAAGATATACCACTATGGTCACCACGTACAATAACATGACTTGGGGGGATAGTCGCCGAACAAATCCACATGAAAGGTCAGGAAACTTAAACTCAAAAGGAGCTAAGAACAAAACCCCCTTGAGAGTTTCCTCCCAAGTGGTCCCTAAGTGATAATGACACCGTTTGTATGAATGGAAATTCTATTATATCGCACCACCCGAAACTACATGAAAGTAGTTTTGTCAATTCTTCTAGCCCAAGTGTGACCTCATGCTTGACCCTTTTGTGAGGAGGGTTTCTGAGACCACACTACTGCAAGTGGATTTAACTCCCTATCGCAAGTTGCTAAGTTAATTTTTTAGTCTTGGAGTAGTTAACTCACACTCCTATCTCCAAGACCCTAGCCTAAGCTAGTGTTGGTGTACTACTAATGAAAATAAAAGACGAATCTAGTTAATTTTATTATCACTTTGGTTTTAGTGGTTGTTGTTTACACAAGTGGGATGTAGCGTGAAACTGAGATTGTGTGAATGACTCTTAATTAGTCACCCTAATGCAGCTATATGCAATTTTTTATTTTCAATTCGATGAATGCTAACTATAGGAGCGTAAGAGCCTTTTAACACACCAATGTCTATTATGGTGCAACTTTAAATATTCTTGAATGAAAATTATCCAAAATTTTATGATTTAATGACCCTAAACAAACCAAGAAGGAAAAAAAAAATCCAAAAAGAAACCAAAGGGAAAGACTCCCAAGAAAGAATGCAAAGCACTCCAAAAGTGTTAGAGATAGGAAAATAAAGCCCAATCAAAGAAACACACTGAAAGCAATCAAATCAAAAGCTAAAAGTGAAAAAGGGAGGGCAATGTCATTAAGTTAGGGTTCTAGTACAATGGCCCAACCAAGTCCAATGGTCTACAAAACGTAACAACTAGACCCTAAAGGTAGACATTCCTAAACAAGATCAAATGAGGGTGATGCAAAATAATCAAAACACACTCAAGACAACTTTTCTAGATGACAGTTGCACAACCAATCACAACACCACCAATTGTGATGAAAACAATTAATAGAGTGAATAGGTAACTTAAAAACAACTAACCAAACCACACAAAGGAAACAAAATACCAAAGTGGGATATCAAAGAGATCTAAGTAGTCACCAAAATCATCCAAACAGATCTAAAACAGAGATCTAGAGATGAGAACACTAGTCCTCAAACAAAGCACATAAAGAATTCTGCAAGAGAAACCTTGAAGAACACAAGCAATGGATGATCCCAACCAATAAATAAGAAATGACTCAAATCTGATAGAGATTAGTAGCGATAGGAAACAAAAGAAATAGATCAAGCACACAGTAGCAAGTTTTGAAGAAAAACACCTGAAAAATAAAGCAAACAAGATGAAAGAGAACCCAAAAATTTGCAAAAAATGATAGAAAATAAGTTTATTTTTCAATAAGCCATATCTTCCTCATATTGAATCCATTTCATGTGGTTTTTTCTTCTTTTTTTTTTCTTTTTTTTGAGGTAAAAATTCAAGGGGATTACAGATCTGTAGTTATTAGTATTGGGTTCTATATATAAAATAACATAAACAAATAAAAAAATAGTTGCACGCGACGGTGGAAGAAACACAAACAACCTTATTTTTAATTGGCCATAACTTCCTCATATGGAGTCTGTTTTCAGTGATTTTTTTTTTTTATTTTGGGGTAGAAAGTTGAGAGGAATACAAATATATCGTTATTTTCACTGAATTCTATATAGAAGATAACATAAATGAACAAAAAAAATAGCTGCGCGCAACGGAGGAAGAAAAACAAACTCTCTAATTTTCAATTGGCTATAACTTCCTCATACAAAGTCTGTTTTCAGTGATTTTTTTTCTTTTTTTGGACAAAATTTTGAGAGGAATGTAGATATGTGGTAAATTCAATCAAATTATCTACATAAAATTCCATAATTCAATTTTAATTCCCATATATGTTCTTCTCTCATACAAAAAACAAAAGTAAAACTCTAGATCTAATATCAACTCAGATCTGAAGCAAGTAAAATCAATGGACATAAAAAAGATTCCAAAGAACTACACAGAACTCAATGTGAATAGGATAAAACTGAAAAACATAAAGAAGAAGAGGAGATCTCAAACAGAGAGGGAAAAATAAAAATTCTCTCATTGCAAGCACAAATTCTATTGCATTTAATTATGCAAGGAGATATTGCTCCACGATCTCATGCCCAATTGAGATCATCAGACAACAAAATATAATTGCTAATACAATCTAATAATGATCCCCAATCTAGGTGATTATTCATGTAGCAAGAAGTGGGATCTATGTTATAAAGGTAAGAGATCACACTTGGAATCCTGGAATGTTGGGGAAGGGTTTTGAGTTTGATGAACGTCTTGCACTTCACTTGAGCGATCGAACACATCTACACTAGATCTCTATCCCGGCACACAAACACAACTAAAAAAGGACAACAATTGGTCTTCCTCGGAAGATCATCAGATCAAAAGAAATAGATGGGATCATATAACATACTGAACACAAATTCATGTAAGGAAGGGAACATAGATTTTTTATTAATCATATAAATGAAAGTACATGAAATGTATACATTAAAAAAATAAGATCCTCTGCTGCAACTTACAGTATGGTCTCGTCTCACAAGACAATAGATCTCTCGCGTTATAGTTTCACGAAATTTGGTTTCAAGAAAATATAAGATCATATTGCTCCTTAATTCTTCATTACTTCTCGACATCATCCCAAAAAGTTTTGGTTCTTGGTATGTTAGAAAAATACTGTGAGGGGGGATGAATCAATGTTTTAAGCTACTTAAACTTTTCTTTTCTTATTCAAATTTTTGTACGCGACTGTTATGAAGTAAAATTGTGTATGTATGCAACTGCGATGAAGACAAGTATCATATATATAGTTCACTAACTATTTCAGTTAATTAACCATCTGTTTAACTTGAACCAATATATGAATACTTCATTAAATATTAATTAAACATTAATCCTGTGCAGTAAGAATCGAATAAGTCATCACACACAAGAAACACATGAGCACTAGGATTTTTAGGTAGAAACCCAATGTGGGAAAAAACCACCACCATTTTCATCTATGTCTTCTTATTTTATTATCAAGAGAAATTTCTTACAATACTTGTACTGGAACAATATCATGCCAATATGCAGGGACCCACCTGCAGAATGGTACAACCTTCTATCATTTTCCAGATTCTAATGGAAGGGAGCTACAACCTTGTTATCCTCTGTTCTTTGGGGATCACTTCTCAAAATATTTCAAACTTAATCCATTCAAAACATCAAAAAACAATACTGAAACCAACATTATATCAAATCGCTTAACCAACTTAATCATTAAACCAAATACCAAATATCAAACCACCAAAGCAGTTAGATCATTTACATTCGATGTATCAAAATATCATACCACCTAATGTTCATCACAGAAACCAAATCCTATCACTGCAAACCCTGGTCAACCTTATTTCATAATATGTGTGCTATTATTATGAGACATACCCGCATATATACGCGCTTTCTCTTTAGATAAGCCCCATACATATATCAAAACACTGAACCCTAAAATTGAATCACTACAGTACTGAAATCAATCACTGAAACACATACTAACCTTGTCATAAATCTTTGAACCAAATACATATCATTTCATAGCATCATCATTACTATTCAACATTTGATAACATAATTAGTTCAACCTCAATCATCACTATCAAACACAAATCATCGTGGAAGACTTCATTGACAGACAACAACAAACACAACAAGAATTATCATACATCATATACAGAAAAAACCTAGCATATGTGCGCGACCCTTATAATACTCTTTCGTGTATGTATGTGCCTTTCATGAAATGTACAGATCTGTCCATACTGCAGAATTGATACGCAACTACCCAAAATTTGATCCACAAATGTACGTGAAATTTCTAAAGAAAAACTACATATAAATATGTAACTCCTAAATAATACCTTTTCCGCACAATAGATCATCAATCAAACCCAAATCTTGACATACACTGCAAAAGACACACATCATAACATCATCTTCACAAATCTATCAACCCATAATAATATTATTCAATGTGTAGTCATTTTAGATGTAAAAGATCTCATCCATCATAACACTCCAGGTGCACACTTATTTCAGATCCAAAAATTCATCAATAAACCAAATCATACACCCGAGCACTTCGATCTCCATCTCCTTATATATCATAGGAATTAGCCAATACCTTAGGGAAAATCCATAGTTATGTTGATGGTATTCTTTGATGGGATCAAATATCCATTTTCACACTCATTACTATGATCCAATACCATTGTAACAACCCCTGGTATTAAGAATATTATGGTGTGGAGATTGTATCTCACTTTTATTCACCAACTCACCTATGTACGCAACTTTGCTTCACAATACCTGCATATACTTATTTAAAATTTATCTTTATCATTCCCCTTTCTCTAAACTGATATTCAATTTGTTCTGGCCTAAATAATCATCCTGATAGCATCATGTCGACATCTTTGTTAAGTAGGTTCCTATCAAGGACAACACATTTTTCATAGTTCCAAAATCTCCCCCTTTGGACTTGATGGCAACCACTTTTGTGTTTGGTCACCACCACCTATAGATTCCTATAAACACATATGTAGATATACCAAGTCACCAAGCATTCTCCAAACACCAAATTTCTCTCCCCCTTTGATATCAAGGGAAAAGGGTTGATCAATGCTAAATGAAGGCTTATCTCCCTTTATTGACATGAGACATTGTAGATTTGATCTACTGAGTATGAACACTGAATATAGACCATGCTCCACCTAAACACATGTTGAATTTTCTGAACATATAAAAATATGCACGACTTTATGGCTCAATCAAAGATGACCTTTACTATCACCAATGAATCATGTTTACATTGATTACTCAACATAATGGGGTTACATATTTGTCTCAACATTACATAACATTCCCAAATGATGGGATTACATGACTTGACAACAACAGTCCATGAATTGTTTTAAAATGATTTATAACATATGTCTTTACATTACCTTTACATCAAGAGACAAATATGGCATCCAAAATACCACAATAAAACCATGATAATCATAAGAAAACTATCATACACCATATAGAATATGTACCATAGGCATTAAGTGTGACAAAAACCACTTCTAAGTAGCACCAATCAACATCATAAGCAGAATTCCAAATAATAATTGTCTGAAGCATATCATATCCTTTCCCTAATTCTTTCCCACAATTATTACATCATAAAGAAACAAACGAGACTTTTAGATCAGAAATCGTGTATATACATGACTTTCCTTCATAATATCTCTATACAGAAAAAAATACAAAAATTAAATAAATAAATAAATTATGTTGATTTTTTCATAAGCACAAATCCCCTTGAATATGAAATATATGTTAGAATAATTAATCAAGTGATGAAGAAAAGACCACTCCTAGTTTCTATCTGATATATTCAAAGGAATCACGTGGAAGAGACTTTGTAAATATATCTGCAACTTCTTCCTTTGAGGGAACATAGTCTAGTTTGACCTTTTGTTCATGTAATTGTTCTCTCAGAAAGTGATATTTGATTGGAATATTCTTGGTTTTTGAGTGCATGACAAGATTTTTAGAAATACTTATGGCACTAGTATTATCACAAAAAATAAGTGTAGGTTGAGGACAAGTGATTTGAATATCTTATAATGTTTGCATCATCCATAGAAGATGAGTACAGCAAGATGGAGTAGAAACATATTTTTCTTCAGTAGTAGATAAAGTGGTGGAGCTTTATTTTTTGTTGAACCATGATACCAACTGGGGTCCCAAATAGAATGCTTCTCCACTAGTACTTTTCTGATCATCAACAGTTCCTGCCCAATCTGCACCTATGCAAGCGTGAAGAGAAAAGTCTACATGTTTGGGATACCATAGACCATAATATTGAGTGCCTTGTAGGTACTCGAATATTATTTTGACTACATGGAGATGAATTTCTTTAGGATTTTCTTGAAACCATCGAAAAATCCCAATTGCATGCACTATGTGTGGTCTTGTGCCTATAAGGTAGATCAAGCTCCTGATCATAGATCTGTATTTTGGTTGATTTACTAAGGGAGAATCATCATGCAAATGAAGGTTACAACATGTTACCATTGGTGTGAATACAAGTTCGTAACCTTCCATTCCATACTTCTTTAAAATATGCTTGACGTAATTAGTCTGTGGGAGCAATATGTCATTCTTTGCTTACTAAACTTGAAGACCAAGAAAGTATGTTATTTCACCAAGGACATTCAAAATTCTTGTTGCATGACTGAGGAAAAATTTTGACTCATAGAATCTCCATTACTTCTAAATATGATGTCATCTACGTAAACAACAACTATTAAGAGTTTACCATCATCCCTATTTATATATAGCTTGTTATCTGCAGATCCCTTAGTGAAGCCTTGTTGTTGAATATACTTGAGAAGGCGATAATACCATGCATGAGGAGCTTGATTTTGCCCATATAATGCCTTGCTGAGTTCGCCAACAATTTTTTTTATCATTTCCTATAATGAACCCTTTAGGTTGTCTAATATAAAATTCATCTTCTAGATCCCCATTTAGAAATTAAGATTTAATGCCCATTTCATATACTGTAAAGTTATGAAATCTTGAAAATGCAAGGAACATTCTTATGGATTCAAGTCTGGCTATAGGTGAAAATGTTTCCTCAAATTATGTTCCTTCTTATTGTACATGGCCTTTTCATACAAGTATTTCTTTGTTTCTAAGTACACTCTCAACCTGTTAGCCAAATGGGGAGAAGTCTTCCCAACAAGCCTAACTTGTGGGTATGATGCCAACTAGGGTATACTCTGCGTAGAACATATAGGGAAGTAGCATATCTAACCCTATGAAGATAGGGGAACAACATCTCTAACCTTATGGGTAAAAAATAGGTTTCATACCCTATTTTCCATAGTTCCCTCAACCCTAGGAGATCTCTATCCCAAGTCCACATTGTGGGAGATCAAACAGGGGAGGAAGAGTTGGCTCGGTGTCCTCGATCATCATTGCTTTCATCATACTCATATCTAGTATCAACTTGATCATTATGTACCAATAGTTGTGGTATCCTATTCATGTAATAAATCATATATCATATATATATATATATATATATATATATATATATATATATATATATATATATATATATATCGAAAAAGGATACCATAGTCATCCTCCCTCTCAAGGAGGTGCCAACCACAAGCCTGAGCTTGTCTTGTATAGCAACATTGTCTCAATATATGAAAGTATCTCAGTCCTATCTATATTTGAGATTCACCGCCAGTCGGTTCCCTCTCTTTGTCATCATAATGTATCCATTTCATATCGAGATCCTGCTTAGGAAACTCTCTAATGAGTTTCTTCATCCTGCCTCACATCTAGCAATTCTAGTAACATCGTACTCAACCTTGGTCAAGCTACAAACCTCTCAATCATGACAGATCTCATCCTAAGGCAACATCCAAATGTTCTCATCTCATAAAAAATGATCCTAATCATCATCAATACATCCAAGTAATCACATATCACAAGAGGAATGACTCAGATTAAAAAATT
This sequence comes from Pinus tabuliformis, assembly GCA_031772625.1. Lineage (NCBI taxonomy): Eukaryota > Viridiplantae > Streptophyta > Pinopsida > Pinales > Pinaceae > Pinus > Pinus tabuliformis. Next base: position 1,154,627,140 of record CM062818.1, on the reverse strand, counting down.
GATGATCCCATGCATATATCATGAAGGATGCTCAGTGGAAACTCTATGTGAGTGAAGTTACTTAATCATGAACAAATTCATGTTCTATGTATATCACATGCATATATATATATATATATATATATATATATATATATATATATATATATATATATATATATATATATATATATATATATATATATATATATATATATATGGATAGATGTTCAAAATGTAACATCAATGCTTCAATCAACTATTGGTTTCTAAGTCAAGTTCAACAATATATCTTCACAACTTCCTGAAATTCAATTGGAGTGTCCAAGGATTTTCATTTCCACTTCTTCAATAGCTTTACAATTTATATTTTCCTCTCCCAACTTTAGAAATCAATTCATCATGCCATGATTCATCATTTCGAGCTTTCGAAGCCATCTCCCTGTTACTTTGATCATCATAGGCTCATTACCTATCAATAGTAGACCATTACTATATAGAACCAAAAACAAAATAAAAATCAAAGTCATAACTTGGAACTCTTATGAAGTAGATGTTTCTTGGATCCGAAACAGCTATGATACCAAATGTATGTTTTAACCTTGTACAGAAAATACATGCACATGAATTCTAAAAACAAAACATAATCAATGATGATAATATAAAATAAATACACAGAGATTTTCCTTGGATCCCAAAACCTGGACTACTAGATTGATTTTTCATTATATTCCTTTCAATGTTACAATACATATATATACATGTCGAAACATTCATAAACCCTAATCCATTAACCCTGGATTAGAGCATAACGTATTTCCCTTGACCTTATCTATAAAATATCATGGGAGGATAACTATCATGCCCAAAACTATGTGCAAAACCCATGCACAAAACCATAGGTAGGTCTGCCGACCTAATATAGGATCCAAAAAAAATTCTTGGGGCGCTACCCTAGACCTAGTGCAGGGGGGTTACCAACCCCCCCGCTACGCCTGACACAACAAATAAAGGGTGTTGTCACCACCCCGCACGTTCGAATAGTCATTGAAAGGATATAACAGACACCCAACATTCTCCCACTTGTTGTTTTATTTACCACAGAGGGGTCACAGAAGAGCTTAGTCATTGGTCCAACTCTACAATGCCCATTATTTTTCTATGCCAAGGAAATTTCTCAGCACTCATAGACTTCTTCAATGCATCTGCAACATTCTTCAAAGTTCCCACCTTTACCAACAACACCTTTCTGTCCTCAACCGTATCCCTCACAAAGTGATACTTGTTGCATTTAATTATTCAAGGATCTATTGCTCCATGATCTTATGCTTGATTGAGATCACCAAACAACAAAATATAATGGTTAATACAATATAATAATGATACCAAATATAGATGGTTACGCATGTAGAAAGAAGTCAGATCTATGTTATAAATATAAGATAACACACCTGGAATCGTGGTATGTTAGGGAAGAGTTTTGAGTTTGATGGAGATCTTGCACTCCACTTGAGTGATCTAACACGTCTGCACTAGATCTCTATCCCTGCACACAAGCACAACTAAACAAGATCAAAGTCAATAGATGCGATCATATAACATACTGAACAAAAATTCATGTAAGTAAGGGAACATATATTTTTTATTAACCATATAAATCAAAGTACATCAAATGTGTATCTTCAACAAATAAGATCCTCTCCTCCAACTTGTAGTATGGTCTCCTCTACCAAGCCAATAGAGCTCTTGTGATATAGTTTGGATACCCTCTTCCTGTGCCCTCTTGGTGAGATTATAAAGTCTCATTCCATCCTCCAGGAGAATGTATCTAGATACCTGGGGGCTTGAGAAGTTAGGAAAATTATACAATAATGGACTCCCAGCCAATTCATACATAAGTGGATCAATTTGATCTCCTTGAGAATGACAAAATCTAGAAACCTTTTTGAAAATTATGAGCATTTTCTCAATTATCTCAATTATGAATTAATTCTTATCTCATAATTATAATATTTTGGTGAATTATGAGAAATCTCTCAATTATGTAATTTCACCATTTGATCATGGGATAAATCTCACATAACTAAAATAAAAGGTGAAAAGGGATGCATTTTAGCCCAACAACTGAGGTAAGTTGAACTTGGGTTTCTCTCACTATAATGGAGTGGAAAATAAGGTTGTAACAAATGCCCCCTAATGCATGAGGTTAGAAGAGAAATTGATGGTCAGAATTCGTTATAATAATACTCAATGCTCAAATGGAAGGGGTCAAGACAAAGAAGCTGGATTGGAAGAAATCAAGTGCTGAAGTCTCAAATATTCTGATAACATCCCCGAGGCGGGCATACCCATGCTCGGTCATAATAAAGTACTAAACATGGCCTCCATAAAATACACTGCAGATTCATGACATGAAATGATATAACACGGCCACAAAGATGTAAACAATGGATCCATGTTACTTAAAAGATAGAACATAGCCACTAACAAATACAATCATGGATATATGTCATAGTATACATCAGTAAGACTATGGACACATAATAGACATATAAGTGTCCCAAATAGCCCTCAAAGTACATAATTGATACATAACTCCAATGCACCCTGGGAAGGATGCTATATAAGAATGAGATGTCCCTAAATGAGGGTATTCGACATAACCCCGATGGTACAAATTTACATCACGCAAATAAATGAGCTAAAGTCAAGCATTCTAGAAACCCCTTGATTACCCGCAAATGAGGTAAACCAATAACAGATGTGAGGGAATCCACCAATGAGGAAAACGGACCCCAAGGTTCCTACTACAGTCCATTAAGTGTGAATATATGAGATGAGATGGAACACGAGTGAACTCGATCAATTAGGGACTAATGATTTAAACACATTGTCGATCACGAGGAAGTCTGCCATTGAGGTATGCAAGCTCCAAGGTACTATAGGTTCCTAGATCAAGCTCCTAGATAATGAGCTGAAGTAAACATGAGAAGATTCGTCAAAGGAGGGCCTTAATGTATCCCCCATCAAATGAAATGGAACATACTAGAATGATGTCATGAATGGAGGAAATCATGAAGTGATGAAGTACATCTGAGATAGGGACGACCGACGCAAAAATCTCAATAAGCTATTACAAATCATCAACATAGGTTGAGACTTCCCTTGAACACATAACGGAATGACACTAGAGTGACTTGGCAGCATGACTAATGAGCACCATGGGATATCATACAATGATGCAGGAGGCATCGAAGCATGCTCCATATGACTGAAAGAGTAAATAGGCGGAGGAGTAAATAGACGAATTTGGATGGTACAACTCCTAGGCAAGCTAAAACCCAACTATGAGATAATGAAATAGATAGGTGATATGTTCAAGGGAGACACAACTGAAGCTACCATTTTGATGACTAATCGAAAACTATGTTCCCTCCCTCCTCTTTTTATAAGTTCATTTTTCGTAAATTTTTCCCTCAAGCCCGAAAAAGAGATAAAAGTATACAAGGGGGAGCCTCCTAACCAAGTAGACTAGGGTATTCATTTTTCAGAACTAGTCTATCCTAGTCTAGAAAATGGTTAAACTTATACTGGGTATATGACATTTCAGGTACTTTAACGAGCTTGAAGTAGACAAGTTCACTTGACAATATTTTCTAAATTAAGGAGTTTGAAAAGAGCTTAAAGAAAACTCCTCTTGGAGGAACAAGTGGTATAGAGGGTAGAAACTAGTTCCAGTAATGTTGGACCTGATCACAACATAATGAGGACAAGAGGTTGGACAATAGGACCACTCATTGCAACAGTTCCTCCAAGAAAGGGTAAACACCAAGTGAAGGTGGGTGGTAGGCCAAGCAGATGATAAAAATGGAAGAGAGAAACCAAGGCTCATCGTGCAAAAGTAGGCTGATAAAAAATGGAAATCACAAGGGATAAAAATGGTGGAATCTTCCTGGGGTATAGCCAGAAATATGAGGAAGAAGAGGACATGAGGCTTAGATTCTAGGTCATGGCGGGTCAAAAAGATGAATTCCAAGAAGGAGTAAAAATGACTACATGGACACCATCTCAGAAAAAAGGTTCTAACTACAGTATCCATTATTAGGTAAGCTCTACTGCCAAGCTACAACATGCATAAAGGAAGTGGTGAAAGTCGCAACTTGATGGGGTCAGACCAAAGGCATAAATATGGCACTAATAGTCAATAATGCATCAGTGATGCTAATATATGACCTACCCCTATATGATAGTAAGAAGAAACATACCTACGACCCAAGGGATGCTGCAATAGAAATGCCACTCTGTCCTGTAAAAACCATCCAAAAAAACTAGACCAATGGTTAAATCACATAATAAAATAAATGAACATGGATAAGGTAAGAAAAAGACCATATGTTTTCTATTTTTTGAGTTTTATAATTTATTTTTTGGATTTTGGCATACATAATGCATGGTAAATACTCGCATCACAAACCAAACAAAAAAACTGTAGAAACAACACACTCCTATGTACAATATGTACAAGTGCAAAGCAGTCTAATAGGGCATGCTAAAGTGTTCCCACAACCGAGCAAAGGCCAAGGGTTTCTATATGTGAACTCAAGGAGGGTAAAGGCACCATATGGATCACTAATGTGGGGCCATTCCAATGGAAGCCAAACTGCCCAATCTAGAGAGGTTAAAATTGCCAGGGACATTCTAGCATATCCGTTCTCACAAAATTAACCTGAGGATATAAGGTAGGATAAAGACATAAAGGTGGTACAGGAACCCACTTAATAGGTGGTAACGAGTTGGAAAATTTTCTAGCAATTTCGGTAGTGGAATCCCAAGACTTGACTCAGTCCATGGGGGGGAATTTCAAGGAACATTGGGAATGTGACCCTTGAGTCGGTTCAAGATTTAATGTATTAGACTCTACTTGTTCATTATCATTGATACTAGAGCCATAAAAAGGCATAAACTCCTTAGGGTTATCAATGGATAGATCCACGACCTCCAAGTTCACTAACTGGGGAGGTTTGTTATCAAGGGAGTCATGTGGAACAAGCGGAGGGGAGACTCGTGTGGGAAAAGGATCCTGATCATAATCCGTATTGTGATGGAGTTTTTGACCAGCATCAAGAGGTACTAACAGGATTGCCAGAGAGGCAATCTCTTCCACAAGAGGTTGCGGAGGATGCACACTATATTGATCAACTTCCGTAATATCAACCAACACCACCCAAGGATGAGGAGGTCGATGGGGTCCACAGGTGCCAGAAGAGATCATATGCATAGGAGTTATGGTTGAAGTAGGAGTGTTGGGTGGAGGGAGTTGAGGAAAGACCCCCATAAGAGTTGAAATTTTGAATAGGCCTGCAAAAATACTCTGTATTTGGTCAAGGTGATCTCCTATGAGAGGTACATAATTCTCAGTAGTGGAAATCTTAGCAGATGGCACACATAAGTCAAGTTCATCAATAGTGACAATTTTGCATTCATGACAGAAGAAAAGAAGATGGAAAATAGATGATACAACTACGGTTATTGCATAAAACCAACTACGGACAAGGAATAGGCCATAGTCCAAAGGATCGTCGATGACTTCAACATATCCATGGACAGTTTTCACCCCTAGCTCGATGGAAAAATTCAGAAGAACCCCCTTTGGGACAAAGCTATGTCCATCAAAATCTTGGAGAGTCATGTTTGACGTCGTGAGTGCGGAAGATCCAAGAGCCTTCTGGTGAGCTCCAGTATTGTAGCAATAATGCTACAACTCCTAGGGCTTCCTGTCTCTTAATTTTATCAACCCGGTAGTTCGTACAAACTTGGAAGCGACGGTGCTGTATGCACAAGTACTAGCCCTTGTCGCAGCTGTCACTTGGTCAGCTGGCACAAGTCCGCTAGGGCTTAAGCCAACTTCTATAGGCTCACAGAAGAAGCTTTATCAATGATGGACGAAAGTTAACTTCAAAGAAAGGCTACTCTACTTGACAAACTGAATCAAAAGCAACTTAAAGCATGTAAATCTATGAAACCCTAATTTAACTAGTCTATCCTCTATAATGCAAAGAATGTGGGTGCAACTCTTATGAATGTTGTCATTGCCTCTAACAAGTATGAATGCATGGGTCTAAGCTACTGGCATCATGAGAAATGTGTTTTTGTGTTTTTCCTTTAAGTGTGTGGAGTGATTGTGACCTTGGCCTAACTAGGGTTTGATTGTGCAGGTGGGATGGAGATGGAAGGAAAGTGTGGGACAGGTTGGGGAGGCTTGGAGAGGTTCCTAAGGATCCTCAGCACCCATCCACAGAGGTCCCTCACGTTCAGAAGCTCGGCAACGAAGTGAATGGCCTCCTACAGGAAGGCTGCTGGGAATTCTACAGGATACTCTGTTTTCTACAGGATGGCCGTGCACGTCTACAGGATGGTTGGTCGTGGAGATTTTAGATGTGGATGGAGTGTTGGAGTGGTGTGGGAGGCTAAGGGAGATGGAGATGGACCTAATGATGTCTTAGGAAATGGCAAGTCAGACGAAGGAAGGGTGCATGCAATGGGTTGATGTTTTGGAAGGGTGAAATCAACGAGAGTGAAGGAAATGGAGCGGTACGTGGAATGAGAGAGTTGGAGGGCAAGTGAGTGAGGTAGAGGATGAATAGAACTTGCAGGTGGATGGAGAAAACGACGAAGGAAGTGGCTTGAGAAAGAGCAGCGTAAATGAAACAAATGACCTGTGCATCAAAACAAGAGATTCATTAACCTATTATGCCATGAAGCCTACAAATCCGAAATGGAAAACACGAAATGAAACTAATGCGTGAGAGTGCAGTATGGATCAATGTCGAGAATATATGAATGGATTTTCAATAAAAACGTTCATGTGGCAACTTGCGTGGAGATGAAACGACTGCTGTTCTTTTTGGTGGCTGATCATGGTCTACACCCCAATCCCAACGGTGAGATGGCAGTGAGCCTTTTGCAACCTGTTTTTGATGGAGCTCCAAGAGATTTATTCTACCAACCTATCAAACTCGAATACTGAAAGCAAAGCATCATACCAGTCCTATCTATGCTAATGAAAACAACTAAACCAACAAGCTGGAAATCCGAATTGCATAGGAAACTAAACAAACTCAAGTGCTGGAACTAATGGTAAATGCATTACAACACGGAGGAGGACTATGGCTCTCAGGTTGGGCCCTCACCTGAGAGCTATAGCTCCTTGAGAAAACTCAGAACTAACTCAAAAGTGGCCTTCTTTATTCATAATCTGATAACATGCCAAATTGGCTTACAAAAGAGAACGAAACTTGAGCTATGCTCCAAAATTACAATAGTAATACGAGAGTTTCAACAACCTAACCAAGGCTAAGGCTTCTAAACTTATACAAAACGATGCTCCAACAGATATCCATGATTCTAGGAGCTTGGCTGTTCAATCTATAGTTTAACTGCTGATCCTGTAGGATGGTCATAAATGCTGTTTCCTGTAGAGCAGTTTTGAACTGTTGTTCCTGTAGAACAGCCGTGTATTAAGCTCAGAGGGAGGCTGAAGTGGGCTCGGAGTTCTTGGTGAGGATCACGAGGAATGTCCCCCAAAACCATGGACAACCTCTCCTTATGTCAGCAATGCCAACTCGTTGTCTCCTTGCCACCTTTTCGTTGTCTTTTTCTCCCTTTTAATGCCAAAACCTGGAATCACAATGCATTAGCTACGTGGATAAAGTGCCTATCCTTTCTCCTACAAACAACATGAATAAACTAAGAAGTGTATGCATAAACAATAAAAATGAATGGTTTGAGCAAGCAAAATAGGCCAAAAATGAGCCCAAATTGTACCAAAATTGGGGCTCATCATCACCCCCCAGCTGAACCATTTGCTCATCCTTGAGCAACCTTGCCCTTGCTCCTTGTCCTTGGCCGAGGACTCGGGACCGGAACAGGCTGTTTCTTTTCTGCTTTTGATGGTCCTGCCTTTTCTGCCCCTGATGGTGATGAGGGTGATGCTTCCTTCCCTTTTTCTATTTCCTTGAGTCGGGCTTCAGAAGGCGACTGGCCTATCTTTCGTGTCCAGGAAGTTATTTTTGGGCTCCCTTTTTCGGGGGTAGCTGATTGTTTAGAGGGGGTTCTTGCAATGGGTGAAGTAGGTACATCCCCTGAAGTGGTATGGCCACTGGGTGAAGGTTGTGGCTTGCTTGGGGACATCCTCTTGCTTCTCGTGGCTTCAGGTGGTAGAGGGGTCTCCCTCTCCCTTTTCTCTTTCGGTTTTGGAGGAGTGCTGAGGACAGCCAGTGCTGCTGCTGCCTCCTTATCGAGGATGTCAGCCTTCTCTTTCTTGTGTTTTGCTTTCTCGGAGCTCCTTGTAGAGGGCCCCTCCTTTTTAAATTTCAGGCTTCCTGTGGAAGACCCTGCTTTGCCCGCTTTCGGGCCTCCTGTAGAAGATTCCTTCTTTGTCTTCGGGCTCTCTAGAGGAGGCTGTTTTTCAATGACCTTCGGGCCTCTTGTAGGAACCCCTCGTTCCAGCCTAGTGATTCTTGTAGGAGGCCCTGTCTCTGTCTTCGGGCTTCCTGTAGAAGCCTGTGGTTGTACTGTCGGGCTTCCTGTAGAAGCCTTTATCTCCATCTTTGGGCCTCCTGTAGAAGCCTGTTTCCCAGCAATTTCCGGGCTTCCTGTAGAAGCCTTGGTCGTTGCTCTTGGGCTTCCTGTAGAAGCCTTCTCCTTACTGATCTTCGGGCTTCCTGTAGAAACCTTTGCCTTTGTTTTCGGGTTTCCTGTAGAAGCCTGAGTTTGCGTTTTCGGGCTTCCTGTAGAAGCCTGTGATTGCGTTCCTGCAGATGCAATTCTCACCACCTTCTCTTGCCTTGTTGCGTGGCTTTTGCGTTTGGCTTTGACTGCAGAAGCTGACGAGGTGCTTGGGCTGGTAGGGGCCACCTCAGCTTTGACTGCCCTGCTCTTCAACCTCTGTTCTCTTGCTGATAGGATGAGGGTGTCCTCTTTGACTTTGTCATCTTCTCCCTCCTCCTTCTTCTTTCGTTCCTTTTTCTGTGCTGGAGCCGGAACTTTTTGGCTTTTTCCTTTCTTACTCCCGGCTGCCGGCTCGTCTTCTTCTCCGTTAGAGGATTCCGCTTCTTCAAGAAACATTTTTATGTTCCCCGTTCTTGATAAGTTCCTAAATGATTCCCAAGCGAGGGGAACTTTATATGAGCGGAGAGCATCCTCCACGAGGAGCTTGACTAGCCCATGGTGGGCTATCTGGTCCGGAATTCCGTCCTTGAGCTTGGTGGAACACTCCATTAAGGATTGTAGTAGAAAGTAAGGAATGCTCAACCTCTGTGCTGCAGGGAGGTCAATCTGGTGTCTTAGTTCGTTAAGCAGCCTGAAGTGATACGCATATACAATGCTATATCGGCCCTCACAGGTGATATATTTCATAATTTGTAGACTGACTTCGTTCCATGGCGGCAACAGGCTTGCCCTTTTGACTCCATTTTTGACTTCGGTGAATGACTCTTCCGGTGGGAAGAACTCCTTCTTTGCTTGCTGGCTCTGCTTCCGCTCTTCTTTGTCCCACGGCAGACCCATGGGCAACTCTGTAATCCGACTGATATGCTCGGGGGTGAGTTTGAGGCTGAGACCTCTGAAGGTTACCGTGGCCAACGTCTGTGATTTAGGCTGCAGAGCCTGCAAAAATTCCTCGGCTACTTCCTCATCGTAGCCCTGTAGTTTATCACAGAAAGGCATCCATTGTGCTCTAGTGAAGAGCTCAACCACTGTCGGGTTTCTCCTTAATGCATTTGAATTAGTGGGCTCTCGCCTGATAAACCCGCCAGGCATGATGAACACAGTGTTTGTACCAGAGGTGGTGGATACACAGGAAATTTGGTCTTAAAGACAGAACATGCAATGAATTTTCAGACCACAGTGTGATTATACAGCTATCCTGTAGGAGCGATAGTATAGGCACGGCAAACCAAATTTTTTTATGACCACACTGTGACTAATTGCCTTGCCACCTTTTAAAAAACCAATTGCGGAAGGAGTTGCAGGGTTACCTCTTTTCTGCCACCTTTTTTTACGTGAAGACTTCACCTTCCTGTAGAGCCGCGTGCCTGTAGAAACTACTTCCTGTAGGACGGCGTTCCTGTAGAAATTGTTCCTGTAGGAGCAGTGTGCAGGCTTCGGGAAGAGCTTTTAGCTGGCTGGCGGTCGAGAGGTGCTTTACTAGCGTTCAGGTAGCCGAGAGCTCGGCGTGTCAACATGCAGAGGTAAGCAGAGGATCTACTCGAGTTTTGAAGTGAGGTTGATGGAGATACACGCTTAATCGAGCCGATTAGATTTTGAATCGGCGCAGCTCGTGGCGCGGGGGTGAGCTGTCCCCGCCGGACCGTTGGGTGACGTCACCCCTCATCCGCCTGCACATTCGTTTGTTGCCGCATTCATTCCCACAGATTTGCCGCCGCCCTTTTCGGTTAAACTTCACTTCTCGGTTGACGGGACTGATCTTCACGTGCTTGCTGCGTGTGTCTCTCGTTGTGGCTGCCACCTCGTCCTCTGACTATCCCTTTACTAACCGACGTGGCCCATCACTAGCCTTTAGGCCGCTCAACCATTCACCTTTATGCCATGCAAAACAAATCGAAGTAATAATCATGCAGTTTGATGGAGAGAAGGATTAGAACACTTACCTGCGCGCGGCTGCACATGATTTCCAGATTTTTTTAGCGATGGATCCACCTGCCGCATGTGGCTGCACATTCCTGTAGGCTCGTGGTTACAGGATGCTGGCGATGGAGTGGATGGATCTGCGTTCATGCGCCCGTGTTTGATCTCAGATGGCGGTGCTGTGAACGGTCTTCACTTGAGCAGGTCGAACTGTTACAGGATCCCCGCGAGGGGTCTTGTCACCGTTCTTTCTTCTCGGGTGTATGCTGCATGCTGGCGGTTCTGGCTTCTCGATCATGATCCCAGCGCTTCTGATGTATCAACATGGATGTGGTATGGTTATCGGTGCTTAGTTTCTCTTTGACAGGTGCTTTCTCATGAGAACTGATTACTTTGGTGTGCTGCTGCAGGGATCTGGGTTGCATGGCGACGAGGGTGGTGGAGGACGATAATGGCAATGTTCAGGGGTGCCATCATTGACATGCATGCATTCAATCCACTCCTCAGTCGCTAGATCTTCATTTGAAACACATTTCGGCCATCGTAACCTTCTACAGGAAGTTTCCTGTAGAACACAGAGCTTCTTGTAGAAATTTGGCACTTTCCTGTAGAAGATCCACGTCTTCCTGTAGGAAGATTGTCTGTTCCTATAGAAAAACTGTATCCTCCTATAGAAGATCCAAAGCATGATAATAACTGCACATATCTTAAAAACATTGTTGTTCTTGGAGGAGGTGCTGATGACATCCTTTGCTAGCATGATGAAGGCCCCTGGCTTGGAGTGGAGAGGCTTCTTCTCCTCCATAGAACATCTGCATGCAAACCTTTTTATTGTGCTGATTGTTTTTTTTCTCTTTTTTTTTCTTTTTTTTTTTTTTTTTTTTAGAAAGACAATAGGAGTGCCTCGATGAGGTTTTCACCCCCACTGCCTGCCTTGGGTGCCTCAGAGAGGTTTTCACCCAAGGATCTTTATTTTCCTCTTTTCTCTTTTTTTTTCAACCCATTGACCGCCTCATGGAGGTTTTCAATCAATGAGCCAATCTAAGGCGCCTCCGAGGAGGTTTTCATCTTAGATTTCTATTTTCCTTTTTTTTCATTTTTTTTTCTTTTCTTTACTTTTTTTTCTTTTTTCATTTTTTTTTCTACCCTACCCTACTTGAAAAACAAAATCATTTTCAAGTATAGGAATACTTCCAATGGAGCCATGTGCACATCGAGATTAGAGAAAAAATGATGTGAAGGCTCGAAATGCATGCTTGGACAACTATCCAAATTTCAGAGAGAAAATGATCTGACTTTGAGAGTACAAAACATAGCTGAGGAGGAGAGTGTTGCTGCAACTTAGTGACCTTCTGAAACCATATCTCAATATAGCTTTGATATCCTTGGTCATCTTGCTGATTTGGATCATTCTTCATGTCACCTTCTATCATGACCTTCTGATCTTCCTCTTTTTGCTGATCTTTCTCTTGAGTACATGGAGGATTTGATGGTGACCATGAGGAAGCTTTCTCGATCTCTGATTCTGATCTCTTTTCTTCATCAAGTGCAGCCCATGGTTCTTTGATCTCCTCTTTTGAATCTTCTTTTGCTTTTGGTCCTTCAATGCTTTCAAGATGATCTCTTTTTTGCATTACTTTTCCTGAGCTTTGGTGAACATCATTGAGCTCACGAGGAATCATTTGCACATGTTGTGCCTCATCTTTGAAATTGGGTTGAGCTACCCCAATGTGTGGATTTGGAAATGGTGGTACTGGTGGGTGAGTGGAGGTGTGAAATGGAGATGGAGATGGATGGCATTGTGGTTGGGTAGGCATTTGGGGTTGCCTTGGTGGAGGAGGAGGCGATGGTTGTGGATGAGCAGGTGGTGGAGGAAAATGAGCGGGATGAGAGTTGTACTGGGGCCTCCAATCCTGATAAGGTGCATTCCACTGGGGCTGTGGCTGAGCATAAGAGTGAAATGAATGAGCAACTGGTTGGGCATAATATGGATCTGTGAAGGAACAAGGAGAATATGACCAAGGAGGAGGTGTAGACCAGGAAGGATGAGCAGGGGGATCCCAAGAAGGCATGAAAGTGGCTTGATAAGGGTCATAATAGGTCTCGGGTATCCCTTGCAGTTCCTGCTGGTAAGATCTAGGTCCATGTGGCCTCCTTTGGTTCATAAAATAGAGTGATTCAGTGGCTCCCTTGGCTCTTTGATATGTAGCTTTGATTCTGGGCAAGGAAGGGCACTGATCTGTAGGATGGTATTCTTCACATACAAAACACACTTCTAGGGAGTGCATTGGACATTCGTTCCTAGGATGCTTTTTAAGGCACCTAGGACAAAAAATGACCGAAGCCCTCTTGGCTTCTTCTTGCTTCTTTTGGATCCGCAAGGTATCCAGTTGCATGGCAAGAAACTGCCTCATATCACTCTTGAAATCTTCGATCTGATTTTCAAATTCATCTTTGGACAAGATATTGCTCCCAGCATCTCTGCTTGTAGCCATTTGCTTCAGAGGAATGTTTCTTCTTCTTCTCCCCTAGAGGTTCTTCAGATATGTCTTGATGTCCACCCAGGGGTCCTTTCATCACAGCCATCGAAGAAGAACGTTGGCTGTGTGAAGAAGTGGGGGTGTTGTGCAATCATTTTTCTAACTTATCTCTACTCCTACAAGGCATGAAATAGATTGAACTGCAACTGACTATCTTGCGAAATTGAAAGGACTAATCTATTTTGCTCAAATGAAATTGCAAGAATGAAATGCTAGTCTACGCTTGCGGAATTGAAATGCTAATCTACGCTTGCAGAATTGAAATGCGGAATTGAAAGGCTATTCTAGGAAAGCAGGAAATACTAATCTAGGAAAGCAGGAAATACTAATCTAGGAAAGCAGGAAATACTAGTCTAAGAAAGCAGGAAAGTCTATGCTACTTTTGCAGAATGGAAATGAAGCAAACTACTTATCAGAAGGTAAGAGTAGGAAAGTAGAGGAAAAGCAACAGGTGCTAATACTCTGACGCTTCCCCGGCAACGGCGCCAAAAAGATGGTGAGCTCCAGTATTGTAGCAATAATGCTACAACTCCTGGGGCTTCCTGTCTCTTAATTTTATCAACCCGGTAGTTCGTACAAACTTGGAAGCGACGGTGATGTATGCACAAGTACTAGCCCTTGTCGCAGCTGTCACTTGGTCAGCTGGCACAAGTCCGCTAGGGCTTAAGCCAACTTCTATAGGCTCACAGAAGAAGCTTTATCAATGATGGACGAAAGTTAACTTCAAAGAAAGGCTACTCTACTTGACAAACTGAATCAAAAGCAACTTAAAGCATGTAAATCTATGAAACCCTAATTTAACTAGTCTATCCTCTATAATGCAAAGAATGTGGGTGCAACTCTTATGAATGCTGTCATTGCCTCTAACAAGTATGAATGCATGGGTCTAAGCTACTGGCATCATGAGAAATGTGTTTTTGTGTTTTTCCTTTAAGTGTGTGGAGTGATTGTGACCTTGGCCTAACTAGGGTTTGATTGTGCAGGTGGGATGGAGATGGAAGGAAAGTGTGGGATAGGTTGGGGAGGCTTGGAGAGGTTCCTAAGGATCCTCAGCACCCATCCACAGAGGTCCCTCACGTTCAGAAGCTCGGCAACGAAGTGAATGGCCTCCTACAGGAAGGCTGCTGGGAATTCTACAGGATACTCTGTTTTCTACAGGATGGCCGTGCACGTCTACAGGATGGTTGGTCGTGGAGATTTTAGGAGTGGATGGAGTGTTGGAGTGGTGTGGGAGGCTAAGGGAGATGGAGATGGACCTAATGATGTCTTAGGAAATGGAAAGTCAGACGAAGGAAGGGTGCATGCAATGGGTTGATGTTTTGGAAGGGTGAAATCAATGAGAGTGAAGGAAATGGAGCGGTACGTGGAATGAGAGAGTTGGAGGGCAAGTGAGTGAGGTAGAGGATGAATAGAACTTGCAGGTGGATGGAGAAAACGACGAAGGAAGTGGCTTGAGAAAGAGCAGCGTAAATGAAACAAATGACCTGTGCATCAAAACAAGAGATTCATTAACCTATTATGCCATGAAGCCTACAAATCCGAAATGGAAAACACGAAATGAAACTAATGCGTGAGAGTGCAGTATGGATCAATGTCGAGAATATATGAATGAATTTTCAATAAAAACGTTCATGTGGCAACTTGCGTGGAGATGAAATGACTGCTGTTCTTTTTGGTGGCTGATCATGGTCTACACCCCAATCCCAACGGTGAGATGGCAGTGAGCCTTTTGCAACCTGTTTTTGATGGAGCTCCAAGAGATTTATTCTACCAACCTATCAAACTCGAATACTGAAAGCAAAGCATCATACCAGTCCTATCTATGCTAATGAAAACAACTAAACCAACAAGCTGGAAATCCGAATTGCATAGGAAACTAAACAAACTCAAGTGCTGGAACTAATGGTAAATGCATTACAACACGGAGGAGGACTATGGCTCTCAGGTTGGGCCCTCACCTGAGAGCTATAGCTCCTTGAGAAAACTCAGAACTAACTCAAAAGTGGCCTTCTTTATTCATAATCTGATAACATGCCAAATTGGCTTACAAAAGAGAACGAAACTTGAGCTGTGCTCCAAAATTACAATAGTAATACGAGAGTTTCAACAACCTAACCAAGGCTAAGGCTTCTATACTTATACAAAACGATGCTCCAACAGATATCCATGATTCTAGGAGCTTGGCTGTTCAATCTATAGTTTAACTGCTGATCCTGTAGGATGGTCATAAATGCTGTTTCCTGTAGAGCAGTTTTGAACTGCTGTTCCTGTAGAACAGCTGGTCGTGTATTAAGCTCAGAGGGAGGCTGAAGTGGGCTTGGAGTTCTTGGTGAGGATCACGAGGAATGTCCCCCAAAACCGTGGACAACCTCTCCTTATGTCAGCAATGCCAACTCGTTGTCTCCTTGCCACCTTTTCGTTGTCTTTTGCTCCCTTTTAATGCCAAAACCTGGAATCACAATGCATTAGCTACGTGGATAAAGTGCCTATCCTTTCTCCTACAAACAACATGAATAAACTAAGAAGTGTATGCATAAACAATAAAAATGAATGGTTTGAGCAAGCAAAATAGGCCAAAAATGAGCCCAAATTGTACCAAAATTGGGGCTCATCACCTTCCAACAAGATATAGACATAACACATGTGGAAGAGCCTTCATCCACCAAAGTGTGATGAATATTTTGATGAAAAATATGCACAATGATCTAGAAATCAATCAGATTGGAAAGGCGAGGAGCGACTTTATTGGCATTGAAAGTGATGAGATTAGAGTCGGACTGGTGAAATACACAAATGGTAGACATCAAGGCTTTGTGTTGTTTAAGACAACTTTTTAAGACCTCCAAGGCAGACATGGCATAATGAGCCTAGGTCAGATATTCAATAATACTATAGTGTTGTGCAACCCTGGAAAAAGTATTGTGTGTTGTCTTCTAAAGAACACCCTTGGGAGGGTGATAGAAAGGTTCCACAGGCTTATCAAAAGTGAGAGATCCAGTGGAAGTAGGTGGAGTGGATGAGTCCCTCGAGGGGGAACTTGACTCAGAAATATGATACGACTTGGCTCGCATAGTCACATTGACATGTTCCTTGCACATGAAGATGGATGAATTATGAGAAGATGACCCCTTGTTTCCTCCTTATAGAGGTCTAGAGGGTTGAGCAACCATCTATTGTTGGGCTTGTGCAGGGAATAGATGCGTCAGAATGGTAGGTTGTTGAGTGAATGGTGATGAAATAATCTTATGGAATACATCTATTTTTCAAGACTAAGGTGGTCACCTTGATAATTCTTACAAGGGAAATTGACTTTATAGTGGCATTCACTAGTTCCCCCTCCCTGACTCTGAGGATTGGGTTGAAACTCCTGACAATTTTGATTCTTTTGTTTATTTCGCTTATTATTCTTCTTAGCACTAGATTGTTGGTTGTTCTTTAGCTGAGTGGACTTAACCATTAGAACATCGGTGGATGACTCAGGATGGGGTGCTTTAGCAGAGCCAGGTGCACTTGTTGGGGCTTGAGATGTAACAATCAATTGCCCAAGTTGGGCAGCAAGTTGGTTCATGGAACCAGAAATAGACCCAATCACACCATAAACATGTGGGCCAGGAACTAGTTTGGGAGGGTCAATGGAAGGCCTAGGGGCATTAGGCAACACTTCATAAAGCATACCGACAGTGAATAGATAAGATCCAACTATTGGGCAGCTAAAACAGCTTTTTCCTCAGTAATGTCTCGAAATGTGGACACATCCTTGGAAATTTGGTGTCAAAGGGATTGAATGAACCATTTATGTAATATCTCATTAGGTAACTTGGTTCTCGCTAACCACTTGTGATGATTCCACTCATGAGTATGATCTGAGATAAACGTAGCATCATCATGCTTGAAATTAGACAAGAGGTTAGAGTCAATATCATACCGAGTGGGTAACTAGAAGTGTGTCAAGAATGTTTGAGCAAGGGAGGAAAAATCACTATAGGATGCAGTATCTAACTCGATATACCACTTCGCAGCATCCCTAGTAAATGAATTTTGGAATAAGAAAAACTCTACAGAATCACCCACCAAAGAATTAGATGAACACCACAAATGATAAGTGGTAATATGTGTGGATGGATTCTCCCTAGGAATTCCTTCAAACTTGGGAATATCAGATGCTAATTTGGCGCTCTTTTTTGGCCACCAAGGATCATGATAGATGGGGTCATTATTCAATTCACAAAATCCAGTAAAGCAAGAGAAGATAAAAATGGATTTTGAAGTTGCCTAAATGGGTCATAGGCAGGAAAGGCCCCTAACCAAACATGTGATCCCCCCATATAAGGAGTGGAGTGATGTACCTATTGGTGGAGAAAGGGGTTCATCCCAGCATAAAACTATTGTGGTCCAACATTACTCGTAAATGGTCATTATCCCCCAAGGTAACTACCACCAGGGAGAAAAGGAGCCCAAAAGGAATGGCTACTAATGGGGTTGTACCTAGGGATAGAATAAGGACCACTCTGTGCAGTAGGACCAACATAAGGAGGATGAGTTGTGTGAGAAATAGTACTGGAAGTGGGATTTCCCCTAGCTAATCTAGCCCCCCCAGTAAATGTACTGGTAGGTGGTGCCCCTCCAAAATGTGAACTGTAACAAGCTTGTGACATGCTAGAATTGGCGTTGCCCCCAAGATGACTAGTAAAAACTGGTGATCCTCCCCACATATTACTGGAAGTAAACATGCCTAAATGAGGGATAAGAATAGTTGGTTGGGAAAAATGGAATGTAAGGATTTCTTATCCTACCAGCTGACTAGGCTAAGGTGACATGGTTGGCATTGGAAATGGTCCAGCCATGGAAACGTTTGAGATATTTGCAGGAGTCCTAGAATAAATTGGTAGAATGCACCAAGAAGAAGTAAGAGGTGTGGACAAAGGAGTGGGTATAGCCACACTAAGAGGTGGAAATGATGTCCTGGCAGCTAATACTGCTGATGCAGATAACGACATCTCAGACTCCACCATAGGGTAAAGTATGGAAAAAGGAACATGAATGTAGGAAGGTGTGGAACCATTAGGATTTAACCACAATAACTCTGGTCCTAAAGGATCCATCAAGAGTGGATTCACAGGGGCGTCAGAGTCGTCTCCCAAAGTCTCAATAGAAATCTAGTCACTATTCGAAGAACCAGGTATAGATTCCAAGACAATGTGGTGGTCTAAGTCTTAAGCACTAACGATAACTCTCCATGCAGGGGTAACAAGTTCACCTCACTCAGGAGGAAAACCATTAATATGACATTATCGTTGATGAACAAATTCGGCCATGGTGGTAACTTATGATTTGAGTACAATTATGTTAGTAAAAACACCCTAAGGCCAAAACTACTGACTCAGACCAAACAACACACACTAGAAATGCCCTACAATACAGCACACACAACCAAAATATAGAGAAGATGGTGCTGGAACAATTATACTAGCGACCTGCTTCCTAGCCCGTTTATCTACGAACTCGGTGCAAGTGCCCTTATTACTCACGGGGCACCCTTTGAGAGGACTGAGAGAGTATGACTAATATTTGTTCCAACTACAAAGAAGAAGAACCTAACCCTGCAACTATGTATGAGCCCTAAGAAGATATACCACTATGGTCACCACGTACAATAACATGACTTGGGGGGATAGTCGCCGAACAAATCCACATGAAAGGTCAGGAAACTTAAACTCAAAAGGAGCTAAGAACAAAACCCCCTTGAGAGTTTCCTCCCAAGTGGTCCCTAAGTGATAATGACATCATTTGTATGAATGGAAATTCTATTATATCGCACCACCCGAAACTACATGAAAGTAGTTTTGTCAATTCTTCTAGCCCAAGTGTGACCTCATGCTTGACCCTTTTGTGAGGAGGGTTTCTGAGACCACACTACTGCAAGTGGATTTAACTCCCTATCGCAAGTTGCTAAGTTAATTTTTTAGTCTTGGAGTAGTTAACTCACACTCCTATCTCCAAGACCCTAGCCTAAGCTAGTGTTGGTGTACTACTAATGAAAATAAAAGACGAATCTAGTTAACTTTATTATCACTTTGGTTTTAGTGGTTGTTGTTTACACAAGTGGGATGTAGCGTGAAACTGAGATTGTGTGAATGACTCTTAATTAGTCACCCTAATGCAGCTATATGCAATTTTTTATTTTCAATTCGATGAATGCTAACTATAGGAGCGTAAGAGCCTTTTAACACACCAATGTCTATTATGGTGCAACTTTAAATATTCTTGAATGAAAATTATCCAAAATTTTATGATTTAATGACCCTAAACAAACCAAGAAGGAAAAAAAAAATCCAAAAAGAAACCAAAGGGAAAGACTCCCATGAAAGAATGCAAAGCACTCCAAAAGTGTTAGAGATAGGAAAATAAAGCCGAATCAAAGAAACACACTGAAAGCAATCAAATCAAAAGCTAAAAGTGAAAAAGGGAGGGCAATGTCATTAAGTTAGGGTTCTAGTACAATGGCCCAACCAAGTCCAATGGTCTACAAAACGTAACAACTAGACCCTAGAGGTAGACATGCCTAAACAAGATCAAATGAGGGCGATGCAAAATAATCAAAACACACTCAAGACAACTTTTCTAGATGAAAGTTGCACAACCAATCACAACACCACCAATTGTGATGAAAACAATTAATAGAGTGAATAGGTAACTTAAAAACAACTAACCAAACCACACAAAGGAAACAAAATACCAAAGTGGGATATCAAAGAGATCTAAGTAGTCACCAAAATCATCCAAACAGATCTAAAACGGAGATCTAGAGATGAGAACACTAGTCCTCAAACAAAGCACATAAAGAATTCTGCAAGAGAAACCTTGAAGAACACAAGCAATGGATGATCCCAACCAATAAATAATAAATGACTCAAATCTGATAGAGATTAGTAGCGATAGGAAACAAAAGAAATAGATCAAGCACACAGTAGCAAGTTTTGAAGAAAAACACCTGAAAAATAAAGCAAACAAGATGAAAGAGAACCCAAAAATTTGCAAAAAATGATAGAAAATAAGTTTATTTTTCAATAAGCCATATCTTCCTCATATTGAATCCATTTCATGTGGTTTTTTCTTCTTTTTTTATCTTTTTTTTGAGGTAGAAATTCAAGGGGATTACAGATCTGTAGTTATTAGTATTGGGTTCTATATATAAAATAACATAAACAAATAAAAAAATAGTTGCACGCGACGGTGGAAGAAACACAAACAACCTTATTTTTAATTGGCCATAACTTCCTCATATGGAGTCTATTTTCAGTGATTTTATTTTTTTTATTTTGGGGTAGAAAGTTGAGAGGAATACAAATATATCGTTATTTTCACTGAATTCTATATAGAAGATAACATAAATGAACAAAAAAAATAGCTGCGCGCAACGGAGGAAGAAAAACAAAGTCTCCAATTTTCAATTGGCTATAACTTCCTCATACAAAGTCCGTTTTCAGTGATTTTTTTTCTTTTTTTGGACAAAATTTTGCGAGGAATGTAGATATGTGGTAAATTCAATCAAATTATCTACATAAAATTCCATAATTCAATTTTAATTCCCATATATGTTCTTCTCTCATACAAAAAACAAAAGTAAAACTCTAGATCTAAGATCAACTCATATCTGAAGCAAGTAAAATCAATGGACATAAAAAAGATTCCAAAGAACTACACAGAACTCAATGTGAATAGGATAAAACTGAAAAACATAAAGAAGAAGAGGAGATCTCAAACAGAGAGGGAAAAATAAAAATTCTCTCATTGCAAGCACAAATTCTATTGCATTTAATTATGCAAGGAGATATTCCTCCACGATCTCATGCCCAATTGAGATCATCAGACAACAAAATATAATTGCTAATACAATCTAATAATGATCCCCAATCTAGGTGATTATTCATGTAGCAAGAAGTGGGATCTATGTTATAAAGGTAAGAGATCACACTTGGAATCCTAGAATGTTGGGGAAGGGTTTTGAGTTTGACGAACGTCTTGCACTTCACTTGAGCGATCGAACACATCTACACCAGATCTCTATCCCGACACACAAACACAACTAAAAAAGGACAACAATTGGTCTTCCTCGGAAGATCATCAGATCAAAAGAAATAGATGGGATCATATAACATACTGAACACAAATTCATGTAAGGAAGGGAACATAGATTTTTTATTAATCATATAAATTAAAGTACATGAAATGTATACATTAAAAAAATAAGATACTCTCCTGCAACTTGCAGTATGGTCTCGTCTCACAAGACAATAGATCTCTCACGTTATAGTTTCGATACCCTGTCCCTTCACCCTCATTGTGAGATTATAGAGGCTTATTCCAGCCTCTAGGATAATCTACCTAGACACCTAGGTGCTTCAGAAGTTAGGAAACTTCTACAATAATGGACCCCTAGCCAACTCATACACAAGTGGGTCAAGTTGATCTGCTTGGGAATGACAAACTCTAGAAACCTTTTTCACAATTATGAGCTTTTTCTCAATTATCTCAATATGAAATAATTATTATCTCATAATTATAATATTTTGGTTAAATAATTATGATAAATTTCTCAATTATGTAATTTCACCATTTTATCATGGGATAAATCTCACATAAGTAAAAGAAAAGCTGAAAAGTGATGCATTTTAGCCAAAAAACTAAGGTAAGCTGAACTTGGGTTTCTCTCACTATAATGGAGTGGCAAACAAGTTTGTAACAATATTGAACAATAATGTGATTTATCTTTGAATGATAAGGAGGGTTCTTCGGCAAGAAAATTGCACTTTTGTTGTCACTGTATATCCTTATAGATCGTTGTACTAACCCCATTCTTGAACACAATCTCTATAATAAAACTACTTCCTTGATCGCATGAGTGGCTACCATTTATTCAGCCTTTGTAGTTGAAAGTTCCACTACAGGATGTCTGTTGCTCATCCAATTGAGGTCTCCTCCAAATAGGTTAAAGACATACCCACTTTAAGATTTTCTCTGATCTAGATCTCCTGCCCAGTCTACATCAACAAATCCAAGAATGTTCAAATGTAATAGCCCTCATGAAACTTCCAGGTAATAAAAGTTAATAAAGAAAAATATAATAACTATGGTTGATGGGACACTTATTGCAAGCTTAATATTGGCAAAGACATCCTAGTGGGTGTTTATTCGGTTTATTATGGCTAATGAAATTGGAAAAGGCTTTGGAATGGAGAAATGACATTTTTGGTGCATTTACTTATGAAAATAAAGGAAATTAGGAGAAACGGAAGGTGAAAGGGCACAGGTTGCATGTGAAGACAGAAATGAAGCAAAATAATGAAAAATTAAGAAAATAGTTGCCTAATTGATAAAAAGGCTTATGAGGATAAGTTTGTAACCTTTTTTTAGTTCAATTTTAGAGCTCTCGTTACTCTCTCTCTCTCTCTCTCTCTCTGTCACTCTTGGATGCTTAGATTTTTCTTGGACCACTTTTGCATTAGATCAAGAAAGGCAAAGAAGGAAACAGGAAGGAAGGAGCAAGCAAGGAAGAGAAGGATCAAGCAACTACAACAATATTCCTTGCATGTATCGATTTTCATGTGTATTTTACTTGTTAGACTTTGAATGCATGGTATTGCATGTGGTTCTTTTTTTGTTATGGCATGGGGTTTGGCAGGTGTGATAGTGTTTTCAGCCTAGTGTTTCCATTTCTGGATAGTCATGGTGTGATGAGGTTCTCATGTTTTAGTTGAGCTGCATTTCCATATGGATTCAAAGCTGAGGGAAGTCAATCTCCGAATGATAGAGCACATGGCCTAATGGCCTCTGAGCTGGCTTGTGGATCACGATAAAGCCACTGGCCTAGTAATGTTAGGGTTCAACCCTAACCCCCTTATTTATGTAATAGGGTCGAGTCATAGTTATAGTTAGTTAAAGAGTCAATAAAGCTTGTATTAATAATTGTAAGTGGTTGACCCGCATTTAAAGAAAGGCACCATAGTTAATTGAAAATGAGTCATGTTGTTAGATAGATGGTATTAAGAGAACCATGGTAATGGCCCATGGTATTGCATATATGAATCCTATATAAAGGATAGAGACTCCCCATTGAGGAGTGTCGTGTCTTATTTTGTAATTGAGCCCTGCTCTATTGGAGGTTGAACCCTTGAAGAGGCATGTGAACATTGCTTTCACCTCTGAATAATAAAATACATGGTGTTATTTCTCATTTTGTTCTGTTTTCTAGGTTGCGTTTCTTTGTATATTTTGTATTCTAGCATCTTCTCACAGGTCAAGAGCATAACAAGTAGTAGCAGAGTGTTTTCTAGGTCCGTTGGTATCTCCATTTCTAGCAGATTTTTTTTTTGCTAGAGATGTGTTCTGGCATCATTAAACCACGGTGTCTATCATTGAGCACATAAACCTACGGATTTGGGGAGGCATGCATGCAGGAAATACAAGAGGTGGTCACACTTGTTGGACTCCCTTGTAATCCCTATGGGTACCCCTTCCAGTAGTAGCGCATTAGAAAGAATCGTGCACAGACTGTCTTCCATGTACCCTTTGTATATAAGAAGCTCCCTAGGCTCACCTGAAACCTCACCATAGATAAACCATCATTTGTCTTGCTGCTATAGTACACTGGGAATGGCACTCGGGGATATTACTCGCGTGTATGATAGGGTAGTCGGTAGTACGACTAAGGGTATGGTTGATCCTCCTTAGTTAGTGCCCTGAAATATTAGGTCGAGTACTACTATTAGTACCTTATGTATATTGAGATCTGTAGCACCTGACACTCCTTGAGACCTTAGTTCCCTTGTCTCTCTGACGATCTCCTGTTATCTTATTTTCCAGATCAGATCTAGTAGTTAGGTTTTGGTTTACACCGCAACAATCAAATCCACAAGTTCAGGGTCTACTGCGATAGTACCATTCAGATCTAGCAGCTGGGGTTATGTCGCCATTATAGTCCAACTCACATTCAGCAGTTGAGGGTTTCACAGAGAGATCTGACCATTTGTGCAGGGAGGCTAGTGGCTCCTATACCCTAGGGCAATTCTTGCAGGACATTGGGCAGGATTAACTTTTTTGGAAATTGGCCACTGCAGTATTAATAAGCCCTCTCACGATTCTTATAAGAGACTTAGCCCATAAGAATTGGGACAATGAGTTGAGTGCAGTGGTAGCATTCACTTGTCAGCTTCAATTTTTGAGCGGTCCCAAATTTTTTCAAAGTGACGACAATTGACCAAGATCTGTGTATGGCATAATCCAGAGCTCAAGTCATGGCCAACGAGAAGATCGCGTGCCTTGAATAGAGGTTGGATACATTCTAGAGCCTAATATACAAGATGCAGCAATTCATGGACCAATTAAAACCGAGTGGGTCAGGGTTGCATCGAGACGCACATGGTAGTGATGAAGACTTGGAAGGAGAATCTGGCCATCATATTCACTTCCATGGAAATCACCAACATTCCCACCCTTGACCATCCAAGCTGGACATGTACAAATTTGATGTCTCTAATCTAGAAATATGGGTAGCACAAATGGAATAATATTTCACTTTGAATCACATCGTAGATAATGAAACTAAACTATGTGTGGGAGGCCTTTACTTGGACCAAGAAAGATGGCAATGGTGGCAGTGACATCATAGATGCTATCCAAGGACAATTACTTGGCCGGTGTTCGCAAAATCCATTTGTGACCGCTTTGACCATGAATCTAGTTTTTTTGGTCATCTTACTAAGCTCAGACGGACAGGCACAGTAAACGACTATATTACAGCCTTTGAGACATTGGCCTTCCACACAACAGGTCTAGGAGATGAATTCTACTTGGAATGTTTTATAAGTGGTCTCAAAGAATCCATCCAAGCCCACGTCCGGATGCATGACCCAGCCACATGGATGGAAGCTTGCACAAAGGCTATCGAAGTGGAACTTGCTTTAGTGGCCTAGTCGCCTCGTCCAAATTTCATAGCCAAGGGATGCCCCACCAAGGCTCAGGGCACTACACAAACACATAAGGTTCAAAAGGTGTCCCCCACAGAAATGGCTGAAAGAAGAAATTGAGGATTATGCTACTACTGTGATGACAAATACTCCCCGGGACATAAATGCAAGGAACCCAAATTCTTTCAAATTGATGCTACTGATCATAGTTCATCTGAGGAAGCCCCGCCCTTTGAGGGACCTGAGGAGGAAGATGAGGACAACCAATAGGACAATGAGCTCCCAACTACACTAGAAGAACTAGTTATCTCACTCCATGCTTTGGCAGGCATTTCTTCTCCCCAAACTCCAAAATCAGAGGTTTTATTAAACATCACCTGATAGTAGTATTGATTGAGAGTTGCAACACACATAAATTTATCCATCAGAGAGTCACAGAAGTTGTTCATTGTTTTTTCATAGCAGTCTCTAATTTCTAGGTTTAGATTGCTGATGGGGGGACAATGAAATGTGAAGGCCGTTGTGAAAATATCAAACTTTAGATGGGAGATTACCACCTAAAGACCCACATGTTTTCCATCAACAAGGGTGGTTGTGACATTGTCTTGGGTACTAAATGTCTTCGCACACTAGGCCCAATCACAATGGATCTCCAGGAGTTATATATGAGATTTAAGTAGAATGACCACATGCATACCCTTCGTAGACCCCAGGCAGGTACTCCTTCTATCATCAGCTCGCATCGAATGGAAAAGTTGTTAAAAAAGAGCCATCATGGAGTTATCGCCCAATTTAATGCCATCCAGGCCATCAAGCCCACTACTCTTAATATTCATCCTAAGATGCAACAGGTCTTAAATAGCCACCTGCAGGTCTTAGACAAAGCTCACAAGATTCCACCCTCTAGAGGGAAACATGATCATAGCATCACTTTGGTCCCAAGGGCAGAACCAATAAATGTGTGCCCATATAGATACCCTTTCACCCAAAAGAATGAAATTGAAAAAATCATCAAGGAACTCCTGGAAGCCGATGTCATTCATCCTAGCATCAGTCCTTATTCATCACCTATGGTCATGGTGCCCAAGAAATATGGGGAATGGTGCATGTGTCCAAACTTCAGGGCCCTGAACAATCTCATGGTCAAAGATAAATTACCTATCCCTGTTGTTGATGATTTGTTGGATGAACTAAATGGTGCTCAATTCTTTACTAAGCTAGATCTTCGCTCAGGCTACCACCAAATACACATGAAAGAAGTAGACATTCCCAAGATTTCTTTGCCAACTCATGAAGGCCATTATGAGTTCCTGGTCATGCCATTTGGTCTTTCTAATGCCCCATCCTCAGAAAAATTGTCCTCGCTTTCTTTGATGACATTCTCATCTACAGCCTCACCTGGGAAAAACATCTTCAGCATGTAGACCTGCTCTTGCAACTGCTCCAGAAACATAACTTATTTTTCAAATTGTCCAAGTTCTCTTTTGACATGGAAGAATTCGAGTATTTGGGTCACAGTGTGGGGTGTGAAGGTGTTAGGGTGGATCCCAAAAAGATCTAGGTAATGCATGATAGGCCCCAACCAAAGGCCTTGAAGAGTTTGAGAGGATTCTTGGGTCTCACCGGCTACTATCATAAAATTGTCCACAATTATGGTTGCATTGCTAGACCCCTCACTCACCTTCTCAAGAAAAATTCATTCCTCTGGACTGATGAAGCACAACAGGAATTTATGGCTCTCAAACAGGCCATGTGTTCCACTCCCATATTCCCACTACTCGGCTTCACCAAATCTTTTGTGATTGAATGTGATGCTTCAGATATGGGTATTGGGGCTGTATTAAAGCAGGAAGGTCGACCCTTGGCCTTCACCAGCCAACAACTAAGTGGGAAACATCTATGACAATCTACCTATGAGAAGGATATGATGGCCATGTTACATTTAGTGGATACCTGGCACCCATACTTATTGGGGCAGCGTTTCCAAATTGGATAGACCATCAAAGGCTTAAATATTTTTTGGAGCAAGGACTATCCTTGCCACAACAAAATAAATGGCTAACCAAAATGCTGGGATATGATTATGAGATAATTTTCAAGAAAGGGCACAAAAATGTTGTAGTGGATTCTTTATCATGCCAATTTGAGGAGGAAAACACCGTGCTAGCAATCACTCTTCCCATCCTAGATTGGATTGAAGAAGCTTGCAAGGAATGCTTTTCACATCCTTCGCTCTCCCAACTCATTAATAACTTGCGAGAAGATTCTAATTCCATAATGGGCTACTCTTGGAAGGATTATATTCTCCACTAGAAGGATAGAGTAGTGATATCACTGACACCCACCCTCAAAATGTGCATTTTGGCGGAGTTGCACTCATCTCCCACTCTAGGTCATGCAGGCTTTTAGAAGACTTATGCTCGCACTTGTCGCTCCTTTTGGACAAGCATGAAAAATGACATTCTTACTTTTGTAACTGAATTTGATGTGTGTTAGTGCCACAAAGGAGAAATATTCAAGTCCCCAGGCACTTTACAACCATTGCCCATCCCTACCTCAATCTGGATGGATGTTTCTATGGATTTCATTACTGGTCTTCCGAAGTTAGGCCACAAGTTAGTCATCATGGTGGTTGTGGACAGACTCTCTAAGTATGAACATTTTTGTGCCCTACCCACCAATTTACCCCCACTTTGGTGTCTCAATCTTTCATGGACCAGATCTTCAAACTGCATGGCATGCCCACTTCCATTGTGTCTGATCATGACCTGCTCTTCACTAGTAACTTTTAGCAGAAACTTTTCAAGCTACAAGGCACTCGACTCCAACAAAGTACTTCCTATCATCCCCAAACTGACGGACAAACTGAAGCAATCAACAAATGTCTAGAGACTTGCCTCAGGTGCTTCACTTTAGAAAAGAAACATTAATGGGTATAGTGGTTACCTCTAGCTGAATGGTGGTATAATACTAACTATCATGCTGCCACCA
Organism: Pinus tabuliformis; assembly: GCA_031772625.1. NCBI lineage: Eukaryota > Viridiplantae > Streptophyta > Pinopsida > Pinales > Pinaceae > Pinus > Pinus tabuliformis. The sequence goes on along the minus strand of CM062818.1, from coordinate 1,154,599,017 downwards.
AGATGACTTGACATGAAGCAACTTAGGGTCAACTACCCCCTTCACCCACTTCTTATATCCCTGGATTCTCTAAGGTGCAACCAGTGTATCAACTCCTATGGAACCGTGCAACCATGCTAGCCTGTCTCAAAGATAATCTCCATCAAGCTCAGAATCTCATGAAGCAACAGGCAGACCAACATCGTTCAGAGCGCACATTTCAAGAAGTGGATTAGGTATTCTTAAGGCTGCAGCCATACAATAAAACATCACTAAAAGACAAGGGCCATCAGAAATTATCTCCAAAATTCTATGGACCTTATCAAATACTTTAGCGCATTGGAGAAGTATCCTACAAGCTAGCATTTCCACCAACTACAAAAATCCATCATGTCTTCCATGTATCATGCCTCAAGAAAGCGATGGGAAACAATTGCATAATTCAAACTAGTCTACCTGAATTGGATGAAGAAGGTTCAATCTCGCTCCAACCTGAACAAGTCCCGGACAAGCGAGAATGACATCTGCACAGCCACGCGATCAAGGAAGTGTTCATCAATTGGAAAGGCACCTCTCCAGAAGATGCGACCTGAGAACCAACCACTATTCTTTAGCAGTTTCCGCAGCTTCAGCCTTGAGGACAAGGCTATTTTATGGGGGAGGGCATGCTAGGGTCCAACCCTAACCGCCTTATTTATGTAATAGGTTCGAGTCATAGTTATAGTTAGTTAAAGAGTCTTATTTTGTAATCGAGCCCTACTATATTGGAGGTTGCCCCCTCGAAGAGGCAAGTGAACATTGCTTTCATATCTGAATAATAAAATACATGTTGTTATTTCTCATTTTGTTCTATGCTCTGGGTTGTGTTTCTTCATATATTTGGTATTCTGGCATCTTTTGGGAGGTCAAAAACATAACAAGTAACCCTTGAGCCAGATTGTAGGTTGCGGTAAATCCAGGATTGTCTTGCCTCAGTGGGCCTAAGAATCCTTTTCGGTGAATGGAAGGATATACAGTAAAAGAAAGACGTGGATTTCTCTCCGTTGGGCCTAGTTATCTAAGATTGGGATATGCAATAAATCCTAGAAAGTGGGTATCAATTCAGTGCCTAGTGACCCAATGTGGATTGCGGTAAAGATTGAGAGACTAGGAGACATGAAAATTCCTCACAGTATAGGTGGAGAGATCTGGTGGAATCCATGCATGTTTGGCCTAGTGACCTAGTGGATATCATGACAAAGAATGTTATTACATGTTTATTACATTGGCCTAGTGATCTAGGATGGATTATCATAAATCTTGGTTTCTATTGATGAGGGTGAGATGATTTAGCCTCAGGATGCCCTGGTTGGTTCTTTTGGTTTGAGTCCCACATTCGTGCTTCAAATATGGCATAGGGTTGAATGAATCAAGAGATATTTGGCTCAGCCATTCTATGATCGGGTGGAACATGGGAGTCCCATCACCGGTTTGGATTTTTCATCATCAATATGAGGTTATTTATCATTGTATTTCTATGATTATTATATGTAGGTTTTAACCCCGTACAGAAATTACCTACATACAAATTCTAAAACACAGAAAATAAACAATGCAAGAGCATAACACATAAAACACATATACACAAATATTTTCCCCTGGATCCCAAAACCAGGACTACCATCTTGGTTTTTCATTATTTTCCTTGAATGTTACAATACACATTTATACATGTCGAAGCATCCAATACCATGGACCAAAAACCATCGCATCCAAAACCATGGAGCAGAAAACCATCGTGTCCAAAACCATGGACCGAAAACCATCGCATCCAAAACCATGTGAAAAAACCATGACCAAAACGATAGGTAGGTCTACCCAAACTAATATAGGGTTCAAAAAACTTTTTCCCGTGGCGCTGCCCTAGACACCATAGATGGGGGCTAACCGCCCCCCTGTGATACCCCCACTGCACAATTGGCAAAATGAAGGGGGGGCTTCACCCGGCTCTAACCCCCCGGTTCACTATGTAAGCTAGTCATGGAAAGAATATAAGACAACCCAACATTCTCCCACTTGTTGTTTTCTTTCCATCGGGGGCCATAGGAGAGCTTAGTCATTTATCCAGCCCTAAAATGCCCATTATTTCTCTACACCAAGAGAACTTCTCAGAGATCACATATTTTTTCAATGCATCTATAGTATTCTTCAAAGTGGTCACCTTCACCAGCAAAACCTTTTTGTCTTCTATCATATCCCTCACAAAGTGGTACTGAACATCAATGTGCTTTGTATTTCAATGATAAGCAGGGCTCTTTTCCAAGAGAATTGCACTATAGCTATCACAGTCTATCCTTATAGCTCCATGCCATAATTGAACACAGTCTCTACAACCGAACCGATTCCTCGCTTGCATGAGTGGCTGCCATGTATTCTACCTTTGTAGTTGATAGTGCCACTACCTATTGTTTCTTACTCATCCAACTGATTGCACCTCCAAATAGATTAAACACATACCCACTTGTAGATCTTCTTCGATCTAGATCTCCATCCCAGTCTGCATCAACAAAGCCACAAATATCAACAACTCTATCCAATCCTGGTCTTCCTTGGTAGCAAAAACCATAATCACTTGTACCATGGAAATAGCTGAAAACCCGCTTCACTGATGTCCAATGCTCCTTTCCTAGTTTTGACATAAAACTACTCAATACTCCCACTGCATATGCAACATTTGGTCTAGTATAGTCCATTGCATACATCGGGCTACCAGTTGCACTTGCATATGGAACACGGGACATGTACTCTTCCTCTTCTTTTGTCTTGGGACACTATTCATAAGATAACTTTACACCTACAAGAATAGGAACCTTCACCGGTTTACTATCTTGCATATTAAACCTCTGCAATATTGTCTCGACATACTTCCTCTCATTTAACCAGAGATTCCTCTTTACTTGATCTCTTTTAATTTCCATGCCCAAAATATAGTTTGTAGCACCAAGATCTTTCATGTCGAATTTGGAGGACAATTGGGTCTTCAAATCTTGGATAATTTCTTTGTCATTTCCAAATAGCAAGATATCATCCACATACCAGACTAGATAAATAACATGGTCACCAATTAATTTAAAATACACACAGTGATCTGCTTTGCTTTTGGTGAAGCCAAGTTGCCGTATAAATGTATCAAATTTCTGACACCACATCCTTGGTGACTGTTTTAACCAATACAAAGACTTCTGTAACTTGCATACCAGTTCTTTCTTAACTTTCACCGTAAAACCTTCAGGTTGCTTCATGTACATCTCCTCTTCCAGATCCCTGTGAAGAAATGATGTCTTCACATCCATCTGTTCTACCTCAAAATCAAAAGAGCAGCAACAGATAGAAGTAATCTAATAGAAGCTACCTTGGCAACAAGAGAAAAAATATCACCAAAATCAATTCCTGGCACATGGGAATAACCTTTTTTCACCAACCGAGCTTTATATTTCTCCACCTTTCCTTCTACATTTGTCTTCTTTTTGAACACCCATTTGCTGCCAATGGGTTTCCTTCCAGCTGGCAACTCTACTAGATCCCATGCCTCATTTTTGTGAAAAGATGCCATTTCATCAACCATGGCCTCTTTCCAGAGTTTTCCATCCTCTGAATATACTACTTCCTTCACAATTATGGGATCATCATCAGTAACATATAAAGCAAAATTTGGACAAAAATCAGATGGACTATACCTTTCTGGCTGCCTTCTTTCTCGAATTGTTCTTCTCACACCTGGAGTTTGTGGATCTTCATCTTCTGATTCCTCCTCTACTGTAGAGTCTGATTCTTCCCCCTTAAGCTCAAATTCTATCTTCTTAGGTTCCTTTCGTTGGAGTTCATGTTTAATAACATCTTCCACCTCTCTGAAAACCACATCTCAACTGTACAAAACCTTCCTTGTTACTGGGTTCCAAAGCTTATAACCCTTTAAACCATCCTTATACCTAATGAAGATGTACTTTTCAGATTTACTATCCAACATGGTTCTTTTCTCCTTTGGAATATGTACATATGCATCACATCCAAATACCCTTAGATGTGAAAGAGAGGCTTTCTTACCAGTCCATACCTCTTGTGGTGTATTATCCTCCAACACTGATGAAAGTGATATGTTGACCAGGTAACATGTTGTCTCCACCGCCTCTACCTAGAATTCCTGTCCTAACCTGGCACCACTGAGCATGCCTCTTTCCCTTTCCATCAACTTCTTGTTCATTCTTTTTGCAACTCCATTTTGCTTAGGTGTGTATGGAGTAGTCTTATATCGTGCTATACCACACTTCATATAGAATTCTTCAAATTCCTTGTTGCAAAACTCTCCACCATTATCTGACCTCAACACCTTTATCTTCTTCTCTGTCTAGTTTTCCACAAGAGCCTTAAATTTTTTAAACCTATCAAAGACTTCAGATTTCTTCTTAGGGAAATATATCCATGTATTCCTTGAGAAGTCATCTAGAAATGATACATAGTACACAAACTTATCCAGCTATGGAACCTTCACAGGTCCAAACATATCACTGTGAACAAGCTCTAATATTTGTTTTGCTCTCTTACCACCAGAGGGGAAACTCACTTGATTCTGCTTCTCTTATACACAATTTTCACAAAAATCAAAATCCAGAGAACTATTACTCATACCATCTACCATACCTTTATCATGAAGTATTTGAAGGACCTTCTCTCCAATATGTCCAAGCCTTTGACTCCATAACATGGTCTTCTCTCCATAGACCACTATATTTTCTGCTCCACTTTCAGGAACCACAGAACTGTTGCACCCATCAACAACAGTGCTACCTTGCATCTTGTATAGAGTTCCAATTCGAACTCCCTGCATCAATACCAGTGCTCCCTGAACCATCTTGTAGGTATCCTTCTTAAACACTGTTTTTACACCTGCATCATCCAACTTTCTTACAGAAATCAGATTTCTAGCCAATGCAGGAATATGCAGAACACCCAGAAGTGTTCTAACCCGTCAACCTTGCAAATGCAACTTGACTTTTCTGCGACCAATGATTCTAGCCTTCTTGTCATCCCCCAAGAAGACATCACCACCATCATATTTCTCATACTCGCATAACCACTCTCTATGGGGAGTGAAGTGAAAGGATGCACCTGAGTCAATCAACCATGCCTCATGATCTACATGTGTACTTGAAGAAGCCGAGTACACATCCCCACCTTCATCTTAGGTGGTTCTCACCTCTGCAGAAGGAGCATCATCAGATTCTTGTCCTTTATTAGGAGCTTTAGATTTACAGTCCCTTTTGTAGTGTCCTTCCTTTCCGCATTTCCAGCACACCACCTTTACAGGTTTTCCTGGAAATTTAGATCTCACTCTAGATTTAGATCTCCACTCGATGACTTATTTTTGTTTCTGTTCTGGGACTGTCCTTGTAAAGAGAAGGCATCACCATTATGGCTCTCCATTTTTTTCCATCTCATATCCTCTGTCAGTAAGGATGATACTATTTCATCAAACTGCAAGGCAGTTGCATTACTACCTAATGCAAGAATGAGACTATCCCATGAATTTGGTAGAGAACACAACAAACTGATGCACTTATCTTCATCTAAAATTTTAATATCAATAGATAATAACTGACTTACCACAGTATTAAATGCATTAAGATGCTCTGTCACTGAGTCTCCATCTTTCGTCCTCAGGTTATACAACCTTTTTTGTAGAAACAATTTATTCACTAGAGACTTAGATTGGTACAAAGTCCGTAACCTATCCCACAAAGCCTTAGCTATAGCTTCCCCTGCTACATTTAGCAATACTGAATCTGAGGCACACAATCGTATTGTGCTCTTTGCCTTCCGATCCAACTTCTTCCATTCTTCATCAGATACTCCTGTTGGTTTAGTACCTAGATCTACCGCGATCCACTGATCTTTATCAACCAATAGATCCTCCATCTTGAGTTTCCACAAATCAAAACTCTAACCATTAAATTTTTCTATCTATATCTTTCCACTGCCCGCCATATTCTTTAACCACCATAATCGATCCCGCAAATCTCCCACTGAATAGGGTTTGCCACAGGCCCGAACGAAACCCCACAGCAACAAGGGCTTCCCCTTAAAGCCAAAACAGCTCTTATACCAAATGTAGGTTTTAACCCCGTATGTAAATTACCTGAATACAAATTCTAAAATGTAGAAAACAAACAATGCGAGAGCATAACACATAAAACACATATACATATAAATTTTCCCCTCGATCCCAAAACCGAGAGTACTAGCTTGATTTTTCATTATGTTCCTTTCAATGTTACAATACATATTTATACGTACCGAAGCATCCAATACCATGAACCGAAAACCATCACATCCAAAACCATCGACCAAAAAACCATCGTGTCCAAAACCATGGACCGAAAACCTTCACGTCCAAAACCATGTGCGAAAACCATGAACAAAACCGTAGGTACGTCCACCCAGCCTAATATAGGGTCCAAAAAAATTTCCCCGGGGCGGTGCCCTAGATGTCGTAGACAGGCACTAGACACCCCCCTCAAAACCCCTGCCACGGAATCGGCACGACGAAGCAGGGGATTTGCCCTCCCTCTAACCCCCCAGTTCACTATGCAGGATAGTCATGGAAAGAATATAACACAACCCAACATTATACTGGTGTATCTGTGGATCATATGGTTTTGATTTTCTTGGTATTTCTGTTACTATTATGCTAGTTATGTATATGTTTTATGACAATTTCTAAGTATGGATCCCATCATGTTTTTACCTATAAATGAATGAACAATGTATCTATGAGCTAATAGATGATAATGTATAAAATGATATAAGGAAAAAATGCTCCACAGAGACTCTCATATAAGTATGATACCCCTATGTTTAATCTATTGTTTACACCTATAGATTACATATTTGTGATATGTTTGATGAAATGCCTGTCACGGCTAGTGGGGCTCTGGTTCAGGGCTTGTTCAAGTATTTACATTTACATCGTTTTTTCCTTGTTATATTTCTGTTTTTAAGGTGTCATTCAATTATGACCAATCGTCTGGCCTCCAGGCCTGGAAATGTGGCTCAAATTCCAGGGACGTTGGCATATCAGTGGGGAAAATAGTCCCTAGACACTGACATACCTTGGAATTAGAGCATCCAGAGCCTCATGGATGCTATAAAGTCCATATTATGGGAGCGTCTTGGGATCAAGTGGCCTAGAAACTCAGTGGGACCCGTGGGCTAGCTACTTGAGTGGTTGGGATGGTTCCTGAGAGTCTGGTAGATGATGAAGAAGGTTTTCATGTTATTTTTCTATTGATTCCACTTCCCTAAGGTCACATAGGAGGTTGAATCCAATCATAGTAGCCTCTTGTCACATGCTTACCCTGGTTGGATGGCTACTTGGGTAGATCAAGGAGGAGGGTGTTACAGAGTGGTATCAGAGCATGGTACACCCCTCAGACTGGTTGGGCAGTGTGTTGGTCATGCATTCATGTGGTTTGCACATGTGTTAATAATACTTGTGGTCTATGTGCTTTTTGCATATGTATGGTATTAGTCATGGTTTTAGTGATGTCGCTATGTGAAAGAGGATGTTGTTGTTATGACGTATGTCATCCTAAGTGTATGATTTTCTATATGTTATTTATGCTTGCATATTGTCAGTGTACATTAGTATGGTTGTGTTGTCAAGCATGAGTTCATGGTATGTGTACTTGATATGGTCATGCATTGCTGACTGGACTCTAGCTAGACTGAGGATCACATGGTCATGTTCTTATTTATTATATGTATATAAGTTTTCAGGATTATGTTATACATTTAGTACATTGATTGGTTGATCTTGCAGATGAGATATCCTCTCTGGATTTTTCTAAGGTACACTGGTTTATTGTAATTTGGTTTAGTTGACATAGTATGCCTTGCAAGAAAGATATTAAAATGACTAGCGAGATGGTAGACCACAAAGACTCTCCCTACGAATTAGAGGAGTAGCATGGTGTTAGACACTCTTCTGATTTGGCAGACACATTGAGAAGTTTGAAAGAAGAAATAATGAGTTGTAAGGTGGAAAATGACAAAATCATAGAGGCACAATAGAAACAACCAGAGGTTAAGGCAATGCTTCTTCAAAGTTTGTCATAATCGCAACGACAAAGACCACTTCGGATCAGCCATGGAGAGGAGGACAAAACTAATGGGGAATATAGCAGTAGGTCTCATGGTGGTTACAGGTCGGATATAGATGACATTGTTAGAGATGGTATATTGTCGGATACTCGGGATAGGAAAGGTGATGGATGTAGGTATTATTCTAGTTTTGGTTCCTATAGGCATAATGATCGTAATCGTTATTACCCTTACAGGAGGAGTGATAGGGGATATTTACCAAATGAGTTTTAGAAAGAAAAGCCACCTACTTTTGATGGAGATGTGAAAAATCCAAAAGATGCAGAGCCTTCGATACTTGGGATGAAAACACTGCTTGAGTTGCATGAGTACACAGATAATATGAAGGCCATAATTTCTACCTTTAACTTGAAAGGTAAAACATATATCTGATGGGAAGATGTGAAGTGGGTTAGAGACATCAAGATGAATTACTTGACTTGGCACAAGTTGCAGAGGATTTTAAGGAAGAAGTACTTGTCAAAGCGTACTACAACAATAAGGATAAAGAATTCTATGAACTAAAGATGGGATCAATGACAGATGAAGAGTACACAACTATGTTCCTAGAGCTAATAAGGTATGTATTGTATCTTAAAGTTGAGAATGATAAGGTTTAGTGATTTTTCAATGGATTTCTATTAGCATTTAAAGATCGCATTGAATATGACGAGCCTCAGTCACCTGAAAAAGTCATTGGGAAACTGAAGAATTTCTATGAACAGACAAATTGTAAGAATGAATCTCAACAAATATGGAATAGGAAAGAGAAAGGTAAAGGTAAATGGAAACTGAAAAGAGAAAGGCCTCAGAATGTAGGAAGCGAAAGAAAATTTCGTATCACAAATGAATTGCAATGTAGCTAGACAGGTACATGGGTCACAACAACAAAATAAATGTGATGGTGTTGGATTGTTGGAGTGTTGGACATGCGGTAAGGATCACCTCAATATATATTTTCTATAGAATCAGGGTGGTAGGCCTCAGATATATAGTGTGGAATAGGCATAGACTATTGGGGATGTTGGTTAGAGCGTTCCTCATATTTATGCAACATTGGATAACAAATAGGAATACCATCAGGAATATATGACTGAGATGGACGATAAGATTTGTGATCAATTTATTTCTATTTTAATTAACCTTGGATCTGATTATAGTTCTTTTAGTCCTGACTTGGTGGATATGTGTGGTTCTCGTAATGATTTGCATGCAGGATATTGGTTATTATAGTTGGCTACATGTACAAAGAAGCGAGTGCATCATTGCGTAAGAGCTTGTGCATTTAATTTGAATGGTATGCCTACCACAACATATTCGAATATATTATTGTTGGGATCATACAATATGTTGTTGGGCATGGATTGGTTGTACCTTGATAGGAGGGAGGTGGATTTTTATGAGAAATCTATTGAGTGTTTTGATGAAAATGGGGAACCATGAGTCTTACAGGGAAAGAAGAAGGCCACATCAATTATGATGGTGACAACTATGTAGGCAAAGCGCAGTCATAGGAAAGGGTTTGTGATATTTTCCATACATATTTCTAGTGACAAAGGTAAGGAAGTTGAGGATGTAGATGTTTTGATCAGGTACCTAGTTTGACAGTAGTTTCAGGATGTATTTGCTAAGGAGATTTCAGAGGTTCCACCTCACAGGGAAGGAGACATTTCTATTGAGTTAGTGCGATGGGAAGCTCCAACAACAAAAGCACCTTACATGATGAGCACACCTTAGTTGGCAGAATTGAAGTTTTAGTTGAAGGAAATGTTGAACAAGGGATATATTATGCCAAGTGTATCACCATGGGGCACATCAGTATTGTTTATGAAGAAGAAAGATGGTACTCTCAAATTGTGCGTTGACTACAAGCAGTTGAACAAAGTGACCATCAAGAACATGTATGTGTTACTGAGGATTGATGACTTTTTTGATCAGTTAAAGAGAGCAACATTATTCTCAAATATTGATCTTTGATCTCAATACCACCAGGTATGCATCAAAGAGGTGGAAATTTACATGACAAATTTCTAGACCAACTCTGGGAATTATGAGTTTGTTGTATTTCCATTCAGTTTGGCTATTGCTCCAGCTACATTTATGAGCTTATTGAATAGTGTTTTGCGTCCATATTTGGATAAGTTTGTTTGTGTTTTCATTGGTGACATATTGGTATATTCTAAAAATGAGGAAGAGCATGTCAATAATTTAGCAGCAGTGTTGAGGTTGTTGAGAGAGCATTAGTTGTATGCTAATCTTAGGAAGTGCATTTGCTTTTAGATTGAGGCACACTACTTGCGACATGTTGTCTGCAAGGAGGTCATTGCAGTAGATCTAGAAAATATAAGGGCCATCATGGAGTTTGTAGCTCCTAGAAATGTGGATGACGTGGTATCTTTCATGGGGTTGGCAAGCTATTATAAGACGTTCATTAGGAACTTCTCCTAGATTTATTATCCTATTACATCATTGTAGAGGAAAGGTAAGAAATTTGACTAGATAGAGGAGTGTGCGGCTAATTTTGTGTAGATTAAGAAGTTATTGGCACATGCTCTAGTGTTACAGATTGTAGATCTAGATAAGGATTTTGTAGTATGTACAAATGATTACAAAAGAAGATGTTTTTGAGTTCTTATGTAGGAAGGGAAGGTGGTATGCTATGAGTCATGAAAACTGAATGAGCAAGAGCAAAAATACCTGACCCATGATCTTGAGTTAGCAGCGATCATACATGCATTGGAGATGTGGAGGCACTATCTTCTTGGCAGGAGGTTTGTATTGATCAGTGATCACATTGGGTTTAGGTATTTGTTTCACCAATAAAATTTGAACATGAGGAAAGCTAGGTGGTTGGCCATGATCAATGAGTTTGACATTGAGATCAGTTATATCATGGGAAAGGAGAACATGGTGGAAGATGCGCTTAGCAAGAGAGTACAAGTAAATCACTTAGTAGCTATGAGCTCCTCTATGACAGAATTAGAGGACAGGATCTTGCAGGAAGGTTAGAAGGATGTCAGGTATATGGATTTTATGCACAAGTTGCACTAGAGTATAGGTATAGTTAGTAGTGTAGGTATATGTATAGGTAGTATTGAAATTACATGTATAGGTGGTGGTAGAGGTACAGGTACAGGTGTAGGTACACAGGATGTGGACTATTTTCTTACAATAGATGGATTGGTTAGATTTAGGGATATGGTATATGTTATCTCAAAATCAAGCCCTGGAAGGCTGCAGAACAGGAAGACTTCAAGTAACTGTTTCAAACCAATCTTTTAGCTAAGGCTTAGCCTCCTTAGCCTCAGAGGGCTCTCTCAAAGGATTAAAGGTTTTTTATTATGATCAAGATGGCTAACTCTTTGTGAAACAAATAGGAATGAAGATGGTGGAAACAAAATTAACAAGTATCCATTGGGCTTATGGATTCATATGTGATTTAGTATTAACAATAGGATTGGCTTTGCATAAAAGTCAAGGCATTCAGATTTCAATATAGGTAGAGCACACCAAACACAAAAAAGACAGTCTACGAGTATATGAAGGAAATTAGAACACTACAAGTGATTTCTAAGTAATCAAATACTCATAACACTGTAGATAACATGAAAAGACAACAAAAGAAACTCATACATTGAACTCTCTATGATTCTTGAGAAGCATAAGCCAGTACTGTATTACCAAAAAAAACAGAGTCTTTACATAAGCCAAATATCAGAGCTTTTTTACATAAATTTCCAACCCTCTTTACATTGCTCTTTCTCCTATATATAGAGCTCTTCTACCTAATTGAGATTCCTCCTCAGGCATGAGGGGAACTCGAAATATACTTCTAATGACACCTATTCAAATCTTAACTGCCTATTAAATGTAACAAACTGTTACTAGACTTTCTAGAGATCTAAATCAAATAGGAGTCTAACTCCATGTTAAGCTAATAATAGCCTTAATTACAATCATTCTCATTCTTTAACATGTGGTCCTTTTTTAGTTTGGCTATGGTGGATGTTCAAAGCTCAATACTGGTCTTCAATGTCACATCTTCTCCATTGCCCCTGAAAAATAGAAAACTTTCCATGTTTATCGGCCTTTGGTTTTCCTCAACGATGTTCGAATCCAATGAACTATGCCCTTCATATTTGATTATACAAAACATATCAGAATGCCATGTCCTTGATGTGTTGTCAAACTTTTCCTTGTGTGAAGACAAAAGCTCCTTCAAGCTGTTTGACATATCTTGGACTGTAGTAAATGAGATCACTTTATAACAAAAAGTTTAGAGTTGGATTCGAATATATGTTTCTTCCACCTGTCTTGACCTTGTTGAAAGTTGATAGCTTTAGATGATCCCTTGAAGATATTCCTTTTTCAAAAAAATTTCCTTTGTATTTTAAAATTGGTTGACTGAGTTTAGATTATGTAGCTTCAGCAGTTTCATAGCACGCTACGAAATTGCTGTGTAATTCCAAAACCACAGTTTCAACCCAAAATTTTGATATTTTGAGCTTCTTGTTATTTAAACATTCTTCAACTGCTCCAAGGCCTTTCAAAACTAAATGGAAATGTATGATTCTTCAAGAAAGATTATACCAAGCAAAACCATCAAAATTTGAAACATAGCCTTACTTGAAATGGGATTTCTTTAAGGAGATTCTTTCTGCTGGCCTAACTGTATCTTTAAGTCTTCAATTTGTTTCTTCATGCCTCTAATCCCAGCTCTCAAGTTTGAATTAACCTTTTTGATGAATTGCGCTTCCTTTATGGCAGGGACAGTCCAACTACGGAATTGAACACTAAAATCAACCACCTCGGGTATTTGAAATGTTTTGTCCTCCCATCGAGCTTGCATTTGGTTGAAATAAGCCTCCTTGATTGCAAATTTCCTGGTAGCTTTCTTCAGTCTAGCAATTTCAAAGTTTTCCAATTCGAACCTCCTTTTCAACTCTTCCACACTATCTTCTTCTTGAATGGTAACTGCTTTGCCTTTATCCTTTCTTTCATGAAGCTATGTTACCTCCCTTGATTCATCTACTCTTGGTAGTACCTCCTGTACTTGTTTAAAATTCCTTGTTGTGGGTCTCCTTGGTTTAAATACAAATTGATCAACCTAATCATCAAACTTGAGTTTCTTCGAGGCTTTGACTCTCTTAGCCTTGTCTTTTCTTGAATCTATCAAATCTGCTTGAACTAGGGGAGATTCTTCAATATCAATGACTTGCAGTATGTCATTTAAGTCTCCCTTTGAAACAGGGCTTTCTTCAATAATGACTGACTTACCTTTTTCTTTAGCTACCTGGCTCCTAGTCCTTCTTCTTTGAACTCCTTCACCTCTACTTGATTCATGTGCACTTTCTTTGACCTGAGTTTTCTCTTTAAGGGACTGCTGGGGTGTATCCTGGATAGTCAATGGCCTGGTGGATTCTCTTACTTGCCTCCTTGCCTTTAACTTTGAAAACCTCCTGGATCTTGTTTCTGCCTGATGACCAGTTGTTGTTGGAAGATCTTTTGCAGCTTGAGGACTGAGACCGGTCTCGTTTTTGAAACCAGACATGAATATGAATGTGGGCCAGTCTCTACCTACTCTCTGGAGTTCATGTACAACAATCAACTTAATCAAACCGTGGTGAAACAATGAGGTCTCATAAGCTTCTTTCCTTATTTGTACCTTATCACACATTTTACTTAAGCTACGGAATAAGTAAAATGGTAGATCAATAGATATCTTTCCTGTGAAATGTAGCAAAAGCTTGAAATTATATGAATACACCTTGTTATATCTGCCTTCACAAGTAAGGTACCTCTGTATACAAGTAAGCAGATTGGCATATGAGTATTTGACATAATTTCTAGGCACAGACTTGTTTAAATCCGAGTCAATGTGTTCTGGCTTCAAAAACTCTTTGCAGGGAGTCATATCAATTTGAAATTCTTAAACCAAGTTTCTTGTCCCCTTGGAATCTCAGTAAATATGGATATTACCTCTGATGAGAGTTGCAATTTGAGCATCCCAACCTTCGAATTCAGCCCTGTGAAATTCAAAGCAAACTCCTTCGTGGTTTGTGCATGACCTCCCTGTAGTTTCTCACAAAAATTCCAACATCCAACCTGCTTGAATGCCTGCTCAAGATGCCTTGGTTGGTTCTTTTGGTTTGAGTCCCATATTCGTGCTTCAAATATGGCATAGGGTTGAATGAATCAAGAGAGATTTGGCTCAGCCATTCTATGATTGGGTGGAACATGGGAGTCCCATCACCGGTTTGGATTTTTCATCATCAATATGAGGTTATTTATCATTGTATTTCTATGATTATTATATGTAGATTTTAACCCCGTACAGAAATTACCTACATACAAATTCTAAAACACAGAAAATAAACAATGCAAGAGCATAACACATAAAACACATATACACAAATATTTTCCCCTGGTTCCCAAAACCGGGACTACCATCTTGATTTTTCATTATGTTCCTTTGAATGTTACAATACACATTTATACATGCCGAAGCATCCAATACCATGGACCGAAAACCATCGCATTCAAAACCATGGACCAAAAAACCATCGCGTCCAAAACCATGGACCGAAAACCATTGCATCCAAAACCATGTGCAAAAACCATGCACAAAACCATAGGTAAGTGTGCCCAACCTAATATAGGGTTCAAAAAAAAAATTCCCGCGGCGCTGTGTTGGGTCCCTATAATACTAGTGATTAACCCATTACTATTGTAGTTATACCCCTTATTTATATTGTTGTGCCCCTATTATCCCCATATTGTTATTTCTCTGCCCCATAGAATCCCTTTATTGTTATTTTTGTGGCTTTATATTATTATTGTTAGGTCAGCTGGATTATATTGTGACTCCTTAGACTCCTATATATAGAAAGGAGGTTTTGTCATTTGAATCATCCAAGAATTGTTCATTTATGTAATATAAAGGAGGTTTCCCCCTCAAAGAGGCTGAATTCTAAGGCGTTGATCTATCTTTTCTATCTTTTCTTGAGCTGGTTTCATAACATTTGGTATCAGAGCTTTGGATTCTAGGGTTGCGGTGCTCCAAACAGGTCATCGTGGCATTTTTGCTATAACTTTTTTCTGTGACGTTTCAGAAGTCGCAAAAAAACCCATTTGAGAAGAAATCACGCTGAACCTTGGGTCTGAATTTCAGAGCTTTTTGGACAATATTTTCGGAGATATGATCTGAGGAAGTTGGTCTTTTTGCAGATTCCTGAATTACTATCAAAACAGGTGACCTGGGGAAAATCGTCATAACTTTATCTCTGAGGATCGGATTGAAATTTCATAAGAAGGTACAGAAAGAGGACGAAATTTAGTTTCTTTTATGCATTTTCCAGATCCATAGGTCGAAACAATGACTCGTGGAACGTCGTACAAGTTTGCTCTACTGAACTAGTCTATAAGCAAGTCGCTGTGGGAGATTTCGCATAACTCTTCCTTGGAGAAACCAATTTGGGTCAGACTTGTGGCATTGGAAAGAGGGCTCAGAAGGCTACTACAGGTCAAAATTTCAGAACTTAATGATCTGAAATTACAGAGACACATCAGATTCAATATCAGGCTTCTACAAAGTGAAAAAAGGTGTGTAGTTTTTTTTATTTTTATTTTTGCATAAGCTTGGTTTGAAGGAATTCAAAGGGCATATTAAAGCATTATTATCGGTAACTGATGCCCCGAGGAAAGAAAATGCAAACACCTAGTAAGGAACTTGAAAGCTCTAGCATGACTCATGAAGAAGAGGAAGAAATGCTACATGATATATCAAAATTACAAGAACAAGTGCAACAAATGTCATGCTCACAAAAGCTAACAGAAGCTAAGATAAATGGCATGGAATCTAAGATAAAGGGCATGGAAGCTAAGATGGATGACTCGAACACAGATTTGAAGAGAGACATGGCAGATTTGAAGACAAACACTGACGAATTGAAGATAAATATGAATAAGTTGCTACAAGAAATGGGCACTAAGGATGAAAGGGTACTAAAGGAAACTCATGATGAGAATAAAATAAATGTTAATCATGATTCCATAGATGCTAATGTTGGATTGAAGACTCACCATATTCCAAAAATCGATATGAGGAAGTTTGATGGCAAGGATCCTGCCACATGGATATTACAGATGGAGCAATTATTCAATCTCAATAATGTGAAAAACACACAAAAGGTACGTATGGCAACTGTATATTTGGAACCAAATCAGTTTGTATGGTATCAATGGCTTTGCTCTCATAAAAAATTTATCACTTGGGCAATTTTTACGGAAGAATTGATAGCACATTATATGGATAACAAAAGCAACACTTTTTTTATCCAATTGATAAGTCTCAAACAAAAGGGTTCAGTAATGGAGCACATTGAGGAGTTCCAAAAATTGAACATAAGGGTAAAAGATATTCTATAGGAGCATAGGGTTGGTGTGTTCATAGGGTCTTTAAAGGATAATATCCAACATGATGTTCGCCTTTGGGAACCTGATTCATTAGAGAAGGCATTCAGGTTAGAAAGAAAAATGGAAAGCAAAATTATGGCAACCAGGAAGCATACCACTCACAACTATAAAGATGGAAGTGTTGTTACCCCTAGTCTTCCACAACCTATAAGGTTGACACCACAACAATTGGAAGAAAAAAGAGCAAAAGGGCTTTGTTACAGTTGTGATAGCAAATACACTAAAGGTCATAAGTGTGCCGAGAAGAAATTATTCTACATAGATTGTGAAGAGGAAGAAGAAAAGGAGAAATAAAGGTCAAAAGAAGAGGATATACTCCAGGAACAAAGCCTAGATGAAGAACAATTAAATCCGACCATATATTGTAATGCATTGGTGGGAATTACCACTCCTCAAACCATAAAGATAGAAGGACAAATCAAGAAGAAAAAGGTAATAGTGTTGATTGATTCAGGAAGCACCCACAATTTTATTCATTGTAGGGTAGCAAAAGAATTGAATTGCTTCCTATATCCAACACCAAAGTGTCAAGTGATGATTGCAAATGGAGGAACAATAAATTGCTCTGGAAGGTGCCATAATAGCAAGCTATCCATGGGAGAATATGTATTGACTAGCCCAATGCTTTCCATTCCAATGGGAGGTGCTGATGTTGTACTAGGAGTCCAATGGCTACAATCCTTGGGTACAATAGATTTTAATTTTCAAGAACTTTTCATCAAATTTTCTACGGAAGGAAAGGAAGTTGAATTAAGGGGTATTGCAGGGAAACCAGGAAAGATAATTAGCTCTAATGGTATGACAAAGCTTCTAAAAAAGGAGCAAAGAGGTGTAATTGCACAATTATGTTCGCTAGATGTTTCCACATCGGAATCATCTATTTCTCCAGATCTCCAAAAAGTCCTGGACAATCATTCCAGGGTATTTGAGACTCCCAAAGGACTCCCACCTATGCGTGATCATGATCATGCTATTCATCTGATTCCAGGAAGTGTTCCTCCAAACATCAGGCCGTACAGATATCCCTATGTCCAAAAAAGTGAAATTGAACGTATGGTTGTAGAAATGCTAGAGGCTGGTATAATTCAACCAAGTCAAAGTTCTTTCTCTGCTCCAGTAGTATTGGTGCACAAGAAGGATGGATCATGGCGCATGTGTCCAGATTATAGGGAGCTCAATGAGCTCACTATTAAAGATAAGTTCCCCATTCCTATCATTGATGAATTATTGGATGAATTGCATGGATCAGTTTACTTCACCAAGTTGGATCTTCGTTCAGGATATCATCAAATCAGAATGAAGATTGAAAACATTCCGAAAATAACATTTAGAACTCATGAGGGTCATTATGAATTTTTGGTCTTGCCTTTTGGCCTTACCAATGCACCTTCAACATTTCAAGGTTTGATGAATTCAATTTTAAAACTATTCCTTAGAAAATTTGTGTTAGTATTTTTCGATGATATACTAATCTACAGCAAGTCTTGGAAGGATCATGTTGAACATGTTGACAGGGTGCTACAACTATTGGAGGAGAAACAATTATATGCAAAAAGATTCAAATGCTTCTTTGGAGTCCAGGAGGTGGAATATTTGGGTCATATTGTATCTCATGAAGGAGTTAAGGTACACCCTAGCAAAATTAAAGCCATTAAGGAATGGAAAATCCCCACATCCATAAATCATTTGCGAGGATTTCTTGGGTTGATAGGGTATTATCGCAAGTTTGTTAAGAATTATGGGAGAATAGCAGCACCTCTAACAACATTATTGAAGAAAGATGCATTTTCATGGACTCTGGAAGCAACAAAGGCCTTTGAACATCTTAAAGAGGCAATGTGCCAAGCACTGGTCTTAGCTACACCGGACTTCACAAAAACCTTTATTGTGGAATGTGATGCTTCAGGAAATGGAATTGGTGCTGTTCTAATGCAATATGAAAGACCCATTGCTTTTGAAAGTGGTCCAATCAAGGGAAAGTTTTTAAGCAAAGCTATTTATGAGAAGGAAATGTTGGCAATACTCCATGCACTTAAGAAATGGCGACCCTACCTAATGGGAAGACACTTCAAGGTAAAAGCGGATCATGATAGCCTTAAATACTTTTTAGAGCAAAGATTATCCTCTGAAGAGCAACAAAAGTGGGTCACAAAGATTTCGGGTTATGACTTTGAAATCATCTACAAAAGAGGGAAGCAAAATGTGGTGGCATATGCACTCTCAAGAAAGGATGAGGACGGGGAAGCATTGTTGTGCGCCATCTCTATTATCCAACCAGATTGGATAAATGAAGCAAGGGAGGAATGGAAGAATGATGAAGAAGTTTGGGCACTTATTCGAAAGCTACAACAAGATTCCAGTACGTCTGATACATTTAGCTGGCAAAATTATTTGTTATGGTACAAAGATCGGTTATACCTCTGTAAGAATTCCCAGCTAAAACAAAAGATTCTTATGGAATTGCACACTTCTCCCTTAGGAGGGCACTCAGGATTTTTAAAAACTTACCACAGGGTTAAGAAGGAATTTTTTGGGATGGCCTTAAATCAGATATTCAAAAGTTTGTGGTGGAATGTTTGGTTTGCCAACAAAATAAAGTTGAAACAATTAAGACACCAGGTCTACTACAACCTTTATCCATTCCAAGCCAACGTTGGGAGGAGGTTTCAATGGATTTTATCACAGGTTTACCCAAGTCTGAGGGAAAAAGTGTCATCATGGTGGTAGTTGATAGACTTACCAAGTATGCACACTTTTTTGCATTATCACATCCATTTAAAGCCAGTACAGTTTCTATTGCATTTATGGAAACAATTCAAAAGCTACATGGAAACCCAAAGATTATTGTAAGTGACAGAGATCGCATTTTCACTGGAAATTTTTGGAAAGAATTATTTTCTTGTCTTGGTACTCAGTTAGCTCATAGCTCGTCTTATCATCCTCAATCTTATGGGCAAACTGAGATAGTAAACAAATGTTTGGAATGATATCTTTGTTGCTTTGTATCTGATAAACAGACACAATGGGTCAAATGGTTGCCTCTGGCTGAATGGTGGTATAACACTTCCTTCCATATAGCAACAAAAATGACCCCATTTATGGCACTTTATGGGTATCAACCACCATCCATCACATCATATTTAAGAGAAAATTCTAAGGTTCAGGCAGTGGAACATCACATCGAACATCAACAACAAGTCCTCCAACTCTTAAAGGATAACCTCGTGTTGGCACAAAATAGAATGAAACAATAGGTAGATCAACATCGCAGTGAAAGAAGTTTTGATGTAGGTGATTGGGTATTCCTACGGCTACAACCATATAAGAAAATGTCCCTAAAGCAAGCTAAGAAGGATAATAAATTATCACTAAAGTATTATGGTCCGTACAAGGTGTTGCAAAAGATTGGTACTATGGCATACAAATTGGAGCTTCCTGCAACTTCTCGATTGCACCCAGTTTTCCATGTTTCATGTTTAAAGAAGGTTATAGGTGACAAGCTCCCAGTTCAAACAATATTTCCAGAACTTGACGAGGAAGGAAAAATTATATTGGAACCGAAAGCAGTCACAGAAACAAGAACTCGACAGCTACGAAGTCGATCAATTTTAGAGTATCTTATCAAGTGGAAGAACTTATCCTCTGAAGATTCCACATGGGAGGATGAGAATTTTATGCAGAAGTATCCAGAACTACTCAAGCGTTGAGGACAACACTTTTTTGAAGGAGAGGGGCATGTTGGGTCCCTATAATACTAGTGATTACCCCATTACTATTGTAGTTATACCCCTTATTTATATTCTTGTGCCCCTATTACCCTTATATTGTTATTTCTGTGCCCCATAGAATCCCTCTATTGTTATTTTTGTGGCTTTATATTATTATTGTTAGGTCGACTGGATTATATTGTGACTCCTTAGACTCCTATATATAGAAAGGAGGTTTTGTCATTTGAATCATCCAAGAATTGTTCATTTATGTAATGTAAAGTAGGTTGCCCCCTCGAAGAGGCTGAATTCTAAGGCGTTGATCTATCTATCTTTTCTTGAGCTGGTTTCATAGCACGCTGCCCTAGACCCCGTAGATGGGGGCTAATCACTCCCCTGTGACACCCCCACTGCACAATTGGCAAAATGAAGGGGGGGCTTCGCCCCGCTCTAACCCCCCCAGTTCACTATGTAAGCTAGTCGTGGAAAGAATATAACACAACCCAACATTCTCCCACTTGTTGTTTTCTTTCCAAAGGGGGCCACAGGAGAGCTTAGTCATTTATCTGGCCCTAAAATGCCTATTATTTCTCTACAGCAAGAGAACTTCTCAGAGATCACATATTTTGTCAATGCATCTACAGTATTCTTCAAAGTGGTCACCTTTACCAGCAAAACCTTTTTGTCTTCTATCATATCCCTCACAAAGTGATACTGAACATCAATGTGCTTTGTACTTGAATGATAAGCAGGGCTCTTTTCCAAGAGAATTGCACTATAGCTATCACAGTCTATCCTTATAGCTCCATGTACTAACCCCATAATTGAACACAGTCTCTGTGACCGAACTGCTTCCTCGCTTGCATGAGTGGCTGCCATGTATTCTACCTCTGTAGTTGATAGTGCCACTACAGATTGTTTCTTACTAATCCAACTGACTGCACCTCCAAATAGATTAAACACATACCCGCTTGTAGATCTTCTCCGATCCAGATCTCCAGCCCAGTCTGCATCAACAGAGCCACAAATATCAACAACTCTATCCAATCCTCGTCTTCCTTGGTAGCACAAACCATAATCACTTGTACCACAGAAATCGCTGAAAACCTGCTTCACTGATGTCTAATGCCCCTTTCCTGGTTTTGACATAAAACTGCTCAATACTCCCACTGCATGTGCAATGTTTGGTCTAGTATAGTCCATTACATACATCAGGCTACCGATTGCACTTGCATATGGAACACGGGACATGTCCTCTTCCTCTTCTTGTGTCTTGGGACACTATTCATAAGATAGCTTTACACCTACAAGAATAAGAACCTTCACCGGTTTACTATCCTACATATTAAACCGCTGCAATATTGTCTCGACATACTTCCTCTTGTTTAACCAGAGATTCCTCTTTATTTGATCTCTTTTAATTTCCATGCCCAAAATATAGTTTGTAGCACGAAGATCTTTCATGTCAAATTTGGAGGACAATTGGGTCTTTAAATCTTGGATAATTTCTTTGTCATTTCCAAACAGCAAGATATCATCCACATACAAGACTAGATAAATAACATGGTCACCAATTAATTTAAAATACACACAGTGATCTGCTTTGCTTTTGGTGAAGCGAAGTCGCCGTATAAATGTATCAAATTTCTGATACCACATCCTTGGTGACTGTTTTAACCAATACAAAGACTCTTGTAACTTGCATACCAGTTCTTTCTTAAATTTCACCGCAAAACCTTCAGGTTGCTTCATGTACATCTCCTCTTCCAGATCCCTATGAAGAAATGGTGTCTTCACATCCATCTGTTCTACCTCAAAATCAAAAGCAGCAACAGATAGAAGTAATCTAATAGAAGCTACCTTGACAACAGGAGAAAAAATATCACCAAAATCAATTCCCGGCACATGGGAATAACCTTTTTTTACCAACCAAGCTTTATATTCCTCCACCTTTCTTCTACATTTGTTTTCTTTTTGAACACCCATTTGCTGCCAGTGGGTTTCCTTCCAGCTGGCAACTCTACTAGATCCCATGCCTCATTTTTGTGCAAAGATGCCATTTCATCAACCATGGCCTCTTTCCAGAGTTTTCCATTCTCTGAATATACTGCTTCCTTCACAATTCTGGGATCATCATCAGTAACAGATAAAGAAAAATTTGGACAAAAATCATATGGACTATACCTTTCTGGCTGCCTTCTTTCTTGAACTGTTCTTCTCACACCTGGAGTTTGTGAATCTTCATCTTCTGATTCCTCCTCTGCTGTAGAGTTTGATTCTTCCCCCTTAAGCTCAAATTCTATCTTCTTAGGTTCCTTTCGTTGGAGTTCATGTTTAATAACATCTTCCACCTCTCTGAAAACCACATCTCAGTTGTACACAACCTTCCTTGTTACTGGGTTCGAAAGCTTATAACCCTTTAAACCATCCTTGTACCTAATAAATATGCACTTTTCAGATTTACTATCCAACATGGTTTTTTCCTCCTTTGGAACATGTACATATGCATCACATCCAAATACCCTTAGATGTGAAAGAGAGGGTTTCTTACCAGTCCATACCTCTTGTGGAGTCTTATCCTCCAACGCTGATGAAAGTGATATGTTGACCAGGTAACATGTTGTCTCCACCGCCTCTACCTAGAATTCTTGTCCTAACCTGGCACCACTGAGCATGCCTCTTTCCCTTTCCATCAACTTCTTGTTCATTCTTTTTGCAACTACATTTTTCTCAGGTGTGTATGGAGTAGTCTTATATCGTGCTATACCACACTTCATATAGAATTCTTCAAATTCCTTGTTGCAAAACTCTCCACCGTTATTTGACATCAACACCTTTATCTTCTTCTCTGTCTAGTTTTCGACAAGAGCCTTAAATTTTTTAAACCTGTCAAAGACTTCAGATTTCTTCTTAAGGAAATATATCCATGTATTCCTTGAGAAGTCTTCTATAAATGATACATAGTACACAAACTTACCCAGTTATGGAACCTTCACAGGTCCAAACATATCACTGTGAACAAGCTCTAATATCTGTTTTGCCCTCTTACCACCAGAGGGGAAACTCACCTGATTCTGCTTCCCTTATACACAATTTTCACAGAAATCAAAATCCAGAGAGCTATTACTCATACCATCTACCATACCTTTATCATGAAGTATTTGAAGGACCTTCTCTCCAATATGTCCAATCCTTTGATTCCATAACATGGTCTTCTCTCCAGAGACCACTAGATTTTCTGCTCCACTTTCAAGAACCACAGAACTGTTGCACCCATCAACAACAGTGATACCTTGCATCTTGTATAGAGTTCCAATTCGAACTCCCTGCATCAATACCAGTGCTCCCTGAACCACCTTGCAGGTATCCTTCTTAAACATTGTTTTCACACCTGCATCATCTAACTTTCTTACAGAAATCAGATTTCTAGCCAATGCAGGAATATGCGGAACACCCAGAAGTGTTCTAACCCTTCAACCTTGCAAATGCAACTTGAATTTTCTACGACCAATGATTCTAGCCTTCTTGTCATCCCCCAAGAAGACATCACCTCCATCATATTTCTCATACTCACAGAACCACTCTCTATGGGTAGTGAAGTGAAAGGATGCACCTGAGTCAATCAACCATGCCTCATGATCTACATGTGTACTTGAAGAAGCCAAGTACACATCCCCACCTTCATCTTAGGTGGTTTTCGCCTCTGCAGAAGGAGCATCAACAGATGCCTTTCCTTTATCAGGAGCTTTAGATTTACAGTCCCTTTTGTAGTGTCCTTCCTTTCTGCATTTCCAGCACACCACCTTTACAGGTTTTCCTGGAATTCAGATGTCACTCTAGATTTAGATCTCCCACTTGATGACTTATTTTTATTTCTGTTCTGGGACGGTCCTTGTAAAGACAAGGCATCACCATTATGGCTCTCCATTTTCATCAAACTGCAAGGCAGTTGCATTACTACCTATTACAAGAACGAGACTATCTCATGAATTTGGTAGAGAACACAACAAAGTGACGCACTTATCTTCATCTAAAATTTTAATATCAATAGATAATAACTGACTTACCACAGTATTAAATGCATTTAGATGCTCTGTCATTGAGTCTCCATCTTTCATCCTTAGGTTATACAACTTTTTTTGTAGAAACAGTTTATTCACCAGAGACTTAGATTGGTACAAAGTCCCTAACCTATCCCACAAAGCCTTAGCTGTAGCTTCCCCTGCTACATTTAGCAATACTGAATCTGAGGCACACAATCGCATTGTGCTCTTTGCCTTCTGATCCAACTTCTTCCATTCTTCAAGTACTCCTGTTGGTTTAGTACCTAGATCTACCGCGATCCATTGATCTTTATTCGCCAATAGATCCTTCATCTTGAGTTTCCACAAATCAAAACTCTAACCATTAAATTTCTCAATCTATATCTTTCCACTGCCCGCCATCTTCTTTAACCACTATAATCGATCCCACAAATCTCCCACTGAATAGGGTTTTCCACAGGCCAGAACGAAACCCCACAGCAACAAGGGTATCACCTTGAAGCCAAAACAGCTCTTATACCAAATGTAGGTTTTAACCCTGTACATAAATTACCTGCATACGAATTCTAAAACATAGAAAACAAACAATGCGAGAGCATAACACATAAAACACATATACATATAAATTTTCCCCTCGATCCCAAAACCGAGACTACTAGTTTGATTTTTCATTATGTTCCTTTCAATGTTACAATACATATTTATACATACCGAAGCATCCAATACCATGAACCGAAAACCATCACATCCAAAATCATGGACCAAAAAACCATCGTGTCCAAAACCATGGACTAAAAACCATCGCGTCCAAAACCATGTACGAAAACCATGCACAAAACCATAGGTACGTCCACCCAACCTAATATAGGGTCCAAAAAAATTTCCCCGGGGCGGTGCCCTGGACCCCGTGGACAGGGGCTACACACGCCCCTCAAACCCCCCGCCGCGGAATCGACACAATGAAGCAGGGGCTTCGCCCTCCCTCTAACCCCCAGTTCACTATGAAGGATAGTCGTGGAAAGAATATAACACAACCCAACATTTTACTAGTGTATCTGTGGATCATATGGTTTTGATTTTCTTGGTATTTTTGTTGCTATTATGCTAGTTATGTATATGTTTTATGACAATTGCTAAGTATGGATCTCATCATGTTTTTACTTGTAAATGAATGAACAATGTATCTATGACCTAATAGATGATAATGTATAAAATGATATAAGGGAACAATGCTCCATAGAGACTCTCATATAAGTATGATACCCCTATGTTTAATCTATTGTTTACACCTATAGATTACATATTTGTGATATGTTTGATGAAATTCCTATCGCGACTAGTGGGGGTCTGGTTCAGGGCCTGTTCAAGTATTTACATTTGCATCATTTTTTCCTTGTTATATTTCTATTTTGAAGCTGTCATTCAGTTATGGCCAATCATCTGGCCTCCAGGCCTGAAAATGTGGCTCAAATTCCAGGGACGTTGGCATATCAGTGGGTAAAATATTCCCTAGACACTGACATACCTTGGAATTAGAGCATCTAGAGCCTCATGGATGCTATAAAGTCCATATTATTGGAGCGTCCTGGGATCAAGTGGCCTAAAAACTCAGTGGGATCTGTGGGCTAGCTACTTGAGTGGTTGGGATGGTTCCTGAGAGTCTGGTAGCTGATGAAGAAGGTTTTCATGTTATTTTTCTAATGATTCCAGTTCCCTAAGGTCACATAAGAGGTTGAATCCAATCATAGTAGCCTCTTGTCACATGCTTACCCAGGTTGGATGGCTACTTGGGTAGATCAGGGAGGAGGGTGTTACAGAGTGGTATCAGAGCATGGTACACCCCTCAGACTGGATGGGCAGTGCGTTGGTCATGCATTCATGTGATTCGCACATGTGTTAATAATACTTGTGGTCTATGTGCGTTTTGCATATGTATGGTATTAGTCATGGTTTTAGTGATGTCTCTATGTGAAAGAGGATGTTGTTGTTATGACATATGTCATCCTAAGTGTATGATTTTCTACATGTTATTTATGCTTGCATATTATCAGTGTACGTTAGTATGGTTGCGTTGTCATGCATGAGTTCATGGTATGCGTAGTTGATATGGTCATGCATTGCTAACTGGACTCTAGCTAGACTGATGATCAGATGGTTATGTTCTTATTTATTATATGTATATAAGATTTCAGGATTATGTTATACATTTAGTACGTTGATTGGTTGATCTTTCAGATGAGATATCCTCTCTAGATTTTTCTAAGTTACATTGGTTTATTGTAATTTGGTTTAGTTGACATAGTATGCCTTGCAAGAAAGATATTAAAATGACTAGCAAGATGGTTGACCACAAAGACTTTCCCTATGAATTAGAGGAGTAGCATGGTGTTGGACACTCTTCTAATTTGGCAGACACATTGAGAAGATTGAAAGAAGAAATAATGAGTTGTAAGGTGGAAAATGACAAAATCATAGAGGCACAAGAGAAACAACCAGAGGTTAACGCAATGCTTATTCAAATTTTGTCATAATCGCAACGAAAAGGACCACTTTGGATCAGCCATGGACAGGAGGACAAAACTAATGGGGAATATGGCAGTAGGTCTCATGATGGTTACAAGTCAGATATAGATGACATGGTTAGAGATGGTATATTGTCGGATACTCGGGATAGGAAAGGTGATGGATGTAGGAATTATTCTAGTTTTGGTTCCTATAGGCATAACGATCGTCATCATTATCACCCTTACAAGAGGAGTGATAGGGGATATTTACCAGATGAGTTTTAGAAAGAAAAGCCACCTACTTTTGATGGAGATGTGAAAAATCCAAAAGATGCAGAGCCTTCGATACTTTGGATGAAAACATTGCTTGAGTTGCATGAGTACACAGATAATATGAAGGCCATAATTTCTACCTTCAACTTGAAAGGTAAAACATCAAGATGAACGACTTGACTTGGCACAAGTTGCATAGGATTTTAAGGAAGAAGTACTTGTCAAAGGGTACTACAACAATAAGGATAAAGAATTCTATGAACTAAAGATGGGATCAATGACAGATGAAGAGTACACAACTATGTTCCTAGAGCTCATAAGGTATGTATTATATCCTAAAGTTGAGAAGGATAAGGTTTAGTGATTTTTCAATGGATTTCCATTAGCATTTAAAGATCGGATTGAATATGACGAGCCTCAGTGACCTGAAAAAGTTATTGGGAAATTGAAGCATTTCTATGAACAGAAAAATTGTAAGAATGAATCTCAGCAAATATGGAATAGGAAAGACAAAGGTAAAGGTAAATGGAAACTGAAAAGAGAAATGCCTCAAAATGTAGGAAGCGAAAGAAAATGTCGTAGCACAAATGAATTGCAATGCAGCTAGACAGGTACATGGGTCACAACAACAAAATAAAGGTGATGGTGTTGGATTGTTGGAGTGTTGGACATGCGGTGATCACCTCAATATATATTTTCTATAGAATCAGGGTGGTAGGCCTCAGATATATAGTGTGGAACATGCACAGACTGTTGGGGATGTTGGTTAGAGCGTTCCTCATATTTATGCAACATTGGATAACAAATAGGCATACCATCAGGCATATATGACTGAGATGGACGATAAGATTTGTGATCATTTATTTCTATTTTAATTAACCTTGGATCTGATTATAGTTGTGTTAGTCCTGACTTGGTGGATATGTGTGGTTCTAGTAATGATTTGCATGCAGGATATTGGTTATTATAGTTGGCTACATGTACAAAGAAGCGAGTGCATCATTGCGTAAGAGCTTATGCATTTAATTTGAATGGTATGCCTACCACAACATATTTGAATGTATTACTATTGGGATCATACAATATGTTCTTGGGCATGGATTGGTTGTACCTTCATAGGAGGGAGGTGGATTTTTATGAGAAATCTATTGAGTGTTTTGATGAAAATGGGGAACCATGAGTCTTATGGGGGAAGAAGAAAGCCACATCAATTAGGATGGTGACAACTATGTAGGAAAAGTGCAGTCATAGGAAAGGGTTTGTGATATTTTCCATACATATTTCTAGTGACAAAGGTAAGGAAGTTGAGGATGTAGATGTTTTGATCAGGTACCTAGTTTGACAGTAGCTTTGGGATGTATTTACTAAGGAGATTTCAGAGTTTCCACCTCACAGGGAAGGAGACATTTCTATTGAGTTAGTGCGATGGGAAGCTCCAACATCAAAAGCACCATACATGATGAGCACACCTGAGTTGGTAGAATTGAAGTTGTAGTTGAAGGAAATGTTGGACAAGGGATATATTATGCCAAGTGTATCACCATGGGGCACATCAGTATTGTTTGTGAAGAAGAAAGATGGTACTAAGGATTGATGACTTGTTTGATCAGTTAAAGAGAGCAACATTATTCTCAAAGATTGATCTTTGATCTCAATATCATCAGGTATGCATCAAAGAGGAGGAAATTTACATGACAAATTTCTAGACCAGCTCTGGGAATTATGAGTTGTATTTCCATTCAGTTTGGCTAATGCTCCAGCTACATTTATGTGCTTGTTGAATAGTGTTTTGCATCCATATTTGGATAAGTTTGTTTTTGTTTTCATTGACGACATATTGGTATATTCTAAAAATGAGGAAGAGCATGTCAACATTTATCAGCAGTGTTGAGGTTGTTGAGAGAGCATTAGTTGTATGCTAAGCTCAGGAAGTGCATTTGCTTTTAGATTGAGGCACACTACTTGGGACATGTTGTCTGCAAGGAGGTCATTGCAGTAGATCTAGAAAATATAAGGGCCATCATGGAGTGGGTAGCTCCTAGAAATGTGGATGACGTGGTATCTTTCATGGGGTTGGCAAGCTATTATAATAGGTTCATTAGGAACTCCTAGATTTATTATCCTATTACATCATTGTAGAGGAAAGGTAAGAAGTTTTGTTATAGACATTTTTGTGCCTTACAGCATTGAGCATGAAATGTCCATAATCCAAGGGATCCAAAGTCCCTAAACATGTTATTCCTACCCCTAGAGGAACAAGGCTAACAAACCACAACAATTCACAGAAGTTCTCCACCAGAAACTGCTCAAAAACAAGTCAATTCAGGATCAATTCAGAGGCTCCACTAGCTGTCTGCGCTGAAATGCAGAGATTGCACTGGCTAGGTGCACTGCAACGCAGGTAGAAGCACTACCAGGGTGCGCTGAGTGGGAAGTGACAAATGGCAAGTTCATTCAACGAGGTGGAAAGACCCTGGAAGCTTCCAGAATCTTCTCCAATGACACTTGCCTCAAGGAATTCGACTAGTGATGAGTAAGAGGCTCTTAGTCTCCAAGTGGAAGCAAGAACTGACAGAGGGAGAGGACACTAGTCAGATCTCAAGCTGACTCATCCTCTCTCCAAACATCTATATATGGATCTCTCCTCCATGAGATCTAGAGGCTGGAATTTTGTTAATGCAAAGAATTGCTGTTGGTTTGAGATTGGAATCATTGGGTGCTTAATGCTTTGAAGGAAGGTGAAGATAGGAATTTCATTTGCTGGGAACAAGATGCTGGATTGGAGCCCTCTGGGTTGTATCTCTTCCTGAACCTTGTTATTAATCAATAAAGCTATCTTGGTTTCTCCTATATACTGATGTATCTTTGATGTATGATTGCATTAGTATGTTTAGTTTATTTCTAATCCTGAACTAGTTATGAATATGAATCTATGTCTTTGTGTAGTGTTCTCTTCTTGTGATCTTGCAGGTACCTGTTGAAGCTGGGCGAGCGAGAAGGCAAGTAGCTGGGAACTCTCAAAGAGAAGAGAAACCGGATCGAGGGACAAACGGAAGACACTGGTTAGTCCATCCATCTCTCTTCATTCTTAATTCATAAAGGAAGAATACTAGAATAGCTGTTTCTGTTTGTTTCTAAGGCACTGTCACACCTTAGGTGGATAGGATCATCCTGCATAGGCATTTTTCCCCACAACAAATTGGCGACTCCGCTGGGGAGATTTGTTTAGTCATTTTATTTGTGTCTCTATCATTGTTTGTTTCATAGACTTAACAGAAACAATCGAACTGCATCTGCTACTCTGAGATGCAAAGTAGACAGCTGTTGCTTTGATCCAATCAATGGATTTGTCTATGATCTGAACAATGGACTCACAAATGATTTGATGATCCTTTGTGATAGATCTTAGTCCTCCCTCAAAGCATCCCTTTCATTGTACCTTGCTTGTTGCTTTGATTTGGCTTGAAACTGTAGATTAAATAACAAACTGTGACCGAGAACCCAGTGAGGAACTCTTGTTTCTCCTTCAGCGCAAACCCTGTGAAGAGGTTCTGCATTTCAACGCAGGTCCCGTGAAGGCTACCTGCGCTGAATGTCAAAACCTCTGTGTTGAGGGTGCGTTGATCGAGTTAGGCCTTGTGCAGCTGGGGTTCTCTGCTCTGTTTTGCCATGTTTTGATCTCTGATTTTTGCAGCCTGTAACCAGCATGGGTACCTGTCTGATAACCCCTTTTCTCTACTTAAATTCTGCCTCCTTTTGTACAAAAAGACTGTGAGTGTTTTTATGTGTTTGTGGCGTCATTTACAGTTTTCCTTTGCAAGAGTGAAATAGTTATCCTGTAGCCCTTGATTCAGATCTGTTGATTGTGATCTTAGGAGAGAGTTCATTGGCTGTTTACAGTTGATTATACATTTACTTTTGCTTTTGGTTTGAGTTTGTCTCTTTTAAGTGTGAAAACAAGTATTCATTTCGAAAATCGTTAAGTGTTGTAATCTCTTCTACCCTTTCTGATTGTGAAAAAGTAAACTTGTTTGTATTTTTCATTTAAAATAAAATTCAAAGTTGTGCAAAAAGATTTCTTTTTAGGCATCAATATTAAGAGAGCAGAAAACAAACACCTGCATTGTGCATTTGCATCTTGATAGTTTGCATGCTTGATTTAGGAAAAGTGCATTAGAGTGTGCTGATTGCTCTTTGAGAAAAGATGGTGTCTTTCTTTTCCCTTTGTAGCTGGGATTTTCATGGTTGAAAAGATATAAAAGCTTGCTTATCATCTTTAGACTGCATTTAGGAATTGTATCATACATCTCGTGGTGAACCTCAAAAGGAAAACTTCTAAAAAGATCAACCTAAAATAAATTGAATGAACTTAACAACGCTTTGTAACATAACGCACAACATAGAGGTCTAGGCTAGAGACGTGTTCCGGCGTCGCAAAGCCTGGTGACTGTCGATCTCGCTGATGGTGGGTGATTCCTCCTGAGGGACGATAGCGCCAGTACGGATTGTGCTCCCACGTACCATCGAGTATATATTGGGAGACCCCTATAGGCATAAAACCTTTATCCTTAGGAAGTCGTGTCGGCCGCCCTACTTATCGCAATGCACTGAACACAACATTCAGGAAGATTGACCACCCGTACCTTAAAAAGTATTCTGCGGTTTTGCGAAAAGTTTGGCACACCCTCTGCCTAGAACTCCAGAGCAGTTCCTTTTGGCCTTTTTGAGACTCTATAACGGAAAAAGTCCATCCGAGCATTTGTCACTTCGGGCTCGTTAAAACATCGAAGGAGACTAGAGTCATCTTTAGCTTTTTCTTGACTCTTTAAAATTGAAAAAGCAAGTTGTGTCTAAAGCGTCTAAAAAATTCATTTAATTCGGAAACACACTTTCCCCTTTTTGTATTTTGTTTGATCGAGTAATCCGCAATTGTGGAAGAAAGTCAATTGAAACCACGTCGTTCGCGGAGACTTACGATTCAACCGTCTTTGTCTCCGGAATCGAAAGCAGTACGGACAAAGCGAACTCGTTTAACCGGTTCGAAATCTCCTATCAAAGTTAGAACAACTGTTCCAACAACATCTGAGATTCCGGTTACTCCAAACATTTCTGGAAACCCTGCCTCTACAGAAGAAGTTCAACAGCCACAGAGGGACAGTGATACTGATCCTAGTCAGAGAACAAACACTTGTGTTACTGAACCAGTTCCATCTGTAACCGGTTCAGAGAGTCTTGTTCTTCAAACATCTGTCGCTGTTGGTTCAACCCCTTCTTCGGCACCAGAAATATTTTACGAACCTGATGGTCTTCCCCTTCCACCTGGTTTGATTGCGATAGAGGAAATTGTAGAAGATCCGCAAGCCAGTACTCCAACACACTTTGGAGTCGGGGTCACTCTATATCCTTCTTCAGAAGTTAGTCTACCACCAGCGGAAGTTCCTGTAGAGTCGCTAGGGAATCTCTTGGATAGACTCAAAATGTCTGAACAACCGTCAACATCTAGGACTGTGTCAAATGACACAGCGACAATAGAACTCCCTGTAGTCACTTCGACAATGTTTGCCTGCATACCATCTGTCTCGACTAGCTCTCAACCGCTAGAAGGAGTCCACCCAAGGACTATTTCGACAGTGTGGTCCGTTCCAGTTTGTTCCTCCGGAATAATATCTGGCAACTCTTATGTTGAGACTCGCCTGATTGATCCATTTGGAGGTCAATTTGGGCAATCCAGTCTCCAACGACAAACAACCCCCTTGAATTCCGGATTGCCACCGTATGGGGGGCAGTATGCCCTTTCATTATCCCCTCCGGGAGGATATCCATACGGGAGTTCACAACAGTATTCAGATTATACTGGAGTTACATCAAGTGGTTGGGTACCTATGCTACCTCAACAACCAAGGGTTGTGTATTCTATGCAACAATGTGTACCTATGTCGAGCATCCCGACCACACTGGCTATTGTGACAGTGTTGCAAGTTCAAACGTTGCCTGTTGTATGTCAACCTCAGATTTCTCAGGTTGCGATGCAACAGCCCCTTGACCCTGTGACTCAACCACAATCGCCTACTGGTGGGGCGACACAGGTCCAAACGGGTACAATTGCCCCACACCTTGGTCCAACGGTTAGTATAGCGCAACAGAACATGGCTGCGCAACCGTGGCTGGTACAATATCAACAACCACAATTCCAACAAGTATACCAAGGTTCTGAGCAGTAGATCTTTGCGAACAGTGGACAACCGTACATTCAAAATGGTCAAAATCAACCATTTTACGGTGGTCATGTCCACCAACCGTATCAGTCATACCAGCATCAATTACATTATGCTGGTATGCAAAGGCCAACTGCTCAGGCAATTCCATCGTATCCTGGGTATGCTTCACCTAACCTGAATCAACAGTTACCATTCGTGGCAACTTTAGAGTTACCCGATTTACACCGGTTAACAAACGATCCAATTGCTTACGCCCCTTGGTGGTCGGCGATTCCTCACAAACTTCCTTCAGACATTCCTAAATTTAATGGAAATCCAGGTGAGGACCCATCGAATCACGTGATGACATTTCATCTATGGTGTTCATCAAACACCCTGAACGATGATTCGATAAGGCTTCACCTTTTTCAGAGGACATTAACGGGTCCAGCGGCAAAATGGTATATTGAATTGCCTAGAGCTTCGTTCGACAATTTCAGCACCTTAGCCACGACATTCTTAACCCATTTTCAATTACCGATAAGGTATGAAACGGGAACGGAAATCTTAACCAACTTCAAACAGACGACAACCACTCATACATCTGATCATATACATGAGTGGCGACGTCGTCGTAGGATGGTGAAAACGTACGTTCCCGATCAGCTATTAGCTAAATGGTTTATAAAGTCATTACTTCCTACCATCACGGAAGATGTGGCAAAGGGGGGAGTCGTAACTGAAGAGCAAGTTATCGCTCGTGTGCAATATCTAGACTTGGTCTATACTCAGTTTGGCACGCTCTACGACAAAATACCTGACGCCCCTAGATCGGAATTCTCAGTTCCTCCTCCTCCTAAATCAAACAATGACTCTCACGCCTGCGATGGCGTGATTGGCACGAAAAACGCGAAGTCGACAAAGGCCAACTCTAAGAAGGCTCGTAAGACTTCAGATCAAAATGCAAAAGGCGAAATTCTTGCTTCGGAAGTAAATGCTGTATCGACAGATAAGGGCAAAGAAACCAAACAACCAGGAAGCAAGAAGAAACAAAACAAAGGGAAGAAGAAGAAACAGGATGAGCCATCACCTGAAGAACCTTCTTCAAACCCTCCTGGAAATAGGAAATATCCATGCAGTATATGCGATGAGGATCATTGGACGAGGGAGTGTCCATACAAAGCTGAGCTGAAGAAATTCTTTAAGAGTTCGAAAACCTCAGCAGTGTTAACTGATCCGTTTCCAAATCCAGGAACAAATCTGGTTGATAGTGGAGATGCTTCCCCGTCTCAAGTGCTTATGTTGTCAATTTCCAAGCAACAAAATGATGCTTTGATTTCGACAAGGAACAAATATTACGGGAATCCGCAGCTGTCGAACGACAAGGAGAAAGATCAACCAAGCAGTTCGACAACAACTTCGACAGAAGTTGTACCACCCATCATTCCTGAATTAACAATAAAACCGCCAAAGTGAGTAGTACACAAGTCAACATTTAATCCTCGCGCTAGGGTAGCGCAGCATTATAACATAGTGGAACATTTGGCCCAATCGCCATCCGCTATGTTGACTCTTGAAGTACTACAAAATTGCCCATCCAAAAGGCAGGCTTTGTTATTAGCTATCGGTGGGGTTGACCCAAAGGATTCCAATCTTGTATCCTTCGATCATAAAGGATACGATCCTCAGTTACCAGCTCAACTAGCTTTCCTTGTTCAAGTGAAAGCCCTCAACAAAACCGTTCATCGAACGATTATTGATGAGGGGGCATCCACATGTATTATGTCGATGAGCTGCTGGAAAACATTAGGATCTCCAACCTTGTCGTGATCTTCGACAACATTAAAAGGATTTGATGGACAATCGTATACCCCATATGGTATCCTGAATAACTTGAAAGTTGAACTAGGAAGGAAAACAATAGAAATAGATGTCGAAGTCATTGATGGGAACCTTCACTACAACATCCTACTACAAAGACCATGGATCTATGCCATGGAAGCTGTTGTGTCAACCTATTTTAGAAAGATTACATTCCCTTTCCAAGGAGGGATTACAATCGTTGACCAGCAAAACTTACTCCCCAATGGTTCTCAAGTTACGGGAAGCATTCCAATGATCCATGGGAGCAACCCTTCTCTTCAAAATATCGGAGTAGGTCTACTGAAAGACCCCACATTAATGGGAACTTTCGCGCTTCCACCTCCAATCTATATTGGAGAAGTAGTGTTGGTAGGAGCCTGCAACATGATATCTTCCGCACAAAAGATTTCAGAAGACGATATTAACATGGATCATGCAATGGTTTTTCCTCCAAGCCCAATGGAAATATTGTAGCAATCAATGTTCCTAGCTTGGGAGGTGAACCCAAACCAACGCTCATCGTGCGTTTGGGTAGATAGGTCTAGAGAATATGGTACCCCCTTGGATCCTTGGTCGAGAGTGCATGGAACCGACGAAGGAATTCTACAATCAATGTTGATTGAAGGGGCACCATGGAATGATTGCCAGCATCATTCCCTTCTTCCATATTATGAAGAAGATACTCAAAACGACCTTTATCACCCTTCAGTTTTTGAATTCCTATCAAATACTGTAAACACGGTGGATTCCGAGCAGTTTTAGCGCAGAGTTCATGCTCGTTAAAAAATAAACATAAGATCGAGCAAATGTTTCCACCCGCGTTTAAGCTCGTTAAAAAAATGAACTATTCCGGTAAATAACCACCGTGAATGTAGCGACATCAGCCATTAAAGCCTTGGTCGTGTTTTGCCCACCACCTCCACTTTTTCATTGGCCGATCATTCACCTCCATATGATTATTTACCCATTTTGAGGAACAGCTATGAAGAGTGATTTCACTAGCCATCCTTGTGACACTGCCGTGATTGGAAAATTCCAACCCGTACCTGGAATCAGTTGCTAACCCGTTTTATCACTCGTTCCTCAAAAGACGAGTCTTCTTTAAGCTCTTTTCATCTGACTCATAAAATATGAAAAGATTGCCGAGTTTTGGCCTTCCAGCTCGTTAAAGCGACCAGAAGTGCAATCCCTCCTCTAGATTTTAATATTTTTGGACCTGAGGGATTATTGCACAAAAAGATCGAGCGCTTGTTTTGTTCGGCTCGTTGAAACTATCGAAAACTCATCCCTTCTGTATTGTTTTATACTTTTTCGGACTTAAGGGATTAGATGACGAAAAAGGACTTTCGGAGTTGACTTTACGTACCTTTTCAGACTCTCTAAAAATGAAAAGGACTGAGTTATCTTTGTCGTTAGACTCGTTAAAAGCATTAAATAGCGACAAACTTGTCTTTAGACGAGAACGAGTTTCACTATCGCTAGGTTCGTTAAAACATAGCGATGGGCTTGCCCGAAGGGCAAGTTATAGAACAAGCATATGTTATCCTCCTCAAGCTTGACAAAAATAAAGAGGTACTGGTCAGCAATGACTAGGGAAAAATTGGGAGAAACTCAAGAAAACTTTGATGGTAGCAAGTCTCTCTTGAACATGACACTTCCACTCCGTGCCTGAGTCGGGTTGGGTTGTTTCATTCACCGGTCACATCACCATGGTCTCGCCATACCATCCATATTTGGGGTAATGCTACCGATCCATCACATAAGTGTCGCCATATGTTCAAGAGAAGTCGTTTAGAGAAGTCAACCGTGTCCCATCCACTGCCATACATTATCCTTCATCCTTTCATGACCGCCACCCTGAATCATATGTCATCAGTTCGTTTTCACCTCCATCAAAATCATTAGCTCCGTTCCGTGTCACTGATGTGGGATACATTAAGGCCCTCCTTTGACGGATCGCTTCTTGTCGACATCAGCTCATTATCCAAGAAGTTGATCTAGGAACAACCCCTTCAGTACTTTGAATCTTGCATGCCTCAATGGCAAGTTTCTCACTTCCGGCGACAGGTATACATCAATGACCTTCGACCGAAAGATTTTGCGTGGTGTTCGACGCCAAGTCCTTTATTCAAACCACGTGAATTGTACTACAGTACCTTGAGGGTCATTATCATTATCGGTGATTCCTCTCGCGCTTGTTAACGGTTTACCTCATTGACCGGTAATCAAGCGATGTCTTTCCATGTTCGACTTCAGAACAATTCTCACATGGATCGACTTGTACTTATAGTGAAGATCGGACGAGATTGAAGACCCCGGATCTAGTTTCATCCATCCGGGCTGCGATATATATTCAGGAAAGATAAAGACATTGACATGTACATCATTGCAGCAGATAATCATCCTACCCAAAGGATGATAATTTCATCAAAATTATCAGTCTACCATCAGACGATTGTCTGTTCTATGTACAGAAAAATGAATTTATAAAGCTGAGCATGGGAATGCCAACCTCAGCTAGATCATGAAAGAAGTATGAAAAATAATGTATTTTATTGTATCTTATTACAGGTCTCCTCCCAGCATTGAATGAACTTCGGATCCTCCTAATAAAGCATTTCACCCGATAAACGGCCTCATACTTTAGGGGGCAACTGTTATAGACATTTTTGTGCCTTACAACATTGAGCATGAAATGTCCATAATCCAAGGGATCCAAAGTCCCTAAACATGTTGTTCCTACCCCTAGAGGAACAAGGCTAACAAACCACAGCAATTCACAGAAGTTCTCCACCAGAAACTGCTCAAAAACAAGTCAATTCAGGATCAATTCAGAGGCTCCACTAGCTGTCTGTGCTGAAATGCAGAGATTGCACTGGCTAGGTGAATTGCAACGCAGGTAGAAGCACTACCAGGGTGCGCTGAGTGGGAACTGACAAATGGAAAGTTCATTCAACGAGGTGGAAAGACCCTGGAAGCTTCCAGAATCTTCTCTAATGACACTTGCCTCAAGGAATTCGACTAGTGATGAGTAAGAGGCTCTTAGTCTCCAAGTGGAAGCAAGAACTGACAGAGGGAGAGGACACTAGTCAGATCTCAAGCTGACTCATCCTCTCTCCAAACATCTATATATGGATCTCTCCTCCATGAGATCTAGAGGCTGGAATTTTGTTAATGCAAAGAATTGCTGTTGGTTTGAGATTGGAATCATTGGGTGCTTAATGCTTTGAAGGAAGGTGAAGATAGGAATTTCATTTGCTGGGAAGGAGATGCTGGATTGGAGCCCTCTGGGTTGTATCTCTTCCTAAAACTTGTTATTCATCAATAAAGCTATCTTGGTTTCTCCTATATACTGATGTATCTTTGATGTATGATTGCATTAGTATGTTTAGTTTATTTCTAATCCTGAACTAGTTATGAATATGAATATATGTCTTTGTGTAGTGTTCTCTTCTTGTGATCTTGCAGGGACCTGTTGAAGCTGGGCGAGCAAGAAAGCAAGTAGTTGGGAACTCTCAAAGAGAAGAGAAACCGGATCGAGGGACAAACGGAAGACACTGGTTAGTCCATCCATCTCTCTTCATTCTTAATTCATAAAGGAAGAATACTAGAATAGCTGTTTCTGTTTGTTGCTAAGGCACTGTCACACCTTAGGTGGATAGGATCATCCTGCATAGGCATTTTTCCCCACAACAAGTTTGACTAGATAGAGGAGTGTGTGGCTAATTTTGTGTAGATTAAGAAGTTATTGGCACATGCTCTAGTGTTACAGATTGTAGATCTAGATAAGGATTTTGTAGTATGTACAAATGATTATAAAAGAGGATGTTTTGGAGTCCTTATGTAGGAAGGGAAGGTGGTATGCTATGAGTCATGAAAACTAAATGAGCAAGAGTAGAACTACCTGACACATGATCTTGAGTTAGCAGCGATCATACATGCATTGGAGATGTGGAGGCACTATCTTCTTGGCAGGAGGTTTGTACTGATGAGTGATTACATTGGGTTTAGGTATTCGTTTCACCAATCAAATTTGAACGTGAGGAAAGCTATATGGTTGGCCATGATCAGTGAGTTTGACATTTAGATCAGTTATATCATGGGAAAGGAGAACATGGTGGAAGATGTGCTTAGCAAGAGAGTACAAGTAAATCACTTAGTATCTATGAGCTCCTCTATGACAGAATTAGAGGACAGGATCTTGCAGGAAGGTTAGAAGGATGTCAGGTATATGGATTTTATGCACAAGTTGCAGTGGAGTATAGGTATAGTTAGTAGTGTAGGTATATGTATAGGTAGTAGTGCAATTACATGTATAGGTGGTGGCAGAGGTACATGTACAGGTGTGGGTGCACAGGATGTGGACTATTTTCTTACAATAGATGGATTGGTTAGCTTTAGGGATATGGTATATGTTATCTCAAAATCAAGCCCTGGATGGCTGCAAACCAAGAAGACTTCAAGTAACTATTTCAAACCAATCTTTTAGCTAAGGCTTAGCCTCCTTAGCCTGAGAGGGCTCTCTCAAAGGATTAAAGGTTTCTGATTATGATCAAGATGACTAACTCTTTGTGAAACAAATAGGAATGAAGATGGTGGAAACAAAATTAACAAGTATCCATTGGGCTTATGGAGTCATATGTGATTTAGTATTAACAGTAGGATTGGATTTGCATAAAAGTCAAGGCATTCAGATTTCAATATAGGTAGAGCACACCAAACACAAAAAAGACAGTCTAAGAGTATATGAAGGCAATTAGAACACTGCAAGTGATTTCTAAGTAATAAAATACTCATAACATTTTAGATAACATGAAAAGGCAACAAAAGAAACTCGTACATTGAACTCTCTATGATTCTTGAGAAGCATAAGCTAGTACTGTATTACCAAAAAAAAAGAGTCTTTACATAAGCCAAATATCAGAAAATTTTTACATAAATTTCCAACCCTCTTTACATTGCTCTTTCTCCTATATATAGAGCTCTTCTACCTAATTGAGATTCCTGCTCAGGCATGAGGGGAACTCGAAATCTACTTCTAATGACACTTAGTCAAATCTTAACTACCTATTAAATGTAACAAATTGTTACTAGACTTTCTAGAGATCTAAATGAAATAGGAGTCTAACTCCATATTATGCTAATAATAGCCTTAATTAAAATCATTCTCATTCTTTGACATGTGGTCCTTTTTTAGATTGGCTGTGGTGGATGTTCAAAGCTTCATACTGGTCTTCATTGTCACATCTTCTCCATTGCCCGTGAAAAATAGAAAATTGCCCATGTTTATCGGCCTTTGGTTTTCCTCAAAGATGTTCGAATCCAATGAACTATGCCCTTCATCTTTGATTATACAAAACATATCAGAATGCCACGTCCTTGATGTGTTGCAAACCTTTTCTTTGAGTGAAGACAAAAGCTCCTTCAAGATGTCTGACATATCTTGGGCTGTAGTAAATGATATCACTTTATAACAAAAAGTTTAGAGTTGGATTCAAATATATGTTTCTTCAACCTGTCCTGACCTTGTTGAAAGTTGATAGCTTTAGATGATCCCTTGAAGATATTCCTTTTTCAAAAAATTCCCCTTTGTATTTTAAAATTGGTTGACTGAGTCTAGATTATATAGCTTCAGTAGTTTCGTAGCGCGCTACGAAACTGTTGTGCATTAGTCATCTTCTTGAACAGTTTCGTAGTGTGCTACGAAACTGCTGTGTAATTCCAAAAACACAGTTTCAACCCAAAATTTTGATATTTTGAGCTTCTTGCTATTTAAACATTCTTCAACTGCTCCAAGGCCTTTCAAAACTGAATGGAAATGTATGATTCTTCAAGAAATATTATACCAACCAAAACCATCAAAGTTTGAAACATAGCCTTACTGGAAATGGGATTTCTTTAAGGAGATTCTTTCTGCTGGCCTAACTATATCTTTAAGTCTTCAATTTGTTTCTTCATGCCTCTAATCCCAGCTCTCAAGTTTGAATTAACCTTTCGGATGAATTGCGCTTCCTTTATGGCAGGGATAGTCCAGCTAGGGAATTGAGCACTAAAATCAACCACCTTGGGTATTTGAAATGTTTTGTCCTCCCACTGAGCTTGCATTTGGTTGAAATAAGCCTCCTTTATTGCAAATTTCCTGGCATCTTTCTTTAGTCTAGCAATTCCAAAGTTTTCCAATTCCAACCTCCTTTTCAACTCTTCCACACTATCTTCTTCTTGAATGGTAACTGCTTTGCCTTTATCCTTTCTTTCATGAAGCTGTGTTACCTCCCCTGTTTCATCTACTCTTGGCAGTACCTCCTGTACTTGTTTAAAATTCCTTGTTATGGGTCTCCTTGGTTTAAATACAAATTGATCAACCTGATCATCAAACTTGAGTTTCTTCGAGGCTTTGACTCTCTTAGCCTTGTCTTTTCTTGACTCTATCAAATCTGCTTGAACTAGGGGATATTCTTCAATATCAATGGCTTGCAGTAAGTCATTTAAGTCTCCCTTTGAAACAGGGCTTTCATCAATAATCACCGACTTACCTTTTTCTTTAGCTACCTGGCTCCTAGTCCTTCTTCTTTGAACTCCTTCACCTCTGCTTGATTCATGTGCACTTTCTTTGACCTGAGTTTTCTCTTTAAGGGACTGCTGGGGTGTATCCTGGAGAGTCATTGGCTTGGCGGATTCTCTTACTTGCTTCCTTGACTTTAACTTTGAAAACCTCCTAAATCTTGTCTCTGCCTGATGACGAGTTGTTGTTGGAAGATCTTTTACAGCTTGAGGACTGAGACCGGTCTCGTTTTTGAAACCTGACATGAATATGAATGTGGGACAGTCTCTACCTACTCTCTGGAGTTCATGCAGAACAATCAACTTAATCAAATCGTGGTGAAACAATGAGGTCTCACAGGCTTCTTTCCTTAGCTGCACCTTATCACACATTTTACTTAAGCTATGGAATAAGTAAAAAGGTAGATCAATAGATATATTTCCTGTGAAATGTAGCAAAAGATTGAAATGATATGAATACACCTTGTTATATCTGCCTTCACAGGTAAGGTACCTCTGTATAAAAGTAAGCAGATTGGCATATGAGTATTTGACATAATTTCTAGGCACAGACTTGTTTAATTCTGAGTCAATGTGTTCTGGCTTCGAAAACTCTTTACGGGGAATCATATCAATTTGAAATTCTTAAACCAAGTTTCTTGTCCCCTTGGAATCTTAGTAACTGCGGATATTACCTCTGGTGAGACTTGCAATTCGATCATCCCAACCTTCGAATTCAGCCCTGTGAAATTCAAAGCAAATTCCTTGGTGGTTTGTGCATGACCTCCTTGTAGTTTCTCACAAAAATTCCAACATCCAACCTGCTTGAATGCCTGGTTCATTTCTCAAACACTTGCCTGATCTGTGGTCTTTTCTTTCTGCCGATCCCTCCATGAAGATTCAGTGTAATGGAGTTTGGAAATGCTAGCGCTGCTCAAACTTCCATCTCTGTCTCGCTTGATAGCTGTCTCGCTCGATAGCTGCCTCGCTTGATAACGATGCTTTCAAATTGAAATCTTGCAGACTTGTTCCTCATGCAACAAATACAATCATCATTAAGATTCTGAATACCTGGCTTTTCTTGGAACTTGCAATCTGTGTGTACCAACATACCTAGTGGCTGTAATAAGGGAGATAAGCGGTTTGACATGATATGTGGATTGCATAAGCTGACAATGAATGATGCAACCATAACTGAACTTGACAGATTTGACAGTTAGGAAAGATTCACTGCGGATTGTAGGAATCTCCGATTTCGTAGTGCAGTTAGTGTAAATTTTGAATTATGCGCTACGAAATCACCTAAAACATGTCGCGCTACGAAATCACCTAAAACATGTTGCGCTTCGAAACTGCTAAAAAGAATTTTTGCGCTGCGAAAACACTTCAAAATGACTACATGCGCTACGAAATCAACTAAAGGGCTTTGTAGCACATAGTAACTTTTAAACAAAACCGACACATGGCTATGAGACTGGTGATGAATGAGAATGACTAGTGATGAATGAGAATTCATATTTGACTCAAGACTCCTAAGACTTAGACTCTAAGGAAAACAAAAATCAAACTTAGACTAGCACCGACCTTTATCATCAAACTAGTGTGAGAAATTTTGGCATTAGAATTCTTAAGTGATAACAGTATATGTGTCAAATAGTAGTGAGATGAAGAAGGTGACCTTGAGGGAGTTTCATGCAAAACCATATTCAGGTCACCTAGGATATTAGAGGACATTGACCTCAGTGAAGAAATTTTATTATTAGTTGAATCTGAAGAAGGATGTAGAACATTTTGTGGCTAGGTGTTTCAATTGTCAACATTTGAAGGTAGAGTGTAAGAATCCAGATGGACTGCTAGAACTGATTGCGATTCCAGAGTGGAAATGGGAGGTCATTTCCATGGACTTTATCATATGTTTTATGAGGACAACGAGACAAAATGATTCCATCATGGTTGTTGTGAATAGGTTGACAAAAGTTTCACACTTCATTCTAGTGAAGTCTACATTCTCCGCTAGCGATGTAGCAGAGGTCTTCATTAGAGATGTGGTAAAATTGCATGGTGTGCCAAAGAACATTATGTTAGATGGGGATGCAAAGTTCACTTTCAAGTTTTGGAAGGATTTATTTGTAGGCTTGGGCACAGCGTTGGCCTTCAGTATAAATTATCATCTGCGTATAGATGGACATACAGAGAGGGTCAAAAACATATTGGAGGACACGTTGAGGATGTATGTGATGCATCAATAATGAAAGTGGGAAGAGTATATTCCACTAGCATAATTCTCTTACAACAATGGGTATCATGAATCTTTGAAGATGAGTCCATTTGAGGCATTGTATTGGTGGAGTTGCAATACTCCCATCAGTTCGAGTGACCCAGTTAACAAGGTGTTGATTGGACTAAATATATTGGCGGACATGGCACAAAAAATGTAGGTTGTAAAGTAGAATCTAAAGGCAACACACGATAGAAAAAATAGTTATGCAGATCAGAACATGTTGTTCAAGGAGTTCTAGGTTGGGGAACATGTGTACTTGTGCATCAAACCAAAGAATAGGTCCTTACAGATTGGATCATGTGGCAAGATGGCACCACAGTTTTATGGACCCTTCAGTATTATTGAGAGGATTGGGTTAGTTTTCTACTGACTTATACTTCGTCCGACAATGAAATTCCATGATGTTTTCAATGTTTCATTGCTTAAGAAGTATGTTAAAGATATTGATAATATGATTGATTGGTTTGTATTGGAGATGTAACTAGATGGAGACATCCAGTCAGAGCCTCAGTGTATATTACAGAAAATGGTGTT
Organism: Pinus tabuliformis; assembly: GCA_031772625.1. Lineage (NCBI taxonomy): Eukaryota > Viridiplantae > Streptophyta > Pinopsida > Pinales > Pinaceae > Pinus > Pinus tabuliformis. The sequence goes on along the minus strand of CM062818.1, from coordinate 1,154,554,446 downwards.
CATGCTTTGAAACCGAGCAATCGAGCAGCTTAAAGTGTAGTGGAAGCACTTTGGTCCCAATGAAGCTACATGGGAGATGTTGGATCAAATGCAGGCTATTTATCATTCATTGTTTTCTAGTTTAGGCAAAGCACTTTTAGTATGTTGTTTTGGTACATGTTTGATGATGTTTCGGTATATGTACAAATGTATATGGATGTAAATGCCTCCATGAGCTAAGTTATAAAGCTCCAATAAGCAGTATGGGTGTCACGTCATTATGATTTTATGCTTGTTAAGTTGTCATGTTAGTTTTCTTCTCAGCACAATGATCATTGTAAATACTACATCAATCTATGTTATAAATTCCATGGATAGTATTTTTTCTTTTCAGTGGTTTTGCCGAGGTGTATGTGTGGTTGAACACCGAGAATGGTGTCCCCCAAGGGGAAGGTCTCTGTAACAACCCTGGGGAAAATTCCAAGTAATAAAATTTAATAAAGGCATAAATAATAACCATGCTTGATGGGACACTTATTCCAAGATGAATGTTGGGCAAGACATCCTAGTGGGTGTTCATTTGAATTCTTATGGCTAAGGAAATTGGAAAAGGCAATGGAAAAGGATTAGGAAAGGAAAAATGACACTTTTGGCACATTAATTTATAAAGTAATGGAAATTAGGAGAAAAGGAAGGTAAAAGGTCACCGGTTACATGTGAGGAGGAAAATGAAGGAAAACAATGGAAAATGAAGAAAATAGAGCCCTAATTGATAAAATGGTGTATGAAGATTAGTTTGTAACCTTTTCTCAATTCATTTTTGGAGCTCCCGTTATTCTCTCTCTCTCTTACTTTTGGACGCTTAGATTTTTCTTGAACCACTTTGGCATTGGATCAAGAAAGGAAAATAAGGTAAGAGGAAGGAAGGTTGATCCAGATTTAAGTAGGAACGCAATAGATTACAGAGATAACCATAAATACAGAGATGCGATAACCATAAAAACAGAGATGCAGCGGAAATAATACTTCATTTCATTAATGGATAATACTGAAATATGCTTATAAATAGAAATAACCCAGCTAGGGCGACGGTAGCATATCTCAGAGAAGAGATGTGTCGGCTACATGCCTCTGAACTGTTTCGATCTATGTTTATAATGAGGCTCAAAGGCCTATTTATTATTGAGAAATAATGGAAAACCCTTAACATTCCAAAACCTAACCCTAGAAGATGAAATGCCAAACTATGGGCCCCGTTTGGGTAAATTGGTACATCAACTTCCCGGGGTTGTAACTTTGGCATACGATCTCCGTTTGACGCGCATGATAGCCCGTTGGAAAGATCTCTCCAACGACTACGACGGAAAAGACAATTTTTTATTTAAAAAATAGCAAAGGTAGATTTCCTGAAAAACGTCGTTTAGGGCCTCAAAACGGCTCCGTAAGTTTAGGACCCGAAAAACTGCTAAAAATAGTAAACTGCGCTATAATTAAGGAAACTGAAAAACTGGAAGAGACAGTTGTGGGGGTCCAAATGGGATAGGTGGGTGGCCACCAACATCCACCTGGATCATTCCTCCCCCCTTAGGGAGCAATGGTCCCCATTGCGTTGAGTTCCTCCTTGAGATGAGGAAGCTTCTGGTGAGCTGGGTCTCTAGTGAGCTGTTCTGCAATCTTTGATGTGTCCAGAAATGGTGGGAAGCATGGTCGGCGATGGTCCACATTGAACAACCGGTGCCAGCGAAGGAATGGAGGAATGTTGTGCTTCAAAGGATTGTTGCCCACAACCTTGTTACTGGTGTAAGGACCATGTCGAAGCGGTCTGAGTTTCTGATGGGTTCTGGTAAGGTGTTCTCTCTGCAGATGTAACCAAACTTTTTCGCCCACCTGAAACTTGTGTGGTACCCCTCTAGGTAAGGAGAAGTTGTCCCTGTGTTCTGCCATGACTATATCCCTATGTTGCTGCTGCTGCGTGGAGGAACCCTTTGTGGGGGTCATGGATGTAGCAACGATCTTCCCCTTGCTTTGGGAGCGAACCAGACAGAATATAAATTTCCTAGTCTGTGAGATGAGCTTGCTGCCTTTCTTAGCAGTGATCAAAGAGGTAGTGGTAGGTGGAGCTACCTCTGATATCCCGTATAATGAATTATCCAAAGAAATAATGACAGCGCGAGGCCTTGGCTCATACACAGCATGTCGCCTCCACAAGTATGGTTGGCCTAATAGTACATCACAAACATCCAGAGGTGTAACATCACACAATACCTCATCTGTGAAGGGCTTGATGCTGTAGGGAAGGCAGCACTACTCGTGAACTTTGAGATCTCGTCCTTCGTGAAGCCACCCGATACTGTACGATTGTGGGTGTGGCGTAGTTAGTAGGCCCAACCGCTTCACGATCTCTGCTGAAGCGAGGTTCTTTTGGCTGCCACTATCGACAATGAATTGCAGCAGCGAACCCTTCACCCACATCTGTGAGTGGAAAAGACGTTCCCCCTCCTCTGGCTCTTCGGGCTCATTCTTCTGGATCTTGGCAGTGGCAATAATGGCAATAGGATCCGCATCAATTATTTGCTTCCCTTTGCCATCCCCCTTGTCGGGTTCCAGCTCAGAGTTAGAACATGCATCTGTTTCGGAAGCCTTCAACTCGGGCACTAGCGACTGCTTGGTCCGACACTCACTTGTGTTATGAGTGGGACTCTTGTGGAGCTCACACCACTTTCCTGTGTCCTTCTTTGGCTTCGTGGTGTTGTTCTTTTCTTGTAGCTTAGAGGGGTTGTCTTGGGTCACCCCACCTTGGCTTTGTCCTTTGGGCTTTGGATTTGCAGATCCAAATTCTCGCTTCTTCTGTTTGACTTTTTGCTCGATTTTGACAGCGTATCGGTATGATGTGCCGAGTGAGGAGATGTTCAATAACTCCATCTCTTCCTGGATGTATCTGTGTAGGCAGTCACGGTATTTGAGTACCAGATGCAGCTCAGAATCTTTGATACCCAACTGTGTGCAAAGGGTATGAAAAATATTTTTGAACTCTGGTACATCTTGGTCTCGTCCCTGCCGCAATGTGGTCCATTTGATGTATTTGTCCTCATAGCTTTTTACAGGGTAGTACTGCTCCTTGATGGCATCCCGGAAGTCATTCCAAGTGGGGGCGGCTGAAAACAGTGAGCTTGTACTTTCATCCTTCTACTCGCAGTATGTTTCCCACCAGTCCTTGACGTGGGGGGCTGCTTTGAGAAGAGCGAAAACAATCTTTTCCCGACTTGAAAATTCATGAACAGAAAAATACCCATCTAGCAGATTTAACCATTTATCTATGGCATCTGTGTCTATTTGACCCTCGAAGATGGGGATTTCAAAATTAACTTGTACCTTAAACGGTGTGGCGTTTCCAGAGTATCTGTTGGAAGCCGATGCGTCGCCTCTGGGTAGCCGTTGAAGGATCTTCGCAAATCTATCCATCATCACGTTCCTTTGCCGCTCGAGGGCTTCTTCGAGCAAGATTCTGATAGGATCTCTTGCCCCCTCGTCTTTCTTCTCATCCGCCATGGGAGGTCATCGAGATTTGCGAGGCTGGTCTTGCAAAGGTTCGACCAAGTCAAGCCCTAACTCCTTATATCCTGACCTCATTGGGGACATGCAAAGAAAAACAGAGAAAAAGCAGACCGCTCTGATACCACTGATCCGGATTTAAGCAGGAATGCAATAGATTACAGAGATAACCATAAATACAGAGATGTGATAAGCATAAAAATAGAGATGCAGCGGAAATAATACTTCATTTCATTAATGGAGAATACTGAAATATGCTTACAAATAGAAATAACCTAGCTAGGGCGATGGTAGCTTATCTCTGAGAAGAGATGTGTCGGCTACATGCCTCTGAACTGTTTCGAACTGTGTTTACAATGAGGCTCAAAGGAATATTTATTATTGAGAAACAATGGAAAACCCTTAACATTACAAAACCTAACCCTAGAAGATGAAACGCCAAACTATGGGCCCCGTTTGGGTAAATTGGTACATCAACTTCCCGGGGTCGTAACTTTTGCATACGATCTTCGTTTGACGCACATGATAGCCCGTTGGAAATATCTCTCTGAGGACTATGACGGATAAGACAATTTTTTATTTAAAAAATCACGGAGGTATATTTCCCAAAAAATGGCGTTTAGGGCCTCAAAACATCTCCGGAAGTTTAGGACCCGAAAAACTGCTAAAAATAGTAAACTGCGCTATAATTAAGGAAACTGAAAAACTAAAAGAGACAATTGTGTGGGTCCAAATGGGATAGGTGGGTGGCCACCAACATCCACCTGGATCAAAGGTGCAGGCAAGGAAGAACAAGGTCAAGAAGCTACTATTGGGCATGGCCCAACTTGGTCCAAGTTTTGGGTAGAAGACCTTATAGAAGAAGGAGCAGACTGCGCAGAGCTAGCGAAGATATATTCAATTACATGGTATTTTATGGATTTGGGTATGGGACAAAGCCCTTTTTTTGTAATGGGTATTAGGTATTAGTCATTGTTTTATGGATCCATGATATGTGGACCATGGTTTTTGTAAAGATGAAATGTCTCTAAGGAGATGTAATACTTTGTAATCAAATTATATCTTGTCATCATAAGTGAACTAAATATTTGTATTCACATATGTAGTCTGTGATTTTGGGGAAGGCTCCATAGTTGAGAGCGTAGAGGACTAGAATAGTCTGAAACTGAGTGCACAGACCACATGCAATTGGGTGCACAAATTAGAGAAGTGCATGTAATTGAATATCATTTTAATAAAGAAGAAGTTTTGACGAAGTGTTACATATCTTTGTGTAGTTATTGTCTATTATTATGTATCTAGTTATGCATGCTTTTGACTGAATTATGCGAATAACTGTAAGATATGCTGTTATTTTTTAGAGTTTATGGGTTTAATGTGAATCTATTAAATTAATCATATGCAAAAAGTTCTTATGCATGAAAAGTTATAAGATCAATATAAAGTAGAAGTAAATACATAGTGCCACAGCATGAATATCCCTTTGGTTGTAGAAGCCTAGTTCTGCAGCCTCCCATAACTGCTTCGGGTGCGATTGTGATCTGCTTACAGGTCGTTCCCAACAGGGCTAGTAGTTTTGGATTGTGTTGGTGCGCAACACACTCAGAACCTAGATCAAGCCCCCTCAAAACAAAAAATGGTTCTGTTGTTAAGACTAGGATCTGCTTAAGGGATATGATTTGGCATCCCTCAAAGAAAGAACTCCATTAGTGGGTCGAACAAAAAGAAAGAGAATTTACAGAAAAAGAGAAAAGAAACCCATGTTTATCAACTGAAGCTTGGTTGTAGAAGTATATATTTGAAGAGAAATATGAGATTTTCTTTGGTTTGTTCCACATTGAATTGCTTGACTGGATATCTAACTTAGCTGAGCATAAGACCTGTTTCAAAGGCGACAAACCTAAGGAGTGGAATCCTGATCTGATATAGCAGCTCAAGAGAATTGATAATAGTAACTCTAGGGCTATTGATTTCTTGATCGATAATATTTTGGGAAGATTTATCACTGAGTTCACAATCGATGAGATTGTGTCCTAAAGTAAAGTTGAACAAAGATTCTTCAAAGGACCACAAGGTAACTTATTAAATTATATGAAGCTCTGGATTAAGATGTTATTCTGTGAAAAGAGGATTTTCTGAATGCACTCAATTTAGTGTTCGGGCAAGGAAGAAATGATTTAGAACCGGGAGATAAGTGAAGTGGGAAGCGATATAGAATAGACCCAAAGAATTTATTGAGACTGAATATAGCCCTTTGTTAGGATTTGAGAGCAAAGAATAAAGAAGTTACCCTACAACCCTGCGACATTCCCCTCCCCATCCTGAAGGCACATCGAAGTCAGGAGTTGAGAAGAATCAGGGAGTCTTTGGGATCCCCCATCCATCTACCCCCTCACACCCCATCCACCTCCCCATAATTCCTCTACACCTCCACCTCCACCTAGCCCGTCAGGAAGAAGAAGAATGGTTTATGAAATTACATTACTTGTATTTAGAGGACTAGGATCAGAGGACCCTGACCAATTTTGGTTTATAAATGCTGTAGTATGGACGGTGAGATAGATTAATAATGATGATGTAAAGAAGGCACATCTTATCACCTCGTTGCAAGAGAGATCACTGACATGGTATATGAAATACTCCGAGACTAAGTCAAATTCTATGTTTAATGAAATTAAACAAGCATTGGTAGAAAAGTTCAAGAAGCCAAAATTAGAATCGCAGTGTATCACAGACCTAAAACAAATCAAACATGAAGCAGCTTAATCTATGTGGGAGTTGGATCAACGATTCAAGGTGTTGATGGGTCAAGTAATATTTGAAATACCCCTACAACAACATAAATAGTGGGTCATAGGCACACTACTGCCACATATTAGGTTACCATTGACACAACAAAAGATCGTGATGCAAGCTGAAGTAGTGGATATTTTGATGAAGTTGGAAGCTTCGCCAATTGGGGATACTCATGTAAGAGTGCAACAAATACAAAGTTAGCTAGCAAATCTAACCTTGGAATTGCAGGACCTCAAGAAAGGTAAGGAGACTAGATTAGAAGTATGGTGTACAAAATGCAAGTTAGGGGGTCATTATAAGGACCAATGCCCAGTGTTTAGATATTATATTGCAAGTGGAGCACCTAATCCAGTAAACCCAAGTATGTGGTACGCGATTTGTAGAAGGAGAGGTGAAACATCTCTCTGAAGATTTATACCTATTACTGAAGTATGTACAACCCTGAAGAAATTGTTTTGTAATTTCTATAGATTAGTAGGCCATGATGAGAAAAATTGCTGAAGTTATGACTTAATGATGGAACACACTGCTAATAGTTATAGTCTACAAGCTGAAGTACATGAAAACAAGGTGCAAGGCCAGCATGCTGGTTGAGGAGGATTTCAAGGATGAGGATGAGGAGCTTCTCAAGGGTGTATCTAGATTATCTATTACAACTGTGGACAGGTCAGACACTTCACAAGAGACTGTCAGAACCTAATGACAACCTGAAATTACTATAAGGCTTTTGATCAGGTGATAGAAGAATGTATTATCCTTATTGTAGATATGTAGAAGAAATCAAACCAGCAGCCTACATCAAATGTCCAAATGATGACTGCTGAGCCCAAAGAATATCAACCGTGCATTGACATTGTAACAAGAAGTGAAACTATGAATGGGAATGAAAAGGAAGATGGGAAAAAGGAAGTTGAAGCTATGTGGATAAGGAAGACAACTGAAAAGGCTCATGCCTTTGATATTGAGAAAAAAAAGAAAGTCTTTGTGGAGGTGATACTGAAAACTGAAGCTGCAATGTTCTACTATTAATTTGAAGATGGAAAATCAATAGAAGATGTTACCTTTAGGAAGATTGTCTAATGTCATAGTGGACATCGATAGAGTCTACACTACCACTGACTTCAAAATGATTAAGATAGTGGATGATAGTAATCCTTACTCCACGTTTCTTGGATTGGATTGGGAATTTGCTAGCATGGCTATAATTAATCTGAAGAAAGGAAAATGATATTCGAAAGAAATAATATGAGGGCTATTGTTCCACTGGATCCATCAAAAGGGGCGAGGTACACAAAGGCTATCAAAGATGAATATTGTGCAGATGACGTTGATAATATTGATTATATCAAAATGAAGGAAGAAGAGTGGATCAATCCTCCTCCGGACAAAAAATTGACTTGGGAGCAAGATAGTTCCTGCACTTCAGATTCAAAATTGGAATTGGAGAATTGTTAGAACAAATTCCATGAAGCGTCCACAAGGCGATGTGAAAAAATCACCAATGCAGTATATTGTATAACAGCTAAGGTATGTGATTTAAATTTATATGAAGGATTGGGTGATATAAATGCTTTCTCTAGATATTATGAGAGATGGGTAGAAAAATATCAGAGACTGTTAGCTTTGGATCAAGCACTGAGGGCTATCCTGCCAGATGGTCGGGTACTCATAAGACGAATATAGGATATTGGAAAAAATGTATAAGGTTCATTCGGGTAAGATTTGGTCAAGTAGAAACAGAGCTTGCAGATAAGTATGATGGTAAAACTAATCCAAGGGATCATGTGCAAATTTGTATGGCATCTTGGAAAGACATTCCACGAGAAGAGTGTTGGCATGGCTCTATACATACCCTGAAGACAATTCATCATAATTGGTATTTGGAAACTTAACTTTGACATGGCACTGCTAGATGGGTGGAGATGGTGGATGGACTGGTGATGACATTCAGACTTGAAGATGACTGTCTGTATATAGATGCAGCCTTGTCTGTAGTTAAGAGAAAAATTTTTGAAAGAAAAGTTCCATTTATCTAGCAACCTAATTGGGTTGTGCAAGTACGAAATGTGATAGAATGCTATAATCTCACTACAGAAGAGGACAAAGATCGTCATAGCATTCATATCAAAGAGTCAAAAGGACATCACGAAGTGAATGGACCTAAGATACAAATTCTATATATAACACAACCACTAAAAATGAAGAAGGTAAATATAGGAACATAAGCTGAACTGAGGTATGCGACCATAGGAGATTACTGGGATGAAGATGTTGTCAGCAAGATAATAGATCTCTTACATGAATACCAGGAGTTGTTTCCCACTAAATTTTAAAACATGAAAGGCATAATAGGAAATTTGGGAGTTATGAGGATTCCTTTAAAGCCTGATGTGAAGCTTGTTAAGGAGAGCCTTATAGACTGAATTTGAAGTATAAGGAGAAGGTAAAAGAAGAATTGGACAAGATGTTAGCAGCAAGGATAATTGAACCCTCGAAGAGTCTGAATGGGTAAGTCCCATGGTAGTTAAGGAGAAGATGGTGGAAGGGGAAATTAGAATCTATGTGGACTTGAGGAAGTTTAATGATGCATGTCTACATGGCCCTTTTCCTACACCATTTGTAGACAAAGTGTTGGATAATGTAGGAGGACAAGAGGTTTACTCTTTTACAAATGGCTTCTCAAGGTATCATCAAATCAAAATTGTACTAGAAGATAGACATAAGTCAATGTTTGCCATATAATCGGGATCTTATCAGTATATAGTGATGGACTTTGGGCTGAGGAATGTGATTGCTATTTTTTCTAGAGTTGTAATTGCAACATTCAAGGAGTACATACACAAATTTATGGAAGTTTACTTCGACAAGTGGACAACATTTGGGCTATTAAAAAAGCATGTGGTGAGCTTAAGATTGATGTTGGATTCATGTAGGCAGTATCAAATATCGTTGAACCTGAAGAAGGGCATATTTTGTGCACCATTTGGAATATTCTTGGTACATGTGGTTTATAAACAAGGATTGTTGGTGGCTCTAGCAAAGATCATAGTCGTTGTGAACCTTCCAACACTGAAAACAGTAAGACAATTATGTACTATGCTAGGACACACTGGTTACTATAGGAAGTTTATAAAAGGATATGCGTAGATAACTGCACCAATGAAGAAGTTGTTGAAGAAGGATGTGACTTTCCAATGGGATGAAGAATGCCAGAAGAGCTTGTACGTGTTGAAAAAAAAGGATTGTAACTGCACTAATTCTAGTTTTCCGAAACTGGAAGAAAGAGTTCCATATACATCTTGATGCATCTTGCATTGTATTGGGTGTAGTGCTAGCATAGCCATGAGAAGGGGGAATTGATAATCCCATAGAATTTGCAAGTAGGAAGTTGTCTAAGACAAAAAATAATTATAGCATGAGAAAAAGGGAGGGGTTTAATATGGTGTATGCATTGTAGAAGTTTAGACATTTCTTGTTGGGAGCACACTTTAATACGTTCAGAGATCATTTTGCACTGAATTACTTAGTGAATAAGCTTGTTTTTAGGAGGGAAAATTGTCAATGGTTGTTATTATTCAAATAATGTGACTTCAAAGTTATAGTGAATTCGGGAAGATTGAATGTTAGGCTTGATCATCTATCCAGGATAGAAACAAGAGAAGAACCTAAAAATATTGAAGATAGCTTGCCCGATGCACAATTGTTCACAATTAAAGTTTCAGATGATCACCTCATGGATATTATTCAGTTTTTATCCATAAATATGGCACCTGTGGAGTAAAATAGAAGGAAAAGGAAGGAATTGGTGGTTCAAGTAGCTGATTTCTCGCTAATTGTGGGACACTTGTATAAAATGAGACCGGGCGAAGTACTTCGTAGATACATCCATGAACATGAAAGATAGAGCATTGTGACATAAGATCATGGAGGACTAGCAGGTGGGAATTATACAGGGAAATCCACTACACAGAAGATTTTCAGAGTTAGGTTGTGGTGGCCTACAATGCATATGGATGCAAAATACTATTGTCAAGGATGTGATGTATGTCAGAGGATGGGAAAGCCATCTACAAGAGATGAAATGGAACTAATACCACAAGCGAGTTTACAGGATTTTGATAAATGGGCAGTTGACTTTTTTTGACCTATCAGTCCACCGGGGAAAAGGACTGGTGCAAGATATATCATTACTGCAACTGATTATTTGACAAGATGGGCCAACGAGAAGCTAGTAAAGGATTGCAGCGCAAAAACCACTACATAGTTCATCTTTGAATGTATACTGTCCAGGTTTGGCTGTCCCAAAATATTAATGAGTGACCAAGGCACACCTTTTCTGAATAAGATGATTGAAGCACTCACTAAGGAATTTCAAGTTTACCATCAAAAGGGAACTCCCTCTAATCCTCAGGAAAATGGGACAGTGGAAGCTTTTAATAAGATTTTGGAGAATGCATTGACCAAGGTGTGCAGTGTGAATAGAGATGAATGGGACATGAGAATTACAACGATGTTGTGGGCATGCCAAATGACATGCAAGAAATTAATAGGATAGACACTTTTCAGGTTGGTATACAAATAAGAAATATTCATGCTTATGGAATGCATTATGCCAAGCCTAGGAATTGCAGTTGTCACAGATATAGAAGACCCCGACATGATGAAGGAACGAATGTCATAGATACTAGCTTTAGAAGAAGACAGATTCATAGAAGGATTCCATCAATAGGTGCAGAAAGAAAGTGATCAATCCTAGCACGACAAGCATTTCAAGAAGAAGATATTTCGGGAAGGAAATCTTGTATGATTATATGACAGTAAGTTCATGAAGTTCCTGAAAAAATTCAAAACACATTGGTTGGGACCATATATCCTCAAGAACATTTTAGATGATGGTATTGCTCATCTTGTAAAGTTGAATGTTTATATGATTCCAGAATGAGTGAATGGTATTAGATTGAAGATATACAAGGATGAGTATTTCCTTGGAGCTTTGCACTAAAAAATTAAGGGGAGGAACTCTTAGTGCCACATGCAGTTGAAAGTGGGCATGGGACTATAAACTACTCTGCAGGAAGGGACTTCTCCGAAGGAAGATTACTACATTATACTTGAGAGTATGACGAAGTCCAAGGGAGATGTGACGAAGAAGACGTGATTGTGCCAAAGGGGAAATCTTATGAAGTTAGACAAAAATATGACCATTGGCAGGAAAAAGGGCACCATTAAAAGGAAATTACCATTGAGGACTGCAGGAGAAAAGAATTTATGAAGCACAATTTATTGTATCTAACCCATACCTACATTAAATGAGCTAACTCTAAGCCAATAATGAGCCTGGGAATTAAAAATTGTTATAAAAATCACATCCTATGCGACATTTTATACTTTGTTTCCTAGAGAGATCACAAATTGTGCCTAAGTGTAGAATAACTATTTCATGTTTGAGAAGAGTTGGGAAGATTTGGTTAGGATATTTACAAAGAAAGGGATAGCTGGTATCATGGAGTCCTAGGTAGGAAAGACTACAGGGGCCAATGTGCCTCTGTCCTTGACATGCTTAAGGTCACCAAGAAAGGTGCTTGTACAACTGCAAGCACAACCACAAGCACAACCACAACCATAATCACAACAATAGAAGACGAAGGAGAAGAGACCAGTTGAGTTACCTCCATTAGAATTGAGAACATCACTTGAAAGAAGACGCAGAAGGAAGTGCAGATGAATAACACAGAAGATAAAGGCAAAAACCCCATGCAGAAAGGAAAGAAGTTGATGAAAAAGGAGTCTCATTAGATTAATGATAGTGAAGAGGAGGCAAAATTTGGCACATGGAGACAGAGGAGGAAGGAATTCCTTTTGTGCTCCCACCTTACATGCCACCAAGAAACCAAAAATGAAGCTAGTAAAAGAACCGAAGGAGGATAAGATGGCCACATACACTTCATTGGTGCCAAAGGAGGTACAATTTTATGGCGAAGTGTTGTGGAATATCCCCCAGCTGAAGATGGAAGACTGGGATTTTAATGATTGAAAGTAAGTACCCTTAGTTTGAACTGAGTAAATATCTCAAGCGGGTTCGATACCCAGAAAGCAGAGTAGTAAGGTTGAAACCGCAACAATAGGTTGCCAGCGTGAAGAGAATGGGGCTTTTGAACGCATTTGGTTAGGGATGAGGATCCCAATTGATGAGATGCTAATCAGGATAATCAAAACATTGCCTCATTAGGTAAAAGACTCTACAACAGAATTTGTGGGCAAGAACAAAGACAAGGAGATGGTAAAACTGATGAAGTACAAGTTCAGCTTAATGAAGAATTCATGGGGATACAACATTAACTTTATTGATGACCAAGGTGTGCATTTCACTATGTACATCTTGGAAGGGATGATAATGAGGAAGTGTAGGGCGAATGAGGTGCCTGTAGCGATAATATCTTTCACTGCATAGTGTAGTGCAGGAGTCTAGTTTAAATGGGTTACCTATCTGTGTGAAGAACTTTTTATAGATTGCAGGGAAGGACTGGAATAAGGGAAGCCATTCCACTATGCTTGGATGTTTATAGTCATCACATTGATTGCATGGAAAGTACTAGAAGACTTACAGTTTCCATCTTTTGAGGTGGATGTTTGTGAGGCAGTGAGGTATGCCTACCTTTGCTTTACAAAGGAGCTGACATGCGCAGCAGAAAACAAGATCTTCTTTGTAGTGATGGAGATGGATCTTAATATGGTGGTGAATCAATATCCCAGACTGCTACTGATCTTGTATAAAAAATACTATCCAATCAGAGTATCATTGGTCAATTGTGTGATGGTGTTCTCATGTTTTGGTTGAGATGGATTTCCAGATGGATTCAAAGATGAGTGAGGTGGATCTTCGCATGATAGATTACATGCCCTGAACCTGACTGTGGATCACGGTAAATTCGTTGGCCTAGTAACCCCTAAGACAGACTCTGGGTTACGGTAAATCCATGATTGGATTTCCTCAGTGGACCTAGGAAACCTTGCCAGTGAACGACATCATATAGGATAAATAAAATAGGCGGATTTCTCTCCATTGGGCCTAGCAATCACGGGTTTGGACATGCGGTAAAGCCTAGATAGTGGGTCTTGGTTTAGGTCCTAGTGATCCAGTGTGGATTGCGGTAAATCCTGAGAGACTAGGAGGCAAGAAAATTCCACACTATGTAGGTGGAGATATCTAGTTTCATCCATGCTTATTTGGCCTAGTGATCTCGTGGATATCATGGTAAAGCATTTTATAACATGTTTTTTGTGTTAGCCTAGTGATCTAGGATGGATTATGGTAAAGCCTAGTTTCTATTAATCAGGGTGAGGTGGTTTAGCCTCGGGATGCCTGGTTGGTTTTCTGGGTTTGAGTCTGTTATAGACATTTTTGTGCCTTACAGCTCTAAGCATGAAATGTAAATAAACCAAGGGCTCCTAAGTCCCTAAAAGTGTTGTTCCAACCCCTAAAGGAACAAGGTCAACAAATTACAGCTTCTCCCAGAAGTTCTCCACCAGAAACTGCTCAGAATAAGTCAAATCAGGATCATTTCAGCTGCTCCACTAGCCAAGTGCGTTGCATAGCACCTAAATCCACTAGCTAGGTGTGTTGCAACGCACCTAAATGCACTACCAGGGTGCGTTGAGCAGGAAATGACAAATGGCAGTGTCATTCCGCGAGGTGGAGAGACAATGGAAGCTTCCAGAATCTTCTCCAATGACACATGCCTCACTGAATTCGACCAAGGATGAGTAAGAGGCTTTCAGTCTCCAAGTGGAAGCAAGAACTGACAAAGAGAAGCCACTAATCAAATCATGAGCTGACTCATCCTCCTTGCATAAATCTATATATGGATCCCTCATCCCAGAGATCCAGAGGCTGGAATTTTGCACATTGTAAGGAATTGTTGTTGGTTTTGAGATACATATCAGAGAATTGGGTGATCTATGCTTTGTTGGGGTTGAAGAAGGGACTTCTTTGCTGGGAGGTTGATGCTGGGTCAGGAATCATCGGTTGTAACTCCTCCTGGATCTTCTTGTATATCAATAAAACTATTTGAGTTTCTTCCCCATGCTTGTGTTTCATTGATGCTTGTTACATTTGTATGGTTAACTTAAATCTGATCCTAAGTTATTTATGAGTTTAAACCCATGTCTTTGTATAGTTTCCTTCTTCTGTGATCTTACAGGTACTTGGTGAAGCTGGGCAAGTAAGGGAGCAGGTAGCTGAAAGCTGTCAAAGAGGAGAGAGATTGGATCAAAGGACTAGCGCAAGACACATGTTGGTTCATCCTATTCCTCTTTATTTATAGTTCATAAAGAAGAATACAAAAGTAGTTTTCTCTGTTTGTTTCTAAGGTAGCTGTCACACCTTAGTGGGATAGAGCAGTTCTAAATAGACACTTTTCTCGATAACAAAATGGCGACTCCACTGGGGATCGTGTCTAATTAGTTTGTTTGTGTTTCTCTTGTTGTTTATTTCATAAAATTATAAGTAGCAATCGAACTGCATTTGCCATTAACAAATGCAAAGTAGACACCTGCTGCTTTAGTCCATTCACTGGATCTGTTTATGATTTGAACAGCTGATTCATAGACTAACTGATTGCCCTTGTGATAGCTCTTAGAACCCCCTTTAAATCCACCTCTGATTGTGCATTACTGGTTGCTTTTACTCGGCCAAAAACCATAGATTAAACTGCAAACTGTGACCCAAACCTGGATATAATTCTCGTTTCTACCCCAGCGCAGGCTCTGTGAAGAGGTTCTGCATTTCAACGCACTTCCCAAGAGGGCTACCTGCGCTGCAATGCAGTTTCTCTGTGTAACAGGTGCGCTGATCAGCCTAGCCCTATGCAGCTGAGGTTCTTTGCTTCATTCTTCCAGTTTTGTCTCTGATTTTTGCAGCCTGTGATCAGTATATGACTGTTTCAGACCCCTTTTCCTTACTGATATTCCGCTTCGTTTGTACAAAAGAACTGTAGGTGTTTTTATGTGTTTGTTGAGTCATTTACAGTTTTCCATTACAAAAGTATAATAGTCGTACTGTCGTCCTTTGATTTAGATCTGTCGCAAGTGTCAATTTTGATCATAGGATAAAGTTTATTTGCTATTGATGGTCGATTATACTTTTACTTTCGCCTTTGGTTTGAATTTGTGACTTTCTAGTGTCGAAACGAGTATTTATTTCAAAATCATAAAGTGTTGTAATCATCTCTACCTTTTGATTTCGAAAAGAAGCTTGTTTGTGTGTGTCGCTTGAAAGCAAATTCAGATTTGTACATCAACTTTCTTTTTAGGCATCAATATTAAGAAAGTGAAAAACAACTACATGCATGTGCATTTGCATATTGACAGTCTGTTTGGCTTGATTTAGGAAAGTGCATTTACAATGTGCTCTTTGCTCTTTGCGAAAAGATTGTGTCTTTCTTTTCCCTTAGTAGCTAGGATTTTCATTGCTGAAAAGAGATAAAAGTTTGTTTATCATCTTTAGATTGCATTTTAGGAATTACATCTACATCTCGTGGTGATCCCAAAAGGAAAAATTCATAAGAAATATCAACTTAAAATAAATTTAATGAACCTAACAACGCTTCGGAACTTAACGCACAACATTTAGAGGTCTAGGCTAGAGACGTATTCCAGCGTCGTAAAGCCTGGTAACTGTTGTCCTCATTGATGGTTGGGTGATTCCTCCACTTTGAGACGATAAGTGCCAGTACGGAGTTGTGCTCCCACGTACCGTCGAGCATATATTGGGAGACCCCTATAGGCTTAAAACCTTTATCCATAGGAAGCTGTGTCGGCCGCCCTACTGATCGCAATGCACCAAACACATCATTCGGGAAGATTGACTGTCGTACTGTAAAAAGTATTCTACAGTTTTGCGATTGGTTTGGTACTCCCTCTACCTAGACCTCCAGAGTAGTCCCTTTTGTTCCTTTTCAGATTCTTTAACGAAAAAGGTCCATCTAAGCACTTGTCACTTCAGGCTCATTAAAAATCGAAGGAGACTAGAGTCATCTTTTGTTTTTTCTCGACTCTTAAAAACTGAAAAAACAAGTTGTGTCAAAAGCGTCTAAAATTCATTTAATTCGGAAACATACCTTCCCTTTATTTTAGTTGATCGAGTAATCCGCAATCGTGGACGAAAGTCAATTGAAACCTCGTCGTTCGTGGAGGCTTACGAGTCAACCGTCTTTGTCTCCGGAATCGAAGCCAGTATGGACAAAGCGAATTCGTTTAACCGGTTCCAAATCTCCTGTCAAAGTTAGAACAAGTGTTCCGACGACATTAGAGACTCCGGTTACTCCAAACATTTCTGGAATCCCTGCCTCTATAGAAGAAGTTCAACAGCCACAGAAGGATAGTGGTACTGATCCTAGTTTGAGAATAAACACTTGTGTTACCGAACCAGTTCCATCTACAACCGGTTCGAAGAGTCTTACTCTTCAAACATCTGTTGCTGCTTCTTTGGCACCGGAAATATTTTACGGACTTGACGGTCTTCCCCTTCCACCTGGTCTGATTGTAATAGAAGAAATTGTAGAAGATCCCCAAACAAGTACTCCAACGCACTTTGGAGTCAGGATCACTCTATATCCTTTGACATCAGAAGTTAGTCTACCACCAGCAGAAGTTCCTGTAGAATCGCTAGGTAATCTTTTGGATAGACTACAAATGTCTGAACAACTGTCAACATCTAGGACTGTGTCTTCTGACACAGCGACGGCAGAGCTCCCTGCTGTCACTCCGACAATGTTCGTCGGCATACCATCTGTCCCGACTAGCTCACAACCGCTAGAAGGAGCCCACTTAGGGGCTATTTCGAGAATCTGGTCCGTTCCTGTTTGTTCATCCAGAATAATATCCGGAAACTCTTATGTTGAGTCTCAACAAATTGATCCATTTGGAGGTCAATTTGGGCAGTCCGGTCCCCAAGGGAAAACAATTCCCTTGAGTTCTGGATTACCACCATATGGGGGGCAGTATTCCCTTTCATTATCCCCTCTGGGAGGATATCCATACGGGAGTTCACAACAACATTCAGGTTATACTGGAATTACCTCAAGTGGTTGGGTACCTATACTACCTCAACAACCAAGAGTTGTGTATTCGATGCAACAATGCGTACCTATGTCAAACATCCCGACTACGCCAGCTATTGTGACGATGTCTCAAGTTCAAGTGCTGCCTGTTGTATGCCAACCTCAGGTTTCTCAGGTTGTAATGCAACAGCCCCTTGACCCTGCGACTCAACCACAATCACCAACTAGTGGGGCGACACAGGTCCAAATGGGTACAATTACCCCTCACCTTGGTCAAACGGTTAGTATCGGGCAATAGCACATGGCCTCACAACCATGGCTGGTGCAATACCAACAACCACAATTCCAACAAGTATACCAAGGTTCTGAGCAGCGAATCTTTGCGAACAGTGGACAGCCGTACATTCAAAACGGTCAAAATCAACCATTTTACAATGGTCAAGTCCACCAACCTTACCAAACATACCAGCATCAAATGCATTATGCCGGTATGCAAAGACCAACTGCTCAGGTGATTCCATCGTATCCTGGGTATGCTTCACCTAACCTGAATCAATAGTTACCATTCGTGGCAACTTTAGAGTTACTTGATTTAAACCAGTTAACAAACGATCCAATTGCTTACGCCCCTTAGTGGCCAGCGATTCCGCATAAACTTCCATCAGATATTCCTAAATTTAATGGAAATCCGGGTGAAGATCTATCGAATGACGTGATGACCTTTCATCTATGGTGTTCATCAAACACCCTAAATGATGATTCAATAAGACTTCGCCTCTTTCAGAGGACGTTAACTGGTCCAGCGGCAAAATGGTACATTAAATTGCCTAGAGCTTCGTTTGACAACTTCAGTACCTTAGCCACAACCTTTTTAACCCATTTTCAATTACCAATAAGGCATGAAACGGGAACAAAACTTCTTACCAACTTGAAACAGAGAACAGCCACTCACATATCTGATAATATACATGAGTGGCAACGTCGTCGTAGGGTGGTAAAAACGTACGTTCCCAATCAACTATTAGCTGAATGGTTTATCAAGTCATTACTGCCTTCCATCACGGAAGACGTGGCAAAGGGGGGAGTCGTAACGAAAGAGCAAGTGATCGCTCGTGCACAATATCTGGACTTAATTCACACTCAGTCCGGCATGCTCTACGACAAAATACCTGACGCCCCTAGACCGGAATTCTTAATTCCTCCTCCTCCTAAATCGAACAATGACTCTCATGCCGGCGATGGCGTGATTGGCACGACAGACACGAAATCGACAAAGGCTACATCCAAGAAGGCCCGTAAGATTTCAGGTCAAAATGCAAAAGACGAACTTCTTGCTTCGGAAGTAAATGCCGTATCGACAGATAAGGGCAAAGAAACCAAACAACCAGGAAGCAAGAAGAAAGGCAAAGGGAAGAAGAAGATACAGGAGGAATCATCACCTGAAAAATCTTCTTCAAACCCTCCTAGAGATAGGAAACCAAAAAATCCATGCTTTATATGCGATGAGGATCATTGGACCGCGAATTGTCCACACAGAGCTGAGCTTAGGAAATTCTTTAAGAATTCAAAAACCTCCGCAGTGTTAACTGATCCGTTTCCAAATCCAGGAACAAATCTGGTTGAAAGTGGAAATGCTTCCCCGTCTCAAGTGCTAATGTTGTCGATCTCAAAACAGCAGAATGATGCTTTGATATCAACAAGGAACAAAGATTATGGGAATCCGCAGTTGTCGAACAACAAGGATAAAGATCAACCAAGTAGTTCGACAACAACTTCGACATAAGTTGTACCACCTACCATCCCTGAATTGACAATAAAACCTCCGAAAGGAGTAGTACACAAGTCGACATTTAATCCCCGCGCTAGAGCGGCACACCATTATAACATAGTGGAAGATTTGGCCCAATTGCCATCCGCTATGTCGACTCTTGAAGTACTATAAAATTGCCCATCCCAAAGGCAGGCTTTATTATCGGCCATTGGTGGGATTGATCCAAAGGATTCCAATCTTGTATCCTTCGACCACAAAGGATATGATCCTTAGTTACCGGCTCAACTAGCTTTCCTTGTTCAAGTGAAAGCCCTCAACAAAACTGTTCATCGAACAATTATTGATGAGGGGGCATCTACATGTATTATGTCGATGAGTTGCTGGAAAACTTTAGGATCTCCAACCTTGTCGCGGTCTGCGACGACATTAAAAGCATTCGACGGAAGGACATATACCCCATATGGTATCGTAAATAACTTAAAAGTTGGACTAGGAGGGAAAACAGTAGAAATAGATGTTGAAGTCATCGATGGGAATCTTGATTACAACATCCTACCGGGACGACTATGGATATACGCCATGGCAGCTGTTGTGTCGACCTATTTTAGAAAGATTGCATTTCCATTTCAAGGAGGGATTACAATCGTCGATCAACAAAACTTCCTCCCCAATGGTTCTCAAGTTATAGGAAGCATTCCCATGATCCATGGAAGCCCCCATTCGCTTCAGAATATCGGAGTAGGCCTACTAAAATATCCTATACTAATGGGAACTTTCGCTCTTCCACCTCCAATCAATCTGGCGGAAGTAGCGTCAATAGGAACCTGTAACATGATATCCTCTACAAAGATCTCAGAAAACGATATCAACATCGATCATGCAATGGTTTTGCCCCCAAGCCCATTGGAAATATTATAGCAATCAATGTTTCTAGCATGGGAGGCAAACCCAAATCAACGCTCATCAAGCGTTTGGATAGATAGGTCTAGAGAATATGGTACTCCTTCAGATCCTTGGTCGCGAGTGCATGTCACCGACGAAGGAATTCTCCAAGCTATGGTAATTGAAGGAGCACCATGGAATGATTCCCGCCATCGTTCTCTTCTTCCGGATTGTGAAGAAGATACTCAAGATGACCTTTACCATCCTTCAGTAGTTGATCTTCTATCAAATACTGTAAATATGGTGGATTCCGAGCGAAACTTGTCCAACATTGAAGAGACTATAGCCATAAATATCTCGACCAAAACAGATGTTGTAGAGAATATTTATTTCAGTGAATGTTGTTCTCCTTCAGAACTGGAAATATATAACGCTCTTTTTCGCGAATTCAGAGATGTCTTTGCTTGGTCATACAGTGAAATGCCAGGCATCGACTCGAGTATCGTTGAACACGGAATTAAGATGTATCCAGATGTCAAACCAGTACGACAACGGCTAAGGCAGGTGCACCCCAAGAAAGCCGCTGCCATTAAGGCAGAAGTTGAAAAACTTCTCCATGCTGGTTTCATCTACTCGGTTCCGCTAACCGATTGGGTATCAAATATTGTCCCTGTTATGAAAAAATAGGGGACAATTAGAGTGTGCGTCGATTATAGGGATGTAAATCAAGCTTGTCCAAAAGACAACTACCCTACACCCTTCATAAACCAGATAATTGATGAATGTGCTAGATGCGAAATCTTTTCATTCATGGATGGATTCTCCGGGTATAATCAAATAAATATCCGCCCAGAGGACCAGTCAAAGACTGCATTTATTTGTCCGTGGGGCACATTCGCATATCGAAAATTACCCTTTGGTTTAAAGAACGCAGGGGCGACGTTTCAAAGGGCAATGAATTATGCCTTCCATGACATCAAAAACATTGTTCAACCATACCTCGATGACCTTCTGGCTCATTCGCGAAAGCGGACTGATCATCCGCAGCATTTAAGAGCGATATTTCTACGTTGTCGACACTACAAGATACGACTCAATCCGCACAAATGTGTATTTTGCGTTAGTTCTGGTCGTTTACTTGGCTTTGTAGTCTCTAAGGATGGGATTCGTCTCGACCCGTGTAAGGTCCAGGCGATCATAAATTTGCCTCCACCTTCGAATTTGCTTCAGATTCAGAAAATCCAAGTGAAAGCAAACTTTCTGAGGAGGTTCATTCCAAATTACGCTGAACTTGCTAAAGGTTATACACATCTCTTGAAAAAGGAGGTACCCTTTGTCTGGGATCAGGTTGCGCAAGCTTCCTTTGATGCTTTAAAAGATTACCTAATGAAAGCATCATTAATGTACGCCCCTGATTATCAAAGAGATTTTAACCTTGTATCTCGCTGCAGCAGATACGACCATCGCAATGGTTTTAGTTCAAGAAGTCGATGGAATTGAACATCCCATATATTATTTAAGTAAAAACTTAAATGATACAGAAATCAAATATTCTTATGTTGAAAAAATAGCGCTTGCAACTATTCAAGCGATACAAATATTTCAACACTATGTCCTCTTTTGGGAAACTACCATTCTGTCAGATTGCAACCCCATGACTTATATATTGTCGCGACAGTTGCTGGGGGGCAAATATTCAAAATGGATAGCAATCCTTCAAGAGTTTGATCTGGAATTTGTAAAATCCAAGTCAAAGAAAGCTCTAGTTTTTGCAGAATTATTATGCGATCTCCCATCGTCGTCCAACGATGAAACATCCAAAGAATCAATCGTGGATGAAAGTTTGTTTCTGATATCTACAAGCAATGAGTGGTATGGGGATATAATCATTTATCTCCAAACCCAAAAATTTAGGCCAAACACCTCCAACTCTAAACAAAAACGTATACGATACCAAGCAAAAGACTACATGATCGTCAGTGATACACTTTACCGTCGTAGTATTGATACAGTTCTGAGAAGGTGCCTCACCCATGAGGAGGCCGAAAAAGTCTTGAATGAGTGTCATTCAGGCGCGTGTGGGGGGCATCAATCTGGATATGCTACAACACAAAAAAATTTACGAGCAGGATACTTCAGGCCAACAATGTTCAAAGATTGCATAACCGCAGTCAGAAGTTGCCATTCTTGTCAAATTTTTGATAGCAAAACCAAAATACCACCCGCACCTCTACAGCCAATAGTTGTTGTTGGGCCATTCGCTAAATGGGGCATCGATTTCATGACATGTAACCCCACCTCGACCGGGGGGCATGGGTATATCGTAGTCATAGTTGACTATTTTACCAAATGGGCCGAGGCGATGCCTACATTAGATAATACTGGTGAAACAGTTGCCCTCTTCTTTTTCAATCATGTAGTCGCTAGATTCGACGTACCACAGGCTATAGTCACAGATCATGGATCACATTTCCGCAATCACATGATGGTTGAATTAGTTGCCAGACTAGGGTTGTCTCACGACAGCTCTACTCCATATTATCCGCAAGCCAACGGACAAGTTGAAGCGATCAACAAAGTCCTGAAATGCATGCTGCAAAGGATGATCGGAGTTCACAAAAGGAGATGGAACCTAATCCTGTACTCAGCTTTGTGGGCTTACCGAACATCGGTAAGGAATGCAACCGGGTTCACACCCTTCCAACTGGTATATGGCCTGGAAGCAGTCTTACCAGTCCAGTGTGAAATTTCGTCTATCAAACTCGCAATTGATCTCCTCCCCGGAACTTCAGAAGAAGAGGCTCGTTTCTTGGAATTAATCCAATTGGATGAAACCCGTCGTGACGCCGCTTTGGCTAATGAAGCCCATAAGAAACGAGTCAAAGTGCAGTTCGACAAAAATGTCAAACCCCGTGTCTTCTCACAAGGTGACTTGGTCTTGCTTTATGACCAAGAATCCGATAAATTGGGAGCTGGTAAATTTAAGTCTTTATGGATGGGCCCCTATATTGTTAAGCGGGTGTTAGCAAAGGGAGCCTATGAGTTAATGGATTATGACGGAATTCCACTGGCGCAACCTCATAATGGGTTGTACCTCAAGCGTTACTATGCGTAATAGTAACCAATATGCTTTTGTTATATTTTTGTTTTCGCTAAAGTGTGTGTTTTGGTCGAGTAATCCACCTTTTTACATTTATTGCAGATGTCAAACCCATTGGAGCCATGTGTTGGATATGCCGATGGAGCGAGTCGTAGTTCGCGGAACCTGTCCTCCGTAGCCTGGGCTATTTTTTATCCAAGCGGTGAGTAAGTAAGTTTCAGAGGTGTATGTATTGGTCGATCAATGAATAACATCACTGAGTATAGCGCATTGATAGAACTTCTCTCTGATGCCATCACTCATGGTATACGTCGACTAATTGTTAGGCTAGACTCACAGCTCGTAATACTACAACTCAATGGTATATATTCCATCCAAAACCCAGCTATTTATCGCATGTTCCTAGGGGTTAAGATTTTGGAAAGACAATTTGATCTTATTCAATACCAACATATTTCCAGAAACTTAAACACATTAACCGACTCATTAGCAAACTATGTGTTAGATAGACATTGGAAACATTTATAAAAAGAAACACATCATCAATGTTTTACATATGGATCATATAGCTCAACCAAAATAAAACCCCGAAAATCAAAAATATATATAGTTGTTTATGGTTTACACATAATGTTCTGTAACCAAGACAAAATCAGTCACGCGACCCAAAAACTCAAAATGCTAGGAGGCACCCTATTGGAATTATGATTCAGGTGTTGTCCTTGATGGCAAACCCATTCAGGTGATAAATCAAGAAGGACGCAGGAAATATGTTCAGCAAGTGCGTCCCCGCAGGTATACCATACAGAACTCGCGTCCAGGGACGCCGGCCAGCCGTTCAGGAGGTGCGTCCGCCCAGTGCACACATTTCAAGGCAGAGAAAAGCACGTGGGGGTTTCTTGCGTGGTATCTAGCCGACGGTTTTGTGTTTCTATGGTGTCGGCTCATGGTATTGTTCCATGTTTTGGGGAGAAGCTTGCCTATATAAAGCAAAGGAGTTCATTTGGATTAGGCATCATCTTGGTTGAATATCTTTTGGTGAGATCTAGTCCAGATCTATGAGGGCGAATCTTCTAATGGACTGTGATCTCTATGGCGCATGATCAGATCTGTGGATCTGAGTGTTTGGGTTGGTTCTGAAGTCCTCATATCTTTTATATCTGAAGGGACGCAGGTTCAGTGAAGGGTAAGTGCGCCGGGACGCAGTATAGTAAAGGCTCAGGTGCGTCTCTGAGGCAAAGGACGCGGCGCGACTGTGTTATTGGGTGCGTCTCTGAAGCAAAAGACGTGGCGCGATAGTGTTTCGGGGTGCGCCGGTCACAGCAAAGCATAGAGGAACAGTGCGTCTGCACGCAGAACAGCGGAGGGTAGACTGCGTCCAGTCGCAGGCCACAGAAAGAAAATATGCGTCCCTGTCTTAAGATGATCTGTTGACTGTATATTTCTGTTCATAAGGTGTTCTGGATTATTTCTGTAATTACTGATCTGATATCTGTAGTGGACTGTATCTGTTATATACTTGTTGATCATTTGATTCTTCATGAAAAGAAGTAGGGGGTTGTAGCTCCCTTCCAGGAGAAACTGGAAAACGAGAGAGAGTTGTAGCTCTCTGCAGGTTGCAGCCTGCGTGCTGGTAAAGGACTGCAGCAGTACAAAATCATTGTAAAAGAATTTCTTGAAAGAAGATAGAGACATATTGCAGCAGGTGGTTTTCTCCCGCATTGGGTTTCCACCTTACATCTTGTGTTCTTTGGTGTGACTGTCTATTTTCTTTATTCAAGCTCATTATTTTATGGTACTGATATGCAAGAATAATTCAAAAGATCAAATAAGGAGGATTTGGTAAATTGCTTAATAATACTGATTCACCCCCCCTCTCAGTATTATTTCCAACAATTGGTATCAGAGCAGGTCCTTCAGAAAAGCTTGATCGCTTGAAGGTAGATCGTTCATCATGAGCAACTACGAGAGAGAAGCATCAATCAGGCCACCAGTTTTTGATGGGACAAACTTCAATTATTGGAAGGTAAGAGTTACTGCATATCTTCAATCTCTTGGTACTGAAGTTTGGGACATTGTAGAAACAGGCTATGCTTTTCCTTCAGCTACTCCTACAGATCCAGCTGAGAAAAAGAAGTATGAAACAAATGCAAAAGCAGTCAGTACTCTATTAGGAAGTATATCCCAAACAGAATTCATGAAGGTAATGCACTTCAAATCAGCAAAAGAAATATGGGACAAAATGATCACAAGCTATGAAGGAGATGAACAGGTAAAACAAGCTAAACTTCAAACTCTCAGGATTCAATATGAGACTCTCAAGATGTATAATGATGAAAGTGTGGCTAATTATTTTCTTCGGGTAGATGAGATTGTTAATTGTATGAAAAATTTGGGTGAAGAAGTAAAGGAGTCCATAGTAGTTCAAAAGATTCTAAGATCATTATCCCCCAAGTTTGAATCCAAAGTATCTGCAATAGAAGAAAAAGAAAATCTCCGTGTTCTTACTATGTCTCAGCTACATGGAATTCTAACTGCTTATGAAATGAGAAAGGGAGGACCATCAGACAGAAGGGAGGCTGCTTTTAAAGCATCAGGCAAAGAAGATTACTATGAAGCAAGCCATGATCCAGAAGAAGAGGAAGAAGAATCAAATTTTGTCAGAAATCTTCAAAGAGGTTCTGGAAGGTTCAGAGGTAAGCTACCTTTCAAATGCTTTGCTTGTGGAAGAGTAGGTCATTATGCTGCAAAATGCTCTTATAAGGATAAAGGAAAGGAACCAGTTAGATGGAACAAGAAACAAAGCGCAAATAAGAAAAGCTACTACACCCATGAAGATAGTGATGGCTTATCAAACAGTGATGAAGATGAACAAGGTAATAAATATAGGTTGTTAATGGCATTTGAAGATGATGATTATGAGGATGCTGTAGATGTGGATAACCTTTATGATGAAATTACTAGACTCAAGAGATGCATAGAAGAAAAGAACATGATTATTGATACTCTACAATTCCAAATTGATGAAAAGGAAAAACATCTTGAAAAATTAGAAGGTGAAATTGTTGGTCTTAGAAAAGAAATTGAGAAAACAAAAACTATTAATCTCAAGTTTGTAAAAGGATCTGAAACTTTGGATGAGATTATCAGTGTGCAGCGGTCTCCACTAAATAAGACAGGTTTGGGCTATAATGGAGAAACTTCTCAAGCATCCACTTCAAAAAGTTATCTTGATGCAGCAAGAAGAAATGAGCAAGAGCACAAGGAAGATCATCAGGTAAAGCAGGGACAAATGTCAAACAGAAACTATCAGGGGCAATCCAGCTTAAGGGTGAACAAAAGCCACAACCAGCCACAGGTAAAATCTTCTCAATTTGGTTCAAGAATAGATGAAAATAGAAATTACAATCAGTTGGCTGGTAGATCCAATAATCGCAGAAGCTTCTTCAATGGACAATGCTTTTCTTGCCATAACTTTGGTCACAAAGCAGCTCAATGTGTTGCGTATAAAACAATCATGACTAGGGAAGCTCAAAAACAAAGAAGTATGACAGGGATTACAAAAAGGACCTATAACAACTTTTCAGCTCTTGAAAATGAAGTTGAATGTTCTATTTGCAATAATTTTGGACATAAAGACTTTGAATGCAGAAGCAGGTTTCCGGAAAGAAAGGTACAAGAGCAGAAAAAGGAACAAGCCTCAGGCACCAAAACATGGAGAATAAAGGAACCTCAAACAGAAAGATGTGGGATAGCATTTTATGCAGAAGGACAAGAAAATCTATGGTACATTGACAGTGGATGTTCGAAGCATATGACAGGTGATAAAGAAAAACTTGAGTCTTATTCTAATTTAGAAAAGGGAAAGAAAGTCTCTTTTGGAAATGATACTCCTGCAACTATAAAAGGAAAAGGTATTGCTCCTTTAAAAGAAGATGTTAAGGCTGGAAATGTTTTGTTTGTTGATGGATTGAAGCATAATCTACTAAGTGTCAGCCAGATGTGTGATCAAAGAACCGAGGTAATATTCAGATCAAATGGATGCCTTGTTCGTGATCTTGATACAGGTAAAACAGTTCTCAAAGGAAAAAGAACTCCAAATAATCTATACATATTTGATGAAGGACAACAACAATGCTATCTAAGCAAGGATGAAGAGCACTGGCTATGGCATCGAAGGTTGGGACATCTAAGCTTCTCACAAATAAGGAAAGCTTGCAAATATCAGGCAGTTCGCGATCTTCCAGATATCAAAATTCCTGACAACATCATATGCAGATCATGTCAGTTTGGAAAACAAACCAGAACTAACTTTCCAGAGAAAGAAGGATCAGCCAGCATGCCTCTTGAGCTAGTACATACAGATGTATGTGGACCATTCAGAAAAAGAACACCTAGAGGAGAGGAATACTTGATATTATTTATTGACGATTTCTCCAGGTTTGTTTGGTTAGGACTTATGAAGCACAAAGATGAAGCATTCGAAAAATTCAAATCCTTCAAAGCCTTGGTTGAAAATGAATCAGGTCACAAAATTAAGTGCCTCAGATCTGACAGAGGTGGGGAATTTACTTCAAATGAATTTTTCGATTTCTGTGATGAACATGGGATAAGGAGAGAATTTTCTACAGCTAGAACTCCTCAGCAAAATGGAGTAGTTGAAAGAATGAACAGAACAATCCAGCAAATGGCTCGTGCTATGCTTGATGAATCAGGAACCCCTGCAACCTTCTGGGGTGAAGCTGCACATGCGGTCGTTATTATTCTCAACAAGACAAATGTCCGAGTGAACAGCACTCAAACTCCTCATGAGCTCTGGAGTGGTAAAACTCCTTCGGTAAAGCACTTCAAAATCTTTGGGAGCAAATGCTATATCAAGAATACTGAGGAGCAGCTTGGTAAACTTGATCCTAGAGCAGATGAAGGTATTCTTCTTGGCTACTCTCCACATAGCAAAGCATACAAATGCTACAATAAAAGACTTGGCAAAATTGTTGACAGCATTGATGTAGTGGTTGATGAGAAGGGATAC
Organism: Pinus tabuliformis; assembly: GCA_031772625.1. Taxonomy (NCBI): domain Eukaryota; kingdom Viridiplantae; phylum Streptophyta; class Pinopsida; order Pinales; family Pinaceae; genus Pinus; species Pinus tabuliformis. The sequence continues at coordinate 1,154,526,274 of CM062818.1, read as the reverse complement.
ATTCCTAGGCAAATACATCGTGAAGACATCGAAGAAGATGAAAGCCACCCTCAAAGACAGAATGATGAAGAAGAAGAACCGCAAGAAGAATCACAAGAAGAACCTCACGAAGAAGCAGAAGAACGAACAAGAATAGAATAAAAGACTCCATCCAGATATGTTCAAAAGAACCATCCAGAATCTCAGATCATGGGACAGAAAGAAGCAGGTATACAAACTAGAAGAACAGTTGCAGAAGCTTCAAGTTATTTGGCATTACTCTCCTCTACTGAACCACAAAATGTGAAAGAGGCATGCAAAGATGAATGTTGGGTGAAAGCAATGGATGAAGAACTTGAGCAAATCGAAAAGAACAACACTTGGGAGCTGGTTCCTAGACCAAAGGATAAGAATGTTATCGGAACAAAATGGGTCTTCAAAAATAAATTGAATGAAAATGGAGAAGTAATTAGAAACAAAGCCAGACTTGTTTGTAAAGGATATGCACAGCAAGAAGGAATAGACTTTGAAGAAACTTTTGCTCCTATTGCAAGACTTGAGGCCATCCGAATGTTCCTTGCTCTCTCAAGTTCTCAAAATTTCAAAGTATTTCAAATGGACGTAAAATCAGCCTTTCTGAATGGAGACTTGGAAGAAGAAGTGTACATTGAACAGCCAGATGGGTTCATTCTTGGAAATGATCCAAATCTTGTATGCCGATTGAAAAAGGCTCTCTATGGTCTCAAACAAGCCCCAAGGGCTTGGTACTACCGGTTGGACAAATATCTTCATCAACAAGGTTTTTCAAAAGGTTCAGCAGATAGCAATCTATATATAAAAATTGAAAATGACAAATTGCTAATACTTGTTGTGTATGTAGATGACATTATTTTTGGCAGCAATGAAGAAGCTATGAGTCAAAGCTTTGCCTCAGTCATGCAGAAAGAATTTGAAATGTCCTTGCTAGGAGAACTGACATACTTTCTTGGTTTGCAAATCCAACAAAAGGAAGGAGGAATCCTTTTATCTCAAACCAAGTATCTCAAGCAGATTTTGAAGAAATATGGCATGGAAGATGCAAAACCAGTATGTACACCCATGGTCACAGGATGCAGTCTCAGTGCAAATGATGAGTCTGCAGCAGTACATCAACCAACCTACAGATCTATGATTGGAAGTTTACTATATTTAACAGGTACCCGACCAGACATCATGCATGCAGTTGGAATAGTTGGAAGATTTCAGGCAAATCCGAAGGAGACTCATCTTCAAGCAGTGAAGAGAATTTTCAAATATCTTCAAGGGACTCAAAATTATGGCTTATGGTATCCTAGAAATACAGATCTTACTCTTCATGCCTATACAGATGCAGATTGGGCCGGAAGCATGGATGACAGGAAAAGCACAAGTGGTGGTGCGTTCTTTATGGGTCCCAGACTGGTCTCTTGGTTCAGCAAGAAACAGAGTTCAATTGCCTTGTCTACAGCTGAAGCAGAATATGTTGCTGCTGCATCTTGTTGCACCCAACTCCTTTGGATGATGCAGACTTTGCAGGATTATCAAATCACTTGTACACCTCCAATCTCTATCTTATGTGACAACACAAGTGCAATCAGCATCTCAAAGAATCCGGTTATGCATTCAAAAACCAAGCACATACCAATCAAGTACCATTTTCTCCGGGAACAAGTACTTGAATAGAAGGTCAAGTTGGAGTATGTTCCTTCTAAGGAACAAGTTGCTGATATTTTCACCAAACCATTGCCCAGGGACACTTTTGAATACCTCAGGCAAAAGCTGGGGGTTGTTGATGCATCATCTTACTGTTGATCATCTTCCTATTGGTGGTATAGGCTCAGGGGGAGCACATAATGCATTGTTGGCATTATGGAGAAGGAGATCTTGGAAATAGCTGCAATATGTCTCTATCTCCTTCATGATGGATTTCTGGTTACAGATCTGGAGATGCATGAGCATAGGGGGAGCATACCCTTTGCTCTTGATGTCAAAGGGGGAGAATGAAGCTGAAGATTATGTGGTTGCCATCAAGTCCAAAGGGGGAGATTGTTGGAATTATGATTCAGGTGTTGTCCTTGATGGCAAACCCATTCAGGTGATAAATCAAGAAGGACGCAGGAAATATGTTCAGCAAGTGCGTCCCCGCAGGTATACCATACAGAACCCGCGTCCAGGGACGCCGACCAGCCGTTCAGGAGGTGCGTCCGCCCAGTGCACACATTTCAAGGCAGAGAAAAGCACGTGGGGGTTTCTTGCGTGGTATCTAGCCGACGGTTTTGTGTTTCTATGGTGTCGGCTCGTGGTATTGTTCCATGTTTTGGGGAGAATCTTGCCTATATAAAGCAAAGGAGTTCATTTGGATTAGGCATCATCTTGGTTGAATATCTTTTGGTGAGATCTAGTCCAGATCTATGAGGGCGAATCTTCTAATGGACTGTGATCTCTATGGCGCATGATCAGATCTGTAGATCTGAGTGTTTGGGTTGGTTCTGAAGTCCTCATATCTTTTATATCTGAAGGGACGCAGGTTCAGTGAAGGGTAAGTGCGCCGGGACGCAGTACAGTAAAGGCTCAGGTGCGTCTCTGAGGCAAAGGACGCGGCGCGACTGTGTTATTGGGTGCGTCTCTGAAGCAAAAGACGCGGCGCGATAGTGTTTCGGGGTGCGCCGGTCGCAGCAAAGCATAGAGGAACAGTGCGTCTGCACGCAGAACAGTGGAGGGTAGACTGCGTCCAGTCGCAGGCCACAGAAAGAAAATATGCGTCCCTGTCTTAAGATGATCTGTTGACTGTATATTTCTGTTCATAAGGTGTTCTGGATTATTTCTGTAATTACTGATCTGATATCTGTAGTGGACTGTATCTGTTATATACTTGTTGATCATTTGATTCTTCATGAAAAGAAGTAGGGGGTTGTAGCTCCCTTCCAGGAGAAACTGGAAAACGAGAGAGAGTTGTAGCTCTCTGCAGGTTACAGCCTGCGTGCTGGTAAAGGACTGCACCAGTACAAAATCATTGTAAAAGAATTTCTTGAAAGAAGATAGAGACATATTGCAGCAGGTGGTTTTCTCCCGCATTGGGTTTCCACCTTACATCTTGTGTTCTTTGGTGTGACTGTCTATTTTCTTTATTCAAGCTCATTATTTTATGGTACTGATATGCAAGAATAATTCAAAAGATCAAATAAGGAAGATTTGGTAAATTGCTTAATAATACTGATTCACCCCCCCTCTCAGTATTATTTCCAACACATCCTAGTCTAATGATGCTCGTGATAGCAAGTCACAGCCTGTGCGATCATGCGCAGGAGACAAGTCCATCGTCTGGGCACACCAGTAGTATGCCACTGTAACCGCAAAGGTAGCTCGTCAGTCCTCACATCTGGTATACCGAGAGTGAGGCCCTCAACCAGCTCCTGTAAAGCTGTGAGAGTCTCGGCCACATCGAGGTCGCGAAGAATAGCCCTTCCGGCGGCCTCTCCTGCTGGGGCAACAGCTGGTACTCTCAGGCGAACTACTGGACGAGCAGGACCAACATCTGCATGTAAACATGAGTTTGATTAAAGTCTTGATAGAATAAAGCACAAGGACATTATAAACAAAAACTAGTAAACAACAATATGGTCAGAGGTTTTACCAATAGCACCCCACTGCTCGCCATCCGACAGTACTAAATCTAGATCACCCCGGAAGTCCATGCCAACATATGGATACTTAGAATAAACCATCTCCTGACGATCAAACCACCTGAAGAAGGTATCATAAAATGAAATCTGAGACTAACCAGCATGCCTAGACATATGGTCATCCCATCTCTGCATACGTGGTTCAGTAGGAGAAGGTAAATCGAGTGCAATGTACTGCGGCTGCATCAGTGGTATCTTCTCCAAGGCAAAGGCGGTCAAAATAGAACCATACCCAAAGTTCTTCAACCTCCCATTCTTTATCTTGGTCAACTGTTCTTTCATCACATGAAGTACTGCATCGCACCAGTTGAACGCCTTCGGTTGGAGGCATTCCAAGGCATGCTGCATATAGGATCGATTGGCTACATGAAGAGACGCACTACCGGCCATCCTACCAAAAGTAAACAGGATAGTCCTAAGGGACCTGTCAGTGACATCACGGATGATGATCTTGCCATCTTTACTCGGCTGAAACCCTTCTCTACAATATCGGCGTACATAATCTCTCATAGAATCGCCTCCTCGGGCCGAACCTGACAAAGAGATGGGGGTACCCCGCCTCGACAAACCTGTCAAGAAATAGATGTCTACTGCAGTCAAGGGGATAGATTTGCCCCTAATCTGGAAAACCTGATTGATAGGATCCCAAGCATCGAGCAAATATTGTAGTAAGTTGATCTGCTGTCTCATGCTAGAAATGCGGAAAAACTCCAGCAAGCCACAGTTCCACAGCGCGTTCACTGTAACTGGATCATGTAGGGCAATCATTTCCTCTTCTTCATGCTCATGTTCTCACTATGTAAGAGTCATCTTACTCCAAAGATCTCTGAAAAACAAACAAGAGAGGAGTTAGGTCCTGATTTTGGTGAGAAACAAGCAAAAATTCCATCAAAAATTATGCAACAAACTCCCTTTATGTGCCCAACGCACCTGCAGCAGTGTTCTAGGTGTGTCGGAAGCCAAATTGCCTTCAGACAGGCCAGCATTCAACGCAGGTTTCGATACACTGGGGGTGCGTTGATGGCAAAACGAGTCCCTCAAAACCCAGGGGCTCATAAAAGCAGGGAATCAGGCTCAAAATGCAAAATGGAAACCATGAAATGAAAGAGCTTAGGTTTAGCTCCTACCTGGTCTAGACGGCGCTGAGAATCGTCCACAGAATCTCCCGAAATCAACTGATGAAAATCGAGGGGGAAAAGCACCTCCAAAGCTCCAAAAAACCAAGTTCAAATGAAATGGTAAAATGAGAGTACGATCTTTGGATGGACAAAGCTATTTATGGTAAAAATCAAAACAAGACCATTTAATCGAGCAGTGTTACCGCAAGGTTCAAGCTCATTAAAAAATAAACCCGCACGGAGCAAATGTTTCCACCCGCGTTTAAGCTCGTTAAAAAATGAACTATCCCCTGGTAAATAACCATCGTGAATGTAGCATTTCAGCCATTAAAGCCTTGGTCGTGTTTGCACCGTCACCTCCACTTTTCCATTGGCCGATCATTCACCTCCATTTGATTGTTTACCCATTTTGAGGAATAGCTGCAAAGAGTGATTTCACTAGCCATTCTTGTGACACTGCCGTGATTGGAAAATTCCAAACCTTACCTGGAATCAACTGCTACCCATTTTATCACTCAATCCTCAAAAGATGAGTCTTCTTTAAGCTCTTTTCTGACTCGTAAAATATGAAAAGATTGGCGAGTTATGGCCTTCCAGCTCGTTAAAGTGACGGGAAGTGCTATCTCTCCTCTAAATTTTAATCTTTTTGGACCTGAGGGATTATTGCACAAAAAGATTGTGCGCTTGTTTTGTTCGGCTCGTTAAAGTGATCAAAAATTCATCCCTTCTGTATTGTTTTATACTTTTTCGGACTTAAGGGATTAGATGACGAAAAAAGAATTTTGGAGTTACCTTTACGTACCTTTTCAGACTCTCTAAAAATGAAAAGGACCGAGTTATCTTTGTCGTTAAACTCGTTAAAAAGGTTAATAGTGACAAACTTGTCTTTAGATGAGAACGAGTTTCACTATCGCTAGGCTCGTTAAAACATAGCGATGGGTTTGCCCGAAGGGCAAATTATAGAACAAGCATATGTTATCCTCCTCAAGCTTGACAAAAATAAAGAGGTACTGGTCAGCAATGACTGGGGAAAAATTGGGAAGAAAACTCAAAGAATCTTTATTGGTAGCAAGTCGCTCTTGAACATGACACTTCCACTCCGTGCCCGAGTCGGGTTGGGTCGTTTCATTCACCGGTCACATCGCCATGGTCTCGCCATACCATCCACATTTGGGGTTAATGCTACCAATCCATCACATAAGTGTCGCCGACATGTTCAAGAGAAGTCATCCAGAAAGGCCACCTGTGTCCCGCCCACTACCATACATTATACTTCGTTCTTTCATGACCGCCACCCTGAACCATATATCATCAGATCGTTTTCACCTCCATCAAAATCATTTGCTCCATTCCGTGTCATTGATGTGGGATTCATTAAGGCCCTCCTATAATGGATCACTTCTTGTCGACGTCAACTCATTATCCAAGAAGTTGATCTAGGAACACCCCATTCAGTACTTTGAAGCTTGCATGCCTCAATGGCAAGTTTCTCACTTCCGGCAACAGGTTTACATCAATGACCTTCGACCGAAAGATTTTTCATGGTGCTCGACGCCAAGTCCTTTATTCACACCACGTGAATTGTACTGCAGTACCTTGAGGGTCATTATCATTATCGGTGATTCCTCTCGCACTTGTTAACAGTTTACATCATTGACTGGTAATCAAGCGATGCCTTTCCATGTTCGACTTCAAAAAATTTCTCACATGGATCGACTTGTACTTCGAGTGAAGATCGGACGAGATTGAAGACCCCAGATCTAGTTTCATCCATACGGGCTGCGATATATATTCAGGAAAATAAAGACATTGAAATGTACAGCATTGTAGCACAGATAATCATCCTACCAAAAGGATGATGGCTCTATCAGAATCATCAGTCTACCATCAGACGACTGTCTGTCCTATGTACATGAAAATGAATTTATAAAGCTGAGCATGGGAATGCCCGCCTCAGCCAGATCATGAAAATAGTATGAAGATAATGTATTGTATTGTATCTTATTACAGGTCTCCTCCCAGCATTGAAAGAACTTCGGATCCTCCTAATAAATCATTTCACCCGGTAAATGACCTCATACTTTAGGGGGAAACTGTTATAGACATTTTTGTGCCTTACAGCTATAAGTATGAAATGTCCATAAACCAAGGGATCCTAAGTCCCTAAAAGTATTGTTCCAACCCCTAAAGGAACAAGGTCAACAAATTACAGCTTCTCCCAGAAGTTCTCCACCAGAAACTGCTCAGAATAAGTCAAATCAGGATCATTTCAGCTGCTTCACTAGCCAAGTGCGTTGCATAGCACCTAAATCCACTAGATAGGTGCGTTGCAACACACCTAAATGCACTACCAGGGTGCGTTGAGCAGGAAATGACAAATGGAAGTGTCATTCCGCGAGGTGGAGAGACAATGGAAGCTTCCAGAATCTTCTCCAATGACACTTGCCTCACTGAATTCGACCAAGGATGAGTAAGATGCTTTCAGTCTCCAAGTGGAAGAAAGAACTGACAGAGAGAAGCCACTAATCAAATCATGAGCTGACTCATCCTCCTTGCATACATCTATATAGGGATCCCTCATCCCAGAGATCCAGAGGCTGGAATTTTGCACATTGTAAGGAATTGCTGTTGGTTTTGAGATACATATCAGAGAATTGGGTGATATATGCTTTGTTGGGGTTGAAGAAGGGACTTCTTTGCTAGGAGGTTGATGCTGGGTCAGGAATCATCGGTTGTAACTCCTCCTGGATCTTCTTGTATATCAATAAAACTATTTGAGTTTCTTCTCCATGCTTGTGTTTCATTGATGCTTGTTACATTTGTATGGTTAACTTAAATCTGATCCTAAGTTATTTATGAGTATAAACCCATGTCTTTGTATAGTTTCCTTCTTATGTGATCTTACAGGTACTTGGTGAAGCTGGGCAAGGGAGCAGGTAGCTAGAAGTTGTCAAAGAGGAGAGAGATTGGATCAAAGGACTAGCGCAAGACACAGGTTGGTTCATCCTATTCCTCTTTGTTTATAGTTCATAAAGAAGAATACAAAAGTAGTTTTCTCTGTTTGTTTCTAAGGTAGCTGTCACACCTTAGTGGGATAGAGCAGTTCTAAATAGACACTTTTCCCGATAACAGAGTCCCACATTCACATTTTCAATATGGCATGGGGGTGAATGGCTGAAGAGAGATTTGGCTCAACAATTCTATGGTCAGGTCGAACATGGTAGTCCCATCACGAGTTTGGATTTTCCATCATCAATATGAGGTTATTTCTCCTTTTATTCCTATGAGTATTATATTGATTTATATGTGGATCATATGGTTGTGATTTTCTTGATATTTCTATTGTTATTATGATAGTTATGTATATGTTTTATGACAATGGCTATTTAAGTCTCTCATCATGTTTTTACTTGTAAATGAATGAAAATTCTATCTATGGCCTAATAGATGATAATGCAACAATTGATTTAAGGAAAAAATTATCCATATCGATTCTTAGATAAGTATGACACCCCTATGCTTAAATTTGTTGTTTGCACCTGTAGATTACATATTCGTGATATGTTTGATGGAATGCCTCTCATGGATACTGAGGGTCTGGTTAAGGGCTTGTTCAATTATTTACATTTGCATCATTGTTTCCTCGTTACATTTATGTCCTAAAGGGGTCATTCAATTCTGGGCAGTGACCTGGGCCCTGGGCCTGAAAAAGTGGCTCAAATCCTAGGGACACTGGCACAACACTAGGAAAAATAGTCCGTATACACTAGCATGAGATCATCCAGAGCCTCATGGACATTGGTAGGTCCATATCATGGAAGCGCCTGACGGTCAAGTGGTCTAATACCTCTGTGGGACCTAGGGTCTAGCTACTTAATTGGTTGGGATTGTTTGTCTGAGTCCTATAGCTGATTAAGAAGGTATGTACATTGGGTTTCCATCGATTCCACTTCCTTAAGGTCACATAGGAGGTTGTATTAAATCATAGTAGCCTCTCGTCACATGTTTACCCCATTTGGTCGGTTACATGGGTAGATGTGGGAGGAGGATGTTACACCAAAACTCTATCCAATCCTAGTCTTCCTTAGTAGCATGGACCATAATCACTAGTGCCACACAAATACCTAAAAAACCACTTCACTGATGTCCAATGCTACTTCCCTAGTTTTGACATAAACCAACTCAATACTCCCACTGCATCTGCAATGTCTAGTCTAGTACAAACCATTACATACATCAGGCTACCATATTCACTTGTGTATGGAACACGGGACATGCCCTCTTCCTCTTCTTTTGTCTTGGGACACTGTTCAACAAATAAATTTACACCTACAGGAATAGGAACCTTCACCAGTTTACTATCCTACATATTGAACCTCTACAATATTGTCTCAACATACTTCCTATAGTTTAACCAGAGCTTCCTCTTTTCCTGATCTCTTTTAATTTCCATGCCCAAAATATAGTTTTTAGCACCAATATATTTCATGTCGAATTTGGAGGAAAATTGTGTCTTCAAATCTTGGATAATTTCTTTTCCATTTCCAACCAGTAACATATCGTCCACATACAAGACCAGATAAATAACATGATCACCAATAAATTTAAAATACACACAGTGATCTGCTTTGCTTCTGGTGAAGCCAAGTCCCGGTATAATTTCTGATACCACATCCTTGGTGACAGTTTTAACCCATACAGAGACTTCTTTAACTTGCATACCAATTCCTTCTTTCCCTTCACCATAAAACCTTCAAGTTACTTCGTGTAGATCTCCTCTTCCAGATCCCCATGAAGAAATGTTTTCTTCACATCCATCTGTTCTACTTCAAAATCAAAAGTAGCATCAATAGATAGAAGTAATCTAATAGAAGCTACCTTGGCAACAGGGGAAAAAATATCACCAAAATCAATTCCCGACACCTGGGAATAACCTTTTGCTACCAACTGAGCTTTATGTTTCTCCACCTTTCCTTCTACATTTGTCTTCTTTTTGGACACCCATTTGCTGCTAATGGGTTTCCTTCCAGCCTACAAGTCCACTAGATCCCATGCCTCATTTTTGTGCAAAGATGCCATTTCATCAACCATGCCATCTTTCCAAAGTTTTTCATCCTCTGAATCTACTGCTTCCTTCACAGTTCTAGGATCATCATGAGTAACAAATAAAACAAAATTTGAATAGAAAGCAAATGGACTATACCTTTCTGGCTGCCTTCTTTCTCGAGTTGATCTTCTCACACCCGGAGTTTGTGGATCTTCATCTTCTGATTCCTCCTCTACAATAGAGTTTGATTCTTCCTCTGCTGTAGAGTCTGATTCTTCCTCCTTAAGCTCAAACTCTATCTTCTCATGTTCCTTTGGTTGGACTACATGTTTAATAACATCTTTTACCTCTCTGAACACCACATCTCGACTATACACAACCTTCCTTGTTACTGGGTTCCAAAGATTATAACACTTTAAACCATTGTTATACCCAATAAAGATGCACCTTTCAGATTTACTATCCAACTTGGTTCTTTTCTCCTTTCGAACATGTACATATGCATCACATCCAAATACCCTCAGATGTAAAAGGGAGGGTTTCTTACTAGTCCATGCCTCTTATGGAGTCTTATCCTCCAACGCTGATGAAGGTGATCTGTTGACTAGGTAACATGTTGTCTCTACTGCCTCCGCCTAGAATTCCTATCCTAACTTGACACCACTGAGCATGCTTCTTTCCCTTTCCATCAACGTCTTATGCATTCTTTCTGAAACTCCATTTTGCTCAGGTGTGTATGGAGTAGTCTTTTTTCTTGCTATACCACACTTCTTACATAATTCTTCAAATTCCTTGTTGCAAAACTCTCCACCATTATCTGACCTCAACACCTTTATCTTCTTCTATGTCTGGTTTTCCACCAGAGCCTTAAATTCTTTAAACCTATCAAAGGCTTCATATTTCTTCTTAAGGAAATATATCCATGTATTCCTTGAGAAGTCATCTATAAATGATACAAAGTACACAGACTTACCCACTGATGGAACCTTCACAGGTCCAGACACATCACTGTGCACAAGCTCTAATATCTGTTTCACCCTCTTACCACTAGAGGGAAAATCACCCAATTCTCCTTCTCATATACACAATTTTAATAGAAATCAAAAGCCAGAGAGCTATTACTCATACCTTCTACCATTCGTTTACCATGAAGTATTCGAAGGCCCTTCTCTGGCATATGTCCAAGCCTTTGATGCCATAGCATGGTCTTCTCTCCAGAGACCACTAAATTTTCTACTCCATTTTCAAGAACCATAGAACTGTTGCACCAATCAACAATAGTGCTACCTTGCAGCTTGTACAAAGTTCCAATCCAAACTCCCTGCATCAATACTAGTTCTCTCTAAATCATCTTGCAGTTATCCTTCTCGAACACTGTTTTTACACTTGCATCATCCAGCTTGCTTACAGAAATCATATTTCTGGCCAACGCAGGAATATGCAGAACACCTAGAAGTCTTCTAACCCTTCCACCTTGCAACTTCAACTTTACTTTTTCGCAACCAATGATTCTAGCCTTTGTGTTAGTCTCCAAGAAGACATCACCATCATCGTATTTATCATACTCGTAGAACAAATATCTATGGGGAGTCAAGTGAAAGGATGCACCTGAGTCAATCAACCATGCCTCATGATCTGCATATGTACTTGGAGAAGCCAAGCACACATCCCCGCTTTCATCTGAGGTGGTTTTCGCCTCTGTAGAAGGAACATCATCAGATCCCTTTCCTTTGTCAAGGGCTTTAGATTTACAATCCCTTTTGTAGTGCCCTTCCTTTCCGCATTTCCAGCACACCACCTTTACAGGTTTTCCTGGAGATTTGGATCTTCCTCTAGATTTAGATCTCCCACTATGTTTGGATCTCCCATCAGATCTCATTTAATTTCCATGCATAAAATATAATTTGCAACACCAAGATTCTTCATGTCGAATTTGAAAGACAATTGGGTCTTCAAATCCTAGATAGTTTCTTTGTCATTTGCAATCAACAACATATGATCCACATACAAGACTAGATAAATAATATTGTCACCATTTAATTTGAAATACACACAGTGATCTGATTTTCTTCTAGTGAAGCCAAGTCCCCTATATATGTATCAAATTTCTAATACCACATCCTTGGTGACTATTTTAACCCACACAAGGAATTTTTTAACTTGCATACTAGATTTTTTTCCCTTCACCACAAAGCCTTCAAGCTACTTCATGTACATCTCTTTTTGCAGATCCCCATGAATAAATGTTGTCTTCACATCCATCTATTCTTCCTTAAAATCAAAAGAAAAGAAATAGATAAAAGTAATCTAATAGAAGCTACCTTGGAAGCAGGAGAAAAAATATCACCAAAATTAATTCCTGGCACCTGGGAATAACCTTTTGCTACTAGACGATATTCATATTTATCCACCTTTCCTTGTGCATTTGTATTCTTCTTAAACATCCATTTTCTTCCAATGGGTTTCCTTCCATTCAAAAAATCCACCAGATCCCAAGCCTTATTTTTCTCCAAAGATGCCATTTCATCAACCATGGCCTCTTTCTAAAGTTTTCCATCCTCTGAATCTAATACCTCCCCAGCAGTTCTAGGATCACCATAAAATAAATAAAGAAAAATTTGAATAGAAAACAGATGGACTATACTTTTCTGGTTGTCTTCCTTCTCAAAATTATCTTCTCACACCTGGAGTTTGTGGCTCTTCACCTTCTGATTCTTGTTCTGATGTAGAGTCTAGTTCTTCCTGCTATAGCTCAAACTCTATCTTCTCAGTTTCCTTTGGTATGAATTCATGTTTAATAACATATTTCACTTCCATAAACACCACATATAGATTGTACACAACCTTCCTTGTTTGTGGGCTCCAAAGGTTATAACTGTTTAAACCATCCTTATGCCAAATAAATATGCACCTTTCATATTTATTATCTAACTTGGTTCTTTTCTCCTTTGGAACATGCACATATGCATCATATCCAAATACCCTTAGATGTGGAAGATAGGCTTTCTTACCAATCCATATCTCATGTGGATTCTTATCCTCTAATGGTGATGAAGGTGATCTATTAAGTAGGTAACATGCAGTCTCCACCACCTCTGCCTAGAATTCATGTCCTAACCCAACACCACTGAGCATTCGTCTTCCCTTTTCCATCAACATCTTTTGTTTTCTGAGGTGTGTATGGAGTATTATTTTCTGTGCTATATCAAAATTCTTACAAAACTCCTAAAATTACTTCTTGCACAACTCTCCATCGTTATCTATCCTCAACACCTTTATCTTCTTCTCTGTGTGGTTTTCCACTAGAGCCTTAAATTATTTAAACATGTCAAAGAGTTCAGATTTCTCCCTGAGGAAATATATCTATGTATTCCTTGAGAAGTCATCTATAAATGATACATAGTACACAAAATTACCCAATGATGGAACTGACACAGGTCCAAACACATCATTGTGCACAAGCTCTAATATCTCATTCACCCTCTTAGCACAAGAGGGGAAACTCACCTAATTCTACTTTACATATACACAATGTTCATAGAAAACAAAATATAGAGAGAAATTAGACATACCTTCTACTATACCATTACCATGAAGTATTCGAAGGCCCTTCTCTCCAATATGTCCAAGTCTTCAATTGCATAGCATGGTTTTTTGTCCAGAGACCATTAGATTTTCTGCTCCACTTTTAGGAACGACAAAAATGTTGCACCCATCATTAACAATACTACCCAGAATCTTGTACATTGATCCAATATGAAATCCCCACATCAATACTAGTGCTCCTTGAACTACCTTGCAGGTATCTTTCTCGAACACTATTTTTACACTTTCATCATCCATCTTGCTTGCATAAATCAGATTTCTGGCCAATGCAAGAATATACAAAACACCCAGAATTGTTCTAATCCTTCCACGTTGTAACTTCAGATCGAATTTTCCATGTCCAAAAATTCCAGCCTTCCTTTCATCGCCTAAGAATACATCACCATCATCATATTTCTCATACTCCCACAACCACTCCCCATGGGGAGTGAGGTGAAAGGATGCATCTAAGTCAATCAACCATGCGTCATGATCTACATGTGTACTTGAAGAAGAAGCCAAGTAAACATCCCCACCTTCATCTAATGTGGTTTTTTCCTCTTCATAAGGAGAATAACTAGAAACATTTCCTTTCTCAGGAGCTTTAGATCTATAGTCATTTTTGAAGTGCCCTTCCTTTCCTCATTTCTAGCACACCTTTAAAGGTTTTCCTGGAGATTTATATCTCCCTCTAGATTTTCATCTTCCACTCGAGGACTTAATTTTTTTTATTTTTTTCCTGGGAACGTCCTCATACAGACAACACATCTCCATTCTAGCCCTCCATATTTTTCCATCTCATCTAATCCAATAGAAAGGATGAGACTATTTCATCAAACTTCAAGGTAGTTTTATTGCTACCTATTGCAACAACTAGACTATCCCACAAATCTAGTAGATAACACATAAAACTAATGCACTTATCTTCATCTAAAATTTTAATATTAATAGATAATAATTGGAGTACAATAATATTAAGGGCATTCATATTCTTTGTCACTGAGTATCCATCCTTCTTCCTCAACTTATACAATGTTTTTTGTAGGAAAAAATTGTTCACCAGAGACATAGACTGGTACAAAGTCCCTAACTTGTCCCACAAAGTGTTTCTCATAGCTTCCCTTGATACATTTAACATTATTGAATCTGAGTTACACAACCATATTTTTCTCTTTTCTTTATGATCCAACTCCACCTAGTCTTCATCTTACATTATCGTTGGTTTAGTACCTAGGTCTACCACAATCCGCTAATATTTATCCACGAGTAGATCCTCCTTCTTGAGTTTCCACAACTCAAAACGCTGGCCATTAAATTTTCTGATCTCTATATTTCCACTACTCGCCATATTCCTTCACCACAAGAATCAATCCTGCAATTCTGCCACTGAACATGGTTTACCATAGGCCTGCAAAAAATCCATCAATAGCAAACGCGTCCCCTTAAACCCAAAACAACTTTGATGCCAAATGTAGGTTTTAAACCTGTACAAAACTTAACTATAGATGAATTCTAAAAATAGAAAATAAACAATGATGAGAATATAAAACAAATACATAGAAATATCCCCTCAATCCCAAAACCAGAACTACCAAATTGATTTTTCATTATATTCCTTTCAATGTTAGAATACATATATATGCATGACAAAACATTCATTAACCCTAATCCGTTAACCCTGTACTGGAATGTAATCATAGTTCCCTTGACCTATCTATAAAATACCATGGGCATAAAACCATCATGCTCAGAACCATGTGCAAAACCCATGCACAAAAGCATAGGTAGGGACGGCCACCTAATATCAGCCCCTGTGTGACCCATCATGCCCAGAATTAGTCGTGAAAATAATATAACACATCCAACATTTGGATCTCGATTGGGGAGATTTCTTTACACAAAGATTTTTGTAAACATAACACTTTTCCAAACCAATATTCTTAGATTCACAATGTTGTACAATCAAAACAGCTAAGTCATCTTATCAAATTTTATATGGCAGATCAGAACCAATATCAAAATCATCACAATATCAAAGTATCATATTATTTAGACCAAGTAACAAGTAGAGGTCTAATCAAGTCATGACTACCTCTATTTCCACCATCAAGTTGTCATTTGCGAAGCAATATCAAACCAAACTTCATCAAGTCATCCTCATGGTCGTAATATTAGTCACTAGATGCAAACGCATACATGAAAAGTAAGTCATACAGGTTCATCCATTCATTTTCAGATTACTTCACACCAAATGACAACTGTCAATACTTCAACCAATGTGCTAAGAAATAAGAGGCAAATACAAAACCATTATCCATCATCAACATTAGTCGATCAAAGTCACTATGCCCACATAACATTGTCGTCAAGGGAAATGATCAGTCATAAAATAAAATCATTTGGCATCAAGTCGGATCTCATATTTGTTACCATAGTGAGATTTATAGTCGAAGACATATCTCAATCATCAAGTCAAATTTCTAAGTCACTATCAGACATCATGTCAAAATTCCAAATACCACTCGTCTATATCAATTAGACATCATGTCAAAATTCCAAACATTGCTCATTTGTATCAATTAGCCAAATCATGTCAAACTCTTATAGCACAAGCTTCAAACATAATGATATTTCTATATACATGCTCCAATCACTCACAAACACAAGTTCAGTCTACATATTCATATTATAGTAAGTCATTCAAACTTCATTGCTCATAGAACTTTCTGGTGTTTGCTTCATTTCTGTAGGGCTAACATCTTTTAGGTGAACATATGATTTCATGCACAAAAATTCATTCTTGTTTCCTGCAAACATAGTTGTACCCATAAGCCTTCTCTGTGTAGTTGGGAGATAACAATTGCACCCTTCAAGATGTTTTGCAAGTGACTGATGGTTGCCAATCGCTCTCCAAAGAATAGTAAGTGAGAGAATGTGGTTTGGTCTACCTAGAACTATCTCAGTGCCTCAATCACACCCTTGAGCTTAATTATGTGTGTATGGGAGGATACATTTGAACCTATAGGCTTTGTTACATGTGGCTAGGAGGCTACAGTCACACTTGTAGGCTTCTGTGTGACTGAGTCATAGAGTAAGAGAAAAATCTCTCACCTCATATTAGAACTCTGCTACAAATCAACCATGTCAGATATTTGTCTTTTCATGCCCATAAACAATACTTCAATAGTAAAAAGTATATAATGAAAATAACAATAGGAGAAGGGATCTTATGGAGAGGTTCTCCCTCTGAATGGGGATCCACTTCAATCAACTTCGCTCATTCATCAACCTGTCTATAATAATCTTATTCATAATAAGATATGTTAGATCACAAAGTCAGACTACATCACATATTCATCATGATCATATCATGTTATAAAATACTTCATCATGACATCAATCTATTATCAAGGATTAGTGACAAAGAGATAATAGGAGTAGACATTAAGAATCATGATCACATTCCTTACTTCCTAAACACATAATTCAATCGATTAAATTACGGAATTCCATTTTACCATGTTCCACAATCACTAACCACATAACATAACCATGGTCAACAGAAGATCTTGAGTATCAATCTCATTATTATACTTCTATCATCATGGCTTCCATGCTTTTCACAAATAATTAGTGTCAAGTTACCATTTACTATAATCAAGGTGTTAACCTTCTTTATGGGATCAAGATATCAAAATTTATAGATGTACCCAAACATCAAGTATACCACTATATCAAAGATCAAAATTAAGTAGCATCATAGAATAAAGAAGTCAATCATGTTCACGAAGATATTTCTTTAATACCATGTGCAACATTTCATCACAAGAACCGTGAATCCAAATCAATTTCATATGCATCCATGAGCCATTTTAGGAGGCGACATTATCCTCATACGTTAGGGATTTACCTTTCCATCCAATATTAGAGCTAGAACGTAATATTGAAACAATATACCATCCATACCTTGTAGTATTCAAATACTTGTGTATCTTCTTATTTTACTTATAGTGCTTTGCCACCTTTTCATCAGATGCCTCTTTACCTTTTACATCTCTAGTGTTGTAGGGAAAAGTATCCGATTCGGATGACCCTATCCCACTCTAAGGGTGATAGTACCTCAGCAACAACTGTAAAGAAAACTACTTAAGGTTTACTTCTTTATGAAAGCAAGAGAGAATGAAGAAATGCACTAACCGTTGTCTTGCACTTAATGTCGAATCCAAACTCTTCTCTTTGCTTGCTTGCTCCCAGCTCCTTGCTCTTTTGCTGGCCCAGCTACAATGAGATCCTGCAAAATAACAAAGAAGGAAACTACAAGAAGCATGCAATCATAACTGATTCAAGGATTAGCATAAATCAAATATACAATTATCATAATACATCATTGAAACAAGTGCATATAGAAGAACCTCAATAGCTTTTATTAATGGAAGAAGTAAAGTTCTGAGAGTGTTACAACCATTGAAGGCCCCAATCCAGCAACACCTCCCAGCAGAAAGAATTTCTCCTCTTCACCTCCTTCAAGCAATCACCCAATAGCTCTATAGTGAAACCAACAGCATATCATTACTTTGCACAAAATTCCAGCCCCCTTGAGCTCATAGGAGAGAACTCAATATATAGATGAATTGAGAAAGGATGAGTCAGCTTGCAACTGATGTGTAGCTGCCTTGTGTGCTCTCTCTCTTCAGTTGATCTTCAGTTCTTGAGTCCACTTGGAGAACCTTGCTTCCACTTGGAGAAACAGAGCCTCTGACTCATCACAAGGCGAAATCCCTGATCCAAGTGTCATTTTTGGAAGATTCCAGAGCAATGACTCAGCGTGCCACTTGTCCCATCTCGCTCAGCGCAGGTGGCCTTTGTTCTACCTGCTTTGCAACGCAGGTACACCATGGAGGAGTTGAGTTTCAACGCAGAAGCCTAGTGGAGCACCTGCTTTGATTTCAGGATTTCTTGTTTTTGAGTGTTTTCAGGTGGAGAACTGATCTGAGAGCTGTTGGTTTGCTGACCTTGTTCCTCTAGGGGTAGGAACATCATGTTTAGGGACTTTGGATCCCTTGGATTATTGACAATTCATGCCTGATGCTGCAAGGCACAAAATTGTCTATAACAGATGCCCCCTAAAGTATGAGGTCATTTATCGGGTGAAATGCTTTATTAGGAGGATCCGAAGTTCATTCAATCTGCTGAGAAGTGTCCTGTAATAAGATACAATACAATACATTATTTTTCATACTTTTTCACGATCTAGCTGAGGCGGGCATTCCCATGCTCAGCTTTATAAATTCATTTTGGTACATAGAACAGACGATCGTCTGATGGTAGACTGATAATTCTCTGCTGAAATTATCATCCTTTGAGAAGGATGATCATCTGCTGCAATGATGTACACATCAAATGTCTTTATATCCTGAATATATATCGCAGCCCGGATGGATGAAACTAGATCCGGGGTCTTCAATCTCTTCCGATCTTCACTCGATGTACAAGTCGATCCATGTGAGAATTTCTTGAAGTCGAACATGGAAAGACATCGCTTGATTACCGATCAATGATGTAAACCATTAACAAGCGCGAGAGGAATCACCGATAAGGATGATGACCCTCAAGGTACGGCAGTACAATTCACATGGTGGGAATAAAGGACTTGGTGTCGACCACCATGCAAAATCTTCTGGTCGAAGGTCATTGATGTATACCTGTCGCCGGAAGTGAGAAACTTGCCATTGAGGTATGCAAGCTTCAAAGTACTGAAGGGGTTGTTCCTAGATCAACTCCTTGGATAATGAGCTGATGTCGACAAGGAGCGATCCATCAAAGGAGGGCCTTAATGAATCCCACATCAGTGACACGGAACGGAGCTAGTGATTGTGATGAGGTGAAAACAAACTGTGATGTATGATTCAGGGTGGCGGTCATGAAATGGATGAAGGACAATGTATGGCAGTGGATGGGACACGGTTGACTCTTTGCAGAACAACATCTCTTGAACATATAACGACACTGATGTGATGGATTGGTAGCATTACCCCAAATGTGGATGGTGTGGCGAGGACCATGGTGATGAGACCGGTGAATGAAACAACCCAACCCGATGTGATACAGAGGACAAAGTGTCATGTTCAAGAGTGACTTGCTACCATTAAAGCTATGAGGTTCTCCCAATTTTTCCCTAGTCATTGCTGACCAATACCTCTTTATTTTTATCAAGCTTGAGGAGGATAACATATGCTTGTTCTATAACCTGCCCTTCGGGCAAGCCCATCGCTATGTTTTAACGAGCCTAGCGATAGGGAAACTCGTTCTCGTCTAAAGACAAGTTTGTCGCTATTTAATGAATTTAACGAGTCTAACGACAAGGATAACTCGGTCCTTTTCATTTTTAGAGAGTCTGAAAAGGTACATAAAGTCAACTCCAGAATTCCTTTTTCGTCATCTAATCCCTTAAGTCCGAAAAAGTATAAAACAATACAGAAGGGATGAATTTTCGATTGCTTTAATGAGCCGAACAAAACGAGCGCTCGATCTTTTTGTGCAATAATCCCTCAGGTCCAAAAAGATTAAAATCTAGAGGAGGGATAGCTCTTCCGGTCGTTTAACGAGCTGGAAGGCCAAAACTCGGCAAACTTTTCATATTTTACGAGTCAGGAGAAAAGAGCTCAAAGAAGACTCGCCTTTTGAGGAACGAGTGATAAACAGGGATAGCAGCAGATTCCAGGTACAGGTTGGAATATTCCAATCATGGCAGTGTCACAAGGATGGCTAAGTGAAATCACTCTTCGCAGCTGTTCCTCAAAATGGGTAAACAAACATATGGAGATGAACGATTGGCCAAATGAACGGATGGAGGTGAGACTGCAAGAACACGACCAAGGGCTTTTAATATGGCTGTCAAAGGTTACATTTACCAAGGTTATTTACCGGGCTGGGTTCGTTTTTTAACGAGCTTGAACACTGCTCAACCTTATGTTTATTTTTTAACGAGCATGAACTATGTGCGAAAACTGCTCGGATCTTGCGTTTATTTTTTAACGAGCATGAACTGTGTGCTAAAACTGCTCGAATATACCAGTCATAATACAAGAAACGCCTCAGGTGAGATAGCTATTTTTTAAGGAGCTTTATCTCACGAAGCTATGCTCCTATTTGGCAAGTTTTGACTTTTGCCCCACATCCTTTCTTTATGCAAGATGGAAACAGCTAATCCTACGAGTTTAACGGGTTAGACCTACAGGTTTAAAGGGAGGACCTAAAAATTTAAAAAAACAAATAGTCGTCCCGTGCTTGCACTCCAAAAGGTTTGCATGCCCCCAGGTATAAAGTACAATTTCAAGGTTACCCCTACTTCTTTCCGCCAAAACTTTCGTTCTACCGAGAGAGGCCTACCTCTTTCTGGTTACCCGAAGAATGGTTTTATCCGCTGCTGCAAATGAAACTCTTTCTTCGGCGATATCTATCATTAGGTTACACAAGGATGGTTACAATTTGTTGCAGCAATAGAAACTCATTCTTTGGAGGCTGCCCCTACTTATCCTTTAAAACATTTGTTTTAATGGGTGAGGCTTGCCTTTTATCCAAAGACGGTTACTATTTACTGCCACAAACGGATCCCCTTCCTTGGCAGAGCCTACTTATTTAGATAAAGATGAATGACCTTTGTCAAACAAGTAACCTTGACAAAAGAATCTTATTCTAGAACAACCCCTCTTCCATGCCGGACGGGGTACGGACTAGTCATCTTCCTCCGCGGAAATTGACTTTATACCCAAGGTTTCCTCTGCCCAAGGCAGGCCAGGGTGCATGCCCCCTAGGTCCCAGTTATATCTTTCCGAATCACTCGCACTCATCGGGAAGTAGAACTGGGGGTGGAGGCATTTCTTGAGTGAATAAGCCATTCCGGGATGGTATTTGACTATTTGCGATGCGAGATCCCGGAAATGAAAGTTGGTCTATGAGCTTGACCATCTTCCCTTCATGTGGAAAACACATTACTCTAAAGAGTGAGGAGACTATAGCTCCCATACAATATATATAGTCCCGTCCAAGGAGTAGGTTATAATCCAAGGGTCCTTGGACGACCATGACGTTCATATGAACTGTCTTCTTCCTCAATGTAATGGGAACATTGGGGAGGATCCCTAAAGGGCGACTGGTTCCTTTATCAAAACCTGATAGATTTCTCATCTCAGGTAAAAGCGCCGGGGAACCCAGTGCTTTCCAAGCAATAGAGGAAAGGATACTCACAGATGCCCCTTCATCAATGATAGTTCCAGCCATTACCATTCTATAGATTTGGACAATGATTCTGAATGGTATATTGGCTGGTAACCGGGGTTTGCCTAGTTGGTTCCAATCAAAGGACACAACCAGGTTGCTTGGTGGTGGGACCGAATACACGGCCGGATACGACCCTGACGATGTTCCTTCCTGCGATAAAGGAATGGGCGCATTGCCCTGATGCTCATCAGAGTCTGTGTTGATGAAAAGAATCTGGATGGTGTCATCCTTATTCTCTTCAGTGAGGGTGTCATTCGAAGATGAATCTTCAACGACGGTGTCATTTGAGGATGAAACCTCTGAAGGAAGAACTGGGTCAACTGCCGTTTCGACCTTTAGACTTTCGTCTGGTCTGGATTCAGTAGGTTCATTCTCAATGACCGACACTTCAGCTGACCACTTGATCGGGCCAGCTGGATTTTCAACTATCGAGGGACTTGGCACGATTTTTTGGTATCCAGGAGGAAGCCGTAACGGTGAAACCAGACGATCTTCCAAAACTCTCTTCGCCTCATCTAAGAATGGACAACGGTGGATGGCATGATCGCCTTCACACAGTCTGCAGGGTGATCTTGGTCTCCCTCTTTGTCTTTCACTCTCGCTAGTTGACGGAATGCAATCAACATGTCTATCAGAGGTTGATGCTACCGGATTGTGCAACCTGGGGGACCAGTCCCTTAGTATCCGGGGAATACAAGGACAATCACGGTGGAAGTGGGTCCCTTTGCAAATGACACATGGCGATTTAGGCCCGGTCGGTGCAGTGTGTGGATTTTTGTCAGATGTCTTTTGCTTGCCCCCAGTCGCCTTCGCCATAGGCCCCTTCTGCTTCTTTTCTCTCTTCTTCTTTTCCTTCTTCTCCATGGGAGGCTGACTTTTGCCGGCTCTACCTTGCGAAGATGAAGGATCAGAGGAAGAATTGTAAGAAGTGGAAGGCTGGTGGGTAGCTCTAGACTGGTCTGACTGTTGATTCGACTGCTCAGGATTAGTGGCGATTTGAACTACATTAGTTGAAAAGAGCCATACAGGTAGGCCAATTGTCAATCCTGGAAGTGACAATGTGGCCATATGAGGCGCACCAACATCTCCCCAAGAGGAGAAGGGATTGGGACTCCTGCCAAGGTGACTTCCTTGGTTGGTGGGCTCCATACTTTTCAACTGAAAGATCAACGTGGGAATAACAGGTGATTATGTTCCGATTAAAATAAATTTTATTAACGACGCTTTAGACACAACTTTGCTTTTTCATGTTTTAAGAGTCGAGAAAAAGCTAAAGATGACTCTAGTCTCCTTCGATGTATTAACGAGCCCGAAGTGACAAATGCTCAGATGGACTTTTTCAGTTATAGAGTTTGAAAAAGGCCAAAAGAAACTGCTCTGGAGTTCTAGGCAGAGGGTGTGCCAAACTTTTCGCGAAACCACAGAATACGTTTTACGGTACGGGTGGTCGATCTTCGTGAATGCTGTGTTCACTGCATCGCGATCAGTAGGGCGGCCGACACGGCTTCCTATGGATAAAGGCTTTGTTCCTATAGGGGTCTCCCAATATATACGCGACGGTACGTGGGAGCACAAGTCCGTATTAGTGCCACCGACTCTCAGGAGGAATCACCCACCTTCGTAGAGATCGACAGTCACTATGTTTAACGACGCCGGAACACGTCTCTACCTAGACCTCTATGTGTTTGCGTTATGTTTCAAAGCGTTGTTATGTAAATTGAATTTATTTTAATGTTGATCTTGCTTAGGAGTTTGCCTTTAAGGATCACCACGAGATGTATATGACAAATTCCTGATGCAGTCTAAGATGAGAAGCAAACTTTTCAATCTTTCAACTTTGAAAATCTTAACTACTGAGGGAGAAGAAAGGCAAATCTTTTCACACAGATCATAGAGCACACACTAATGCAAAATTTCCTAAATCGTCATGCAAGCAGTCAAATGCAAAATGCACAATGCATGTATTTTCTTTTCCCTTTCTTAATGTTGATGTATTACAAAAAGAAAGTTGTTATATAACTTCGATTTCGATTTAAAGCGAAAGTAAACAAGCTAGTCCAAAATCAAAAGACACCTTAAGATTTACTTGTTTAATCACTGGAAATACATGAAATCAAACCATAATGACGAAAATAAAAAGACTAATCAGCTATGGACAGCAAACAAGCTAACTCTTTAGACCAGCAAAATGCCTAACACAGGTTCAGATCTAAGAGGCCAAAGCAAGACTAGTTCACTTTCGTTATGGGAAATTGTAAATGATGTAAGAAATACAAAATAACAAGTACAATTTCGTTATATAACAGAGGCGGAATGATGGCAAGTAAGGTTGGTTTCAGAACAGGTACAAGACTGGTAACGGGCTGCAAAATCTATAGTGAAAACAGGCAAGAAAAAGGGAGGAAACCCCAAATGCACAAGGCAAATTTGGGCCAACGCAGGTGCTGTACAGCCAGTCTGGCTCTCAGCGCAGGTAGCCCCTTCGGGACCTGCGTTGCAAAGCAGGTAGCCTGTGTACTACCTGCTTTGGAAAACGAAAGTTGCGTTTTCTCAGTTTCCGGGTCACAATTTTCTCAAAAATTCACAGTTTTTGCTCAAATCAGAAGCTATCAGTCAAGCACACACTAAGGGATGACAAGGAAGATGAAAAGCTATCACTAAGAGCTTACAAGGATCCTTGTAGATCAGCTCTTCAAATCATGAACATGCTCAGAAATGTGTTAGAGTAGCTGCCCTTCTACTTTGCTTTTGATATAGTCAAAAGCTTTTCGATTTGGTACTCTTTTGTTCAGGAAATGAATAGCAAAATACTACAATCAATCAAACAGATACGATCCCCAGCGGAGTCGCCAGTTTGTTGTAGGGAAAAGTATCCGATTCGGATGACCCTATCCCACTCTAAGGGTGATAGTACCTCAACAACAACTGTAAAGAAAACTACTTAAGGTTTACTTCTTTATGAAAGCAAGAGAGAATGAAGAAATGCACTAACCGTTGTCTTGCGCTTAATGTCGAATCCAAACTCTTCTCTTTGCTTGCTTGCTCCCAGCTCCTTGCTCTTTTGCTGGCCCAGCTACAATGAGATCCTGCAAAATAACAAAGAAGGAAACTACAAGAAGCATGCAATCATAACTGATTCAAGGATTAGCATAAATCAAATATACAATTATCACAATACATCATTGAAACAAGTGCATATAGAAGAACCTCAATAGCTTTTATTAATGGAAGAAGTAAAGTTCTGAGAGTGTTACAACCATTGAAGGCCCCAATCCAGCAACACCTCCCAGCAGAAAGAATTTCTCCTCTTCACCTCCTTCAAGCAATCACCCAATAGCTCTATAGTGAAACCAACAGCATATCATTACTTTGCACAAAATTCCAGCCCCCTTGAGCTCATAGGAGAGAGCTCAATATATAGATGAATTGAGAAAGGATGAGTCAGCTTGCAACTAATGTGTAGCTGCCTTGTGTCCTCTCTCTCTTCAGTTCTTCAGTCCACTTGGAGAACCTTGCTTCCACTTGGAGAAACAGAGCCTCTGACTCATCACAAGGCGAAATCCCTGATCCAAGTGTCATTTTTGGAAGATTCCAGAGCAATGACTCAGCGTGCCACTTGTACCATCTCGCTCAGCACAGGTGGCCTTTGTTCTACCTGCTTTGCAACGCAGGTACACCATGGAGGAGTTGAGTTTCAGCGCAGAAGCCTAGTGGAGCACCTGCTTTGATTTCAGGATTGCTTGTTTTTGAGTGTTTTCAGGTGGAGAACTGATCTGAGAGCTGTTGGTTTGCTGACCTTGTTCCTCTAGGGGTAGGAACATCATGTTTAGGGACTTTGGATCCCTTGGATTATTGACAATTCATGCCTGATGCTGCAAGGCACAAAATTGTCTATAACATCTAGATTTCCTTTCTTTCATATCAAATGATCCTCAAGAATGAAATTTTTATTACATCTCATAAAGGAGGTTAGAAACATCCAAATACTCAAGTATACATGCAGGAAGTATAACTAATGATCAAAACCATAATTATATATATAATTCTAGAAAAAATTAAAGACATAAAGAAACATCATAAGTCAATAAATAATTATCTTCAATGAGAGGTGATCCTCTCCCTCTTGAACCAACCTTCAAGAGCAATCACTTTAAATTGTTCACATAACAATGTTGCCTTCAATCAACTTTATCAACACTCAAGCCTACTAGTGATTCGAAGGGAAAATGGCATCAACTCATGGTATTAATCCACCCACAGAATTTACCCATAGTATATTAAGTGGCATCCACCCATGGTATTGTAAGTGACATCCACCCATGGTATTTTCCTTGATATTGTGACATCCACCCATGGTATTCATTCACCCATGAGATTTACCCCTGGTATTGTAACTGAAAAATACCATAAATAACAAGTCACATTTTGTAAAAGGACAGTTTGTACGCCACAATGTAGCTCTTACAGTTATTCTTCGTTTTAATAAGAAAATTCTGTATGATTTTGTTTATTTGGATTTCTCTTCTTTTTCTTCTGCCATTTTCAAATTTTCAGAACTTGGGGGCCTCCCCCAAGATCCGAACCAGTGGTACCAGAGCAGGTTATAATTCCATGGGAATAAGGGTTTGATGCATATTTTAGTTTAAAAATTTTTTAGCAATATTCAAAAAACTCTAGGCATGTGCTATGTCCTCCACAAAGCATTTTCTTGGGCCAAGTGGGAAGAATTTATTTATTTATTTATTTATTTTTTGTAGGAATGTTTTTGGGTGGCAAGTTTGTAGATAAGATCTAAACTTTTTGGTGAAAATTTTTCAAAAAAAATAATAGATGTTATTCCTTGTGAAAAAATACCCAAATTCAGAAAAACAATCGACTGAATCTGGTGTCCAGATGAGGGAGATATTGTTGATTTAAAATTAGTTATGTTGTAGAAATTTTTCTGACGAAAATTCGTGGACAGCAACTCTCTTATCTTTTTTTGCAATTTTAGTGTAGAACTTTAGAAAAGTGATTATAGATCTGATCGCCTCTTGAAAATTTTATCAATTTCAAAAAAACAATGGGTCGAATCGGAGTTCGGATGTGGGAGATATCACTAATTTAAAATCAACGATTTTTTCACAACTTTTGTGACAGCGGAAAAGTTGCAGCGCGAATATGATATTCTAGAGTTTCTAGATAAGGATTTCAAACACATGGGAAGAAGAAAAATGGTTATAATAAATATTCTGAGTTATATTGATTGAGTTATGTCCATTTTAATTCTGGAGCAACATTCAGAGTGGGTTCTCTTTGGAAACGTGCCCTCCCACCCCACTTTAGTAGGCACCTACCTCACATTCACTAGTTTCAACATAGCAGCATTTGGCTTGGGTTCTTTGGAGATATGACCTCCCACCCCAAGCTATGTAGGCACCTACTACTTCCTCAACAACCAACATCATGGTTATGGGTCAATTGCACAAAATCCTTGTCAACGGAATCCATTTGGTAGGCCGCACACTATTAGTATCACAGTTGGCCACAAGCATTATAGGGTATCTCTATCCTCGGATTTTCGTTTGTCATGGTTAAGGGTCATCCACAAACCCGCACTTCATCGAGGTCCATTTGCTAGGCTGCACACTGTCAGTATCATAGTTGGTCACAAGCATTACAAGGTATCTCTATCCTTGGATCTTCGTTCATCATGGTTATGGGTCATCCACAAACTCACACTTCATCGAACTCCATTTTCTAGGCCGAAAACTATCACAATTCGTCACAAGCATTACAGGGTATCACTATCCTTGGATCTTCATTCATCATGGTTATGGGTTAACCACATAAAACCATTCTCTTTAGTGGCTCTTCATATTCAATAGAGGCTTCACAAGAGAGAACTACATGCAATGGGGACCATTGCTTCTTAAGGAGGGAGGAATGATCCAAAGGGAAAATGGCATCAACCCATGGTACTCATTCACCCATGTTATTCATCCACCCATGGAATTTACCCATAGTATTGGAAGTGGCATCCACCCATGGTATTTGTCCACCCATGGTATTCATTCACCCATGGTATTTGCCCGTGGTATTGTTACATCCACCCATGGTATTCATTCACCCATGGAATTTACCCATGGTATTGTAACTGAAGAATACTATAAGTAAAAAGCCACATTTTGTAAAAGGATAGTTTTTCTGCCACAATGTAGCTCTTACAGTTATTGTTCATTTCAATAAAAACATTTTGTGTGGTTTTGTTTATTGGGAGTTCTCTTTTTTTTCTTCAGGCATTTTCAATTTTTCAGAACATGGGGGCCTCCCCCCAAGATCCTTATCAACTAGAGACTATCCCTTCTAAGGCTTCATCAAATCTTTCACATGTGCTTGAGCATATTCACATTGACCACGCAATGTTTTATATCTCAAATATTTGCCATAAACGAAGGTTTCTCTCAAAACCTAACCTCATAATATCCATCAAACCCTAATAGACAAATTTCCTATGGTTTTCTTAAAACCCTAGAATTATTTTAGGTCTCCTCCATGGCTAAATTGTTTTTTGCTTTGATAATTGAATTTCTTCTTTAACACATTACATTCACCCCAGAACATCATAACGTTATTCATTTTTGCATCATTATTCAATAGCATATGCAACTATATATAAAGAACAATATCATCATCAATGCAATGGAACATAAAGGAACAATAGAAGAAAAGCATTCAAAAATAGAGACACTAGGATTGGTCGGAGACCAGGGAAAAATCCACTATGGGGAAAACCCTTTCAAATTATTCTTCTTAGTATATTGTCATCAAAAGATTAGAAAAATAGTATAATGTTCGATATCTTCATCTATGCAATTAGCCAACAAAATAACTACAACATCCATGAAATTAACCCAACAATGTATATACTCAAAACCCTGATTCGAAAATGTGTAATCAATTGTCACTTTTTGTGGTCTCTGCGGTAAACTCCTGAACACTCTATTCAATGAGAGAAAACTTTGGAAGACTAATAGTTCACCTTTTAGGTCTTGGTCACACAGAGGAGTAGATATGCCAGTGAATATGGTTTTCATTTCTCCCTTTAGCCTAGCAAGCAAACAATTTTGTCTAGCTCTGGACTGCGGAAATGATAACTCCTAGTCACATGGAGAAAGAGTTGTTTGTGCAAGTGGAAGGCTCGAGTCACATCGATTAGATTTTGTGTGAGTGACTATGGTCAACTTCTTCCTGTGTTGTGTTTTTTACTGAGGTCCAAAACCCTATATCAGAGATGTGAGCTTCAGACACTACAATTTCACCATAGAGTGAACATATTCTTCCATGCACAAGCCTTAGACTTGTGCGAGAAAAAACCAAGATAGAAGAGTATCTCATCATTGTGTCTACATGAGGTAGATTTCACTTGTATTTATATACTTTTAAGGTGGTCCACTTTTCTTTAGGGTTGATCTTATCAAATATTCACATGTGGGTGTTTCTTCATAAGTACACTTTCCATTATCTGATTTGAGTGATATTTAGGTTGATTTTGGTCCTCTCAAAAACATGAATTAAATGAAATTATTATGTCCATAAAGTGAGATTTACAAAGTGTAATTTTATGGAAATTGCATTTTTTTCACATTTTCCATGAGTAATGAGGGCTAACATGTCCACCTATCAAATTGGGGTGGTCAAAATAGAAAGGTGGAATTTTTAAAGCCATAACTTTACATATAAACTCCAATTGAGGAGATTATTGCAACATTGGAAAGGTATACTTGTTTAGAATAGTTGTAAAATGTCCATGCATAACTGGAAAAATTCTAGTCCTAAAAAATATTGTTTAATTCCTCGAACCACTTTCAAAATGTTTCAGACCCTAATTCACCAAACTGTGACCTACCAGTAAAAATGATCTTGTGAGTTTATTATTCCCCTTCAAAAGATTTAATATATATGATAAATAATATAATGATCCAATATGGAAAATACCAACCTATTTTGGAAGGAGTTTGGTCCCCAAAACCTATTATTAAATGAGGTCAAGAAATTTTTCCTCCACCTTCTCTCAATTGTACCATTTAGATTTTTGTTTTCATTTCAAGCCAATGGTGATGGTGTTGTTTTTTTGTAGATCTGGATAAAAACCCTAAAATTGTATCACCTTTCAACTTTTCCTAAGAATCACATGCCAAATCCTCTACAAAGGTTAGGACCTATTCAAAACATTTTTCAAATGGGGACTTACTAGTACAAGTTTGGAATGCTCTTTCCTAAGGGTGTTGCATAAATACTAGGTTTTCATCCCAATTATTCAACTAGTTCTGATTCTAACCCCTCAAAAGCTAAACCAAATTCCTATTTACTACTTTTTATTCATTTATATATGTATGGAAATATATACCTCTTCAACTTTGTTCCCATCTTCTCCAATGATGTAGTCCAAAATGAACTAGGAAATATTGTTCCTTCATATGAAGAAATTCTCCTTGGTATCCCGAAGTGAACCCAAACATTTCTAAAGAATCAGTTTATTATTTTTTTCCAAATGAGGTATTTTAATAGGGCATTAGAAGAAACAAATTTCTAAACCTAAAAAATACCATGATGGGTAGTCATGTCCCTTACTCATTGTTGGTAAACCTCACAAAAATTCTATGGAAATTATTTCTTGGGGACAAACGGATGTAGGAAAGGTATCATATACAAGCCCCATTTCTTGTTACTAGGCATTATAGTACAATAAATAATTCATCCTCTTAAAACCATATCTACATGTTCTTCCATATTGGGCCAATACAAATACCTCTAAATGTTGGTCATTATCTTCTCTACACCAAACTGGTTTGTAACCTTAGAGGAGTTAGCCTCTCTAATCAATTTTAGTCTCTCACCTTTATGAACATATTAGTTCTCTATAATTTAGAGTAACTCATCATGGAGATTGTAGTCATTTTTTTTTCACCATCGTGCACATGACTCTAGCTCTGCAGGTGTTGAAACACCCCATTGAAATCGTAATCTTCTAAATATTCCCTTATGTTTTCATCATGGGCGAGTGGATCCATTTGAATCATAGTTCCCAAATCTATGATCTTTGATGTGGGTGGCCTTGAATGCATGTTGGAATTTTTTTGTGTGTTTATCTTGTTGTATTTGACCACTAAATTAAACTAATATAGGAACCCCATCCAGTTGTAATGCTTGGTTTACTATATCTTACTATGGGATTGCAGGTACTTTAGTCGCTAGCGATATGTGTGGATTATTGTCTTCTCTCTCATAAAATTGTTTTTTGACTTCTTTACAACTTGCTATGATCTCCTGAACCTTGTCTTCAATTTGGTCCAAGTCTCCCTCAGTTAGAACCATTGGTGTGACATCCTTTGACTTATCCACCTTATGCTTCTTTCTAGCCTTGGAAGCTTCACCGTAGCTCTTCCTTTTCTCTGTGGAATATTTCTCTGTTTCTAACTTCTCTGTCTGCTTCATCATATCCTCACCTCCTTGAGGATCCTCTTCCTCATGATGTTCTTCTTCATGGTTTCTTCTTACTCTTCCTCTTCCCCTACTTCCTTCTCCTTTTCTTCTTCACTACCTATGCCATGGTGTGAAGTTTCTAACTCTTCTTCTTGCATTGTGTTGTCTCCTACCTACTCTAGTGGAGTCATCCAATCTGTGGGCCATGTCTACACTAGTTCTAGTAGATCATCCTCTTTGACCATATATGGCAATTCATGCCATTGCTTCTTCACAAATTTGCGAGCCTATATGTACAATATATGAAAATCTTCCTTGAACCTTACCATAACTTTGTATTGTTTGCATATACCTGGAAAAAGGCATGAATACTAGTTTACTAGCATGTGCTGATCCATCTGTTAAAGTATTAAAAATATCATATTTTCCTATGTGTGTGATGGTTTAGTGACATGCCACAACGAAGAATGCCTCGTGGCCTCACATACATCTTCTTCTATCAGAGGAAACTGCTTATCCTCTGGTTCCTTCCATGTCAACATAGAAATGATCAATAGTAATGAAGCATAATGGAAATATGTAACTTTCTCCTAGAGCTTGTAGCAATCGTCCAGGAATTCCTTTCATAAATACACATCCCAGTTATACTGGACTCCATTTTTACACTGTGCACCTAAAGCTAAAACTAGTGCAGGGACTTCATTTGTGCAAGACTTCCTCATAATCTTGCCAGACATAATATGTGGCATGAAGCAGATTGCTTGGTCGATGATGGATTTTATGTCGTAGCCCATATTTTCTTTCACAAATCCATACTTCTTCATTCATTCTACCAAGGCATGGTCCTGATCCTTCCCAGCGAACTCCTCTATGGGGTTCCACCCTTCGTATTGTAATCTTGTGATCCTCTAGATCAATAGTTGGTTTATGAGGATTTTATTCCCCATCCAGTTGTGTCCATCATGTACTAACATCAACAATTGTTGAACACACACTATGTTTAATGATATCCTACCAAAGTGTGGCACATTTAACATGTTGAGTAGTCCTGACTACGCGAACCCATTCCCCCATCATTGTGGTTCTAATCTTGTCACTTTGCTATCTAGGTAGTGAACCTACTGCGGGTTTCAGAGTGGTGCGAACTGGGGGTACTTCGTTCGATCATTAAAATCATTAAATGTGAATTTTAGCTATGGGATATTTCCTAAAATCTCTCCTTCAAATAAAACATCCTCCGACAATAGAGGTGTGAATGTTCCATACATTTTGTCATTTGAATCCTTTACTGGTTTATAATTTGGCTTCCTTAGCGGGATATATGCAGGGAGAGGTTAGATGAACTTTGCACCACCTTCCTCTACCTGAATTTCCTCCACTTCTTCTTCAATGTTGATGCATTGAAGTTTTTTCTAAGGCTTCATAGGTTTGACAAGATTCTTTTCATTTATTTTCTTAATTCTTACTTCCTTGGCCTGCTTCTGCCTCAGTGATGTTCGCGGCTTCTATGGTAGTGGTGCTGCTAATGAGCATGTTGTTGCTAAAGGTGGTGCAAATAGTAACGTTGCAGGTGTCTCATATATTGCTGCAACGGTTGCTTTTATAAATCCTTCTATAGCTTTCTTGTTAAAAATTCACACAAATTCTTCAGTAAATAGGATATTTATGTAAGAAATATCTACAACCGCTTCACACTAGTACTCTCTCAATCTCTCAATTCAACAAAGTTCTTAATCTAAGCGGGTGTCAACTATTTATAACAATTATGTCCTTTGTACCTCATCATTAGATTTCATTTTTTCTCGATTCTATTCAAATTGCATCATTAAATGTGTATCTATCATTAAATTATGCCAAATTTCATCTTAAATGCAACTTGACGCGTCTTTTCCCTTTTAACAGTTTTTTTTTTCTTTTCTGGTGAACTTTGACACATCCCCTATTTTGCTGCACCTCTATCTATGTCACAAATTCCTACGAACTTCGATATATTTCTGATTGTAGCAAAGTAAGTTCTTCATCAAAGATCTCCCTACAGCATAATTTATAGTCTAGTGTCTACTTTCAACTGCATGTGACACTAAGACTTTCCTTCTTTCTTCTTCAGGGCGAAGCTGTAGGGATAGGATTGTCCCTCGACAACTTCAATCTACTTCCATTCACTTTTCCTTGAACTAATTCTCCATTGAGCTTCACTAAGTGAACTACTCTTCCATTAGTAATATTCTTAATAACATATGGGCCTAACCAATGTGTTTTGAATTTCCATGGAAATTTCATAAACTTATTGTCATGGAGGAGAACATGGCCTCCTTCTTGAAACTTCTATTGTTTAATTTCCCTATCATCCCAAGCCTTTTCTCTTTCTTTCTGCACTTTTTGATGCAATCCTTCTTGTTGACAGTGCTGGACCCACCAACATTCAGGGGATCGCCTTGGTATGATGTCCCAACTAGACCTCACACCGTTTGGTGTGGGAGTCCCATCCGGTATGATGGCCCGGTTTCCATTATCTTAAATATTTGCCTCAGCTCTTGTTTTTCAGCACATGAGAGTGGCCTACTTTTTCTTTAAGTAATGAGGTTCGTGTGCCTAGTGATTTTTAGTGTACTTGTGTCAATGGTTCTTTCACTATAGAGGGAGATGGTGGGAGAAAATCCCAAGTCAGATGGGAGGATGCCCCAACTCTGTTAGGAACACACAACATAACACGACGTGCACTGCTTCCGGAAGAGCAGTCCACATGGATGCAGCAGTCACAACACACATGGAAAGATAACATGTACAACAGACAGAGGAGGAGTCCATGTGAGTGCGACAGTTGTTATAGCAAGTTTACATGAAAGGTTTGACTGATGTCCGTGGAGGTAACCAACACGGGCAGGATAACGTTAACAACTCATACAACAAATTTCCATTAATATATATGTATTACAATAATTGAATGAGTTCAAGTATTAAACACATGTTAAAGAAACATGCATTACAAGTGTTCAAGATTAGTCTTAAAATAGTTACAATACATATGTGAAAATGTGTTGGCCTGTTAGCAGGCTTTTGAATTAAGTGAAAGTTCCAAGACACATCCTTACACCTGTTGTAGCAGCTACAACCACCCTGCAAAATTTTGCCTTAGCTTCGTTTTGGAGCCTCCCTACCAACCTTTCAAACCAACATGTATTGCTTCGTTGAGTACACAAGCTCCAATGATTTTCTTGCAGAAAGACAGTCTGTCGATCAAACCTTGATGCATTCCCTACACAGGTTGTTCATCCAGACTTGGCCCAGTAGCAAGCTGAGCAACTATTTCAAGGATTTGCAAAAATCTAGAGGTCAACTAGCCTTCCTTCTAGAAATTGCGACATCCTAACTAGTAGCCTGTTGGGCCCCAGAATTGTGCAATTCTGTTGAGCAAGCTTCACCCAGAAAATTGCGCAATCCTTCCTAGCTGGGTTGTTCAGCCGAAAATTTGTACAAATATGGGCAGAAGTTAGCTTCTCTGCCAAGAAATCGCACAAATCTTCTGAGCAGCCAGCCTAACTCCCAGCCAAAAATGCACATTTTCTCCCAACAGTTGAGCAGCCTCTTGCATGTGAAGTTGAGTTGACGAGTTCCCTTTGGGACCGAGCAAAACAAACTTGTATGCATGGAGTATTTATCCCAGGGAAGCATGCAAAGGCATCCCTTGTTTTAGGGATGTATTTTTGGCAGTTGGAGGTTACATGCAAGGATCATTTCAGAAACATCCCACCAAGTGTTGCTTTCCCTATATGTGTGGCATGTGCGTCACAAACTAGATTTGATCAAAACTCATCAACTAGACACTACAGATCTCATTCATCACATCAATCTTGCATCACTAACATCCCAGATCACATCTAGGAGCTGTAGGCACATTTAGCTCAGTTGTTTTGGGGTAAGCTGGCTTCCCATGTCTTGTGTTGCATTCCTGGTGCTTTTTGTGTTTCGCTTCGTATGAATGTTTTCTGTTGGATTTCAGTGAGTGTTTGCTATCATTTTGATACATACTAGCTTGTACTAGCACCATTTTAGTTTTCATTAACATATCACTACTGTCGCATGCATGAAACTGTTTTTCATGAACGGTCACCGATTCAGCGACTGACCTCACTCACATGCATGTTGTTCCATTTTCTAAATATTTCATTCACCATTTGCATGCACATTCATTCACTCATGCTTACACTCAGTATCACCTTTCTTTCGCATTCACTCTCACTTTCAGTTTCCCATCGGCAGTCCGGGCAGCCTTGGCCTGAACTTGACCTCACCAATATAGCATTGTGCAAGCCTGAGAGGGATGGCTCTGTCTTCCTCTCAGGAAATGTGCATTTCTTCCTAGTGACTATCCTATAGTCTTACATTGTGCAATTCTGAGGGACAGTGACTGCTGGTCCATAAAATTGCACAATGCAGTCACTGAGCTTGCAACCATTGCCAACTGATATTGCACATTACACAATTCCAGCAGTCAGCAACCAAACTAGACTGTGCATTGTGCAGTTCCAATAATCAGTCAACCTCCCAACAACCCATACTGTGCCTTGCACATTCTTGGTAGTTAGTCTCCCGGCCTCCTGGTTGAAATTGTGCGACTTTCATGATGAGTCACAGAGGTATGTTGCAAGTCAGGTCTCAAGTTCATTTTGGTTTTTGACTGACAGATTTCTTGCCATGAGTGTTTCCATGTCTCCAGGTATTGCAGGTGTTCATCTACCTCTCAACAGCATAGGTACAATGGTTTCCAGGAGAGCAGAGTCGAAGACACCATTCAAAGAACACTTGGGGATGTAGTCAATCAAGTGTTTATGAGCTTGCCTACTCATGAAGACATCAAGTTATTCGTAGACAAGGACATCAAGATATGTGACAAAAACATCACAATGAGCAGCATCATGAACAAAAACTAAAGGTAGCATACCAGATGCAACAAATGCAAGATGAAGGTTGTTAACAACACAGAGGCGGAACAAAGTTGCAAGATCAAGTAGATCCATTGATGATGAAAGAAAATTTGGAGACTTAGGCTATGATGTGACGGCATGATCGCGTGAAGACAGATAATTTAGCAAAGAAGGAGTTGCATGTGTTGATGTAGCAACTCAAGGAAGAACATGAGCTGAACATACAAGTGAATGAGTTGTAGCAAGAACAGGAACAACAGGGGACACAACATGCACTCATGGATGAAACTGCACATGTACAAGTTATAGATCTATCCCAGTAGCTGGCACGGAGAAGACATAGTGAGCAATGTTGTTGATCACATGTAATGGATTCAACAACATGCATGTCATTATGCGCACGCATATAATCCAACCCATTCAACACACTCACCAAGGCAAAGACAAGAAGAAAGTCTGACTAGAGCTGAACATGTATTTGGTAGTTGATGCCCATGACCACCAACACACACTAGAAGATTAGCATGGACACTATGCATCAATGTGTTCCTGGTTCGGTTGCACCAAGAAGACCATGTGCAGGCTAGCAGACAAGTTGGATGAAGCAACCACACCAATGCACCTGGATGAAACAGAGGCAAGAGTTCGCTTCAGCAAGATGTCACCATGGGGTGCATGCACACCATCGCGGATGACCAAGCTTGGCATCAGATCACTACCTTCACCATCACAATCATGTCAAAGGTATGGTCTGACCACAACGAACCGAGTGTCAGTGATGTCTTGCATGGCTTGCTCAAGCCATTTTGTCTCACATGGGCACATGTGCATTGTAATGTAATGTCTTTGTAGGTTTTAACCCTGTACAAAAATTACCTGCATATGAATTCTAAAACACAGAAAATAAACAATGCGAGAGCATAACACATAAAACACATATACAGAGAGATTTTTCCCTGGATCCCAAAACCAAGACTACCAGCTTGATTTTTCATTGTGTTCCTTTCAATGTTACAATACATATTTATACATGTCGAAGCATCCAATACCATGGACCAAAAACCATTGTGTCCAAAACCATGGACCGAAAACCATCACGTCCAAAACCATGTGTGAAAACCATGCACAAAACCATAAGTAGGTCTGCCTAATCTAATATAGGGTCCAAAAAAAATTTCCCCAGGGCGCTGCCCCAGACCCCATAGAGTGGGGCTACCCACCCCCCCTCTAACCCCTCGGTTAACTACGTTGGCTAGTTGCGCAAAGAATATAACACAACCCAACATTCTCCCACTTGTTGTTTCCTTTCCATAGGGGGGCACATGAGAGCTTAGTCATTTATACAACCCTACAATACTCATTGTTTCTTTACACCAAGAGAACTTCTCAGAGCTCATAGATTTTGTCAATTCATCTACAGAATTCTTCAAAGTGTCCACCTTTACCAGCAACACACTTTTGTCTTCTATCATATCCCTCACAAAGTGATACTAAACATCAATTTGTTTTATCTTTGAATGATAAGCAGGGTTATTTGCCAAGAAAATTGCACTTTGGCTGTCACAGTCTATCCTTACAGCTCCCTGTACTAACCCCACACTTGAATACAATCTCTGCAACCAAACTGCTCCCTTGCTTGCATGAGTGGCTGCCATGTATTTTGCCTCTGTAGTTGATAATGCAACTACAGATTGTTTCTTACTCATCCAACTGACCGCACCTCCAAAAACACATACCCACTTGTATATCTTCTCTGATCTAGATCTCCAGCCCAGTCTGCATCAACAAAGCCATGAATATCCAACACTATGTCAATCCTAGTCTTCCTTGGTAGCACAAACCATAATCACTAGTACCATGCAAATACCTGAAAACCCGCTTAACTGATGTCTAATGCTCCTTTCGTGAATTTGACATAAACCTGCTCAATACTCCCACTGCTTGTGCAATGTTTGGTCTAGTACATACCGTTTCATACATCAGGTTATCGACTACACATGACATGTCCCCTTCCTCTTCTCGTGCCTTGGGACATTGTTCAACATATAACTTTACACCTACAGGAATAGGAACCTTCACCGGTTTACTATCGTGCATATTAAACCTCTGCAATATTGTCTCAACATACTTCCTTTGGTTTAACCAGAGCTTCCTCTTTGCTCGATCTCTTTTAATTTCCATGCCAAAAATATAGTTTGCAGCACCAATATCTTTCATGTTAAATTTGGAGGACAATTGGGTCTTCAAATCCTAGATAATTTCTTTGTCATTTCCAACCAACAACATATCATCCACATACAAGACCAGATAAATAACATGGTCACCAATTAATTTAAAATACACACAGTGATTTTCTTTGCTTCTGGTGAAGCCAAGTCCCGATATAAATGTATCAAATTTTTGATACCACATCCTTGGTGACTGTTTTAACCCATATAAAGACTTCTTTAACTTGCATAATAGTTCCTTCTTATGCTTCACTACAAAACCTTCAGGTTGCTTCATGTAGATCTCCTCTTCCAGATCCCCATTAAGAAATTTTTGTCTCCACATCCATCTGTTTTACCTCAAAATCAAAAGTAGCAACAATATATAGAAGTAATAGAAGCTACCTTAGCAGCAGGAGAAAAAATATCACCAAAATCAATTCCCGACACCTGGGAATAACCTTTTTCTACCAACAAAGCTTTGTATTTCTCCACCTTTCCTTCTGCATTTGTCTTCTTTTTGAACACCCATTTTCTGCCGATGGGTTTCCTTCCAGCCGCCAACTCCACCAGATCCCATCCCTCATTTTTGTGCAAAGATGCCATTTCATCAACCATGGCCTCAATCAATAGTTTGCCATCCTTTGAATCTACTGCTTCCATCACAGTTCTATGATCATCATCAGTAACAGATAAAACAAATTTCAAATAGAAAATAGATGGACTATACCTTTCTGGCTACCTTCTTTCTTGAGTTGATCTTCTCACACTCGGAGTTTTTGGATCTTCATCTTCTAATTCCTCCTTTGCTGTAGATTTTGATTATTCCTCCTTAAGTTCAAACTCTATCTTCTCAGCTTCCTTTGGTTGGACTTCATGTTTAATAACATCTTTCACCTATTTGAACACCACATCTTGGTTGTGCACAACCTTCCTTGTTACTAGGTTCCAAAGCTTATAACACTTTAAACCATCCTTATACCCAATAAAGATGCAGTTATCAGATTTACTATCCAACTTGGTTCTTTTCTCCTTTGGAACATGTACATATAAATCACATCCAAATACCCTCAGATGTAAAAGAGAGAGTTTCTTACCAGTCCATACCTCCTATGGAGTCTTATCCTCCAATGCTGATGAAGGTGATCTATTGACCAGGTAACATGTTGTCTCCACTGCCTTTCCCTAAAATTCCTGTCCTGACCTGACACCACTCAGCATGCTTCTTGCCCTTTCCATCAACTTCTTATTCATTCTTTCTGCAACTCCATTTTGCTCAAGTCTGTATGGAGTAGTCTTCTGTCTTGCTATAACACACTTCTTACATAATTCTTCAAATTCCTTGTTGCAAAACTCTCCACCATTATCTGACCTCAACACCTTTATCTTCTTCTCTGTCTAGTTTTCCAGTAGAGCCTTAAATTCTTTAAAACTGTCAAAGACTTAAGATTTCTTCTTAAGGAAATATATCCATGTATTCCTTGAGAAGTCATCTATAGATGATACATAGTACACAAAATTATCGAGTGATGGAACCTTCACAGGTCCAGACACATCACTATGCACAAGTTCTAATATCTTTTTCACCCTCTTACCACCAGAAGGGAAACTCACCCAATTCCGCTTCTCATATACACAATTTTCACAGAAATCAAAATCTAGAGAGCTATTACTCATACCTTATATCATACCTTTACCATGAAGTATTCGAAGGCCCTTTTCTCGCATATGTCCAAGACTTTGATGCAACAACATGGTATTCTCTCCTGAGACCACTATATTTTCTGCTCCACTTTCAGGAACCACAGAACTATTGCACCCATCAACAATAGTGCTACCTTGCAGCTTGTACAGATTTCCAATCCAAACTCCCCACATCAATACCAATGCTCCCCAAACCATCTTGCTGGTATCCTTCTCCAACACTGTTTTTACACCTGCATCATCAGCTTGCTTACAGAAATCAGATTTCTGGCCAATGCAAGAATATGCAGAACACCTAGAAGTGTTCTAACCCTTCCACCTTGCAACTTCAACTTTACTTTTTCGCGACCAACAATTCTAGCCTTCCTTTCAGCCCCCAAGAAGACATCACCATCATCGTATTTTTCATACTCACAGAAAAAATCTCTATGGGGAGTGAAGTGAGAGGATGCACCTGAGTCAATCAACCATGCCTCGTGATCTACATGTGTACTTGAAGAAGCCAAGCACACATCCCCACCTTCATCTGAGGTGGTTTTCACCTCTACAGAAGGAGCATCATCAGATCCCTTTCCTTTGTCAGTTTCTTTAGATTTAGAGTCCCATTTGTAGTGCCCTTCACTTCAGCATTTCCAGCACACCACCTTTACAGGTTTTCCTAGAGATTTAGATCTCCCTCTAGATTTATATCTCACACTCGATGACTTATATTTGTTTCTGTTATGGGACCATCCTCATACAGACAAGGAATCACCATTCTAGCTCTCCATATTTTTCCATCTCGTCTCCCCCGTCAGCAAGGATGAGACTATTTCATCAAACTGCAAGGCAGTTGCATTGCTACCTATTGCAATAACTAGACTATCCCAAAAATCTAGTAGAGAACACAACAAAATAATGCACTTATCTTCATCTAAAATTTTAATATGAACAGATAATAACTGACTTACCACAGTATTAAATGCGTTCAGATTCTCTATCACAGAGTTTCCATCTTTCATCCTCAGGTCATATAGCTTTTCTTGTAGGAACAATTTATTCACCAGATAATTAGATTGGTGAAAAGTCCCTAAGTCGTCCCACAAAGCCTTAGTCGTAGCTTCCCTTGATACATTCAACAATACTAAATTTGAGAAACACAATCGTATTGTGCTCTTTGCCTTCCGATCTAACTTCTTCCATTCTTCATTGGACACTCCTGTTGGTTTAGTACCTGGATCTACCACGATCCACTGATCTTTATCCACCAATAGATCCTCCATCTTGAGTTTCCACAACTCAAAACTCTGACCATTAAATTTCTCAATCTTTATCTTTCCACTGCTCACCATTTTCTTTCACCACCAAAATCGATCCCGTAGATCTCCCACTAAACAGAGTCTACCACAGGCCCAAACGAAACCCCTTAGCAACAAAGGCGTCCCCTTGAAGCCAAAACAACTCTGATACCAAATGTAGGTTTTAATCCCGCATAGAAATTACCTACATACGAATTCTAAAACACAAAAAGTAAACAATGCAAGAGCATAGCACATAAAACACATATACATAGATATTTGGTGAGCTTTTGTATTGCAGCAATGATGTTGCAACTCTTGGGGCTCCCTACTTTACTTTTTATAAACCTAGTAGTCCGTTACAAACATGGAAGCGATGGTGCTATATGCACAAGTACTAGCTCTTGCTACAGGCTGTCACTTGATTAACTGGCACAAGTTCGCTAGCAGCTAAGGCCAACTTCTATGAGTTCTCAGAAGAAGCTTTTAACTGTGATGTAAGAAAGCTAACTCAAAAGAGGCTATTCTATTTGCAGAAGATAATGAAAGATGAAAGAAAACGCAAACCCTAGCAAACCCTAGTTTTAGCCACTAACCCTACTTTTGCAAGAAAAGTGATGGAAACTACTGAAATGGATGTCGTTGGCTATGACAAGGTAAAACACATCTATTCAGACTACTTTTGACGGAAAATGAGAAGAAATCATCTTTTTGTACTTTTGAACAATTTTATGTAGAATTATTATGCTTATGTTTTACTATTTGTGACTATGCAGAGCTTTGGTGGCGAAGGGAGATGGAGTTGGCGTTTTCAGGATGTGTGGAAGGTGTGCAGAGGTCCTAGGAAGTCTCTAGTACCCTTCTGGAGACTTCCATTGTGATCAGACTTCAAAAAATGACTCGCATAAACTTTTACAGGAGGCTGCAGGGGATCTACAGGAGGATCTACAGGAGGAGACCGAAAGTGGATTTTGGAGGTTTGAAGGTAAAAGAACAATGGGAAAAGGGAAATGAAGGCTAGATGGAGGTGTCAAATGGTTTAGGACTCTATCAATGAAGATCGGAAACGAAAGAGATGGTTGGATTTGTTCAAAGGTCAAGAAAGCAATTTTGCACAAAAACGTAGAAATTAGGGCAGCTTGGAGAAGTATAGCGAATGAGTAGGAGAAATCTTCAGAGATGGACTAGAGCAGGTTGTGTGATGGAAGAATGATAAGCTGGAGTGTTCTACAAGTGATCTACACACTTACTTTTCCAAATTGACCCAACAAAGAACTAAAAAAAACAGAGTTTTGCCTATTTAACCTAATTCTGAGCTAAAAACTAGAAAAGTGCTGAACAGAACTAAATGGATAGAAAATTATGTGAGAAAGCCATTCAAAATGAACATGAAATGATCTAAGCATGTAAATCCAACTGAT
This sequence comes from Pinus tabuliformis, assembly GCA_031772625.1. NCBI lineage: Eukaryota > Viridiplantae > Streptophyta > Pinopsida > Pinales > Pinaceae > Pinus > Pinus tabuliformis. Next base: position 1,154,483,565 of record CM062818.1, on the reverse strand, counting down.
ATCAACTTCTCTAACTCGAAATCTCACACTAGCAATTGCATTGGAATGCAAAAACGGTGTTTTGGTGGCAACAAGAGTACAATGGTCTCAAATCATGGTCCCAAGGAGGGAGAAAGGAGATCAAGGCATGCTTGGTAGCATTTTTAGATCTTTTTCTATTATTGCAACAAAATATCTAATCAACCTAAAGCAAGAAAAACTATTCTAATCATCAAAAGCAACCTAAGTAACAAAGCAAGATTTAACCTAAACAACAAAAATTATTTCATGAATGCAAGAAGAAAACATATAAATACACAAAGGAGGTGCTGGGCACTTGGGTTGGGCCCAAACCCAAGAGCTATAGCCCACTAGGAAAGGTCAGTGCTCGTTCAAAGCTAGATTCATATTCATTGATAAAAAAAATAATAGTTACATCACCAAACTGTCTGCAAAAACAGATCGAAAATGAGCTGAGTACAAGACTGCACTAAAGTGCGAAAATACACTATCAAATGGCTAAAATACAGGGATTGAAGCCTTCTTATTTATACAAGTGAGGACTCCCAATAGTCCTCCTAAATTTTAGGAACTCAGCTACCTAAAACTGCAGATAACAACAACTTCACTAGACCTGCTCGGTTGCCCCTTGGAATAATCATTTGTGGTTTGTTGTACTTCGAGCTATTGATGGAGAACTCAAGGAAGGGGTAGTTAATGATGGAGACACCCCTCCTATAAATCCTTAGCCATGTTTCTTCGAGTTTGGCTGCCAATCTGCTCATAAATGTCTGGTCTTTGTCCAAAAATGTCCAAAAATCCGCAATAAACACTCATTAGACTATGTGGAAAAGTGACTATCCCCATTCACAGTATTGACATAAATATATTAAAAAACATGCACAAAACTATGGAGAATGGTGGATTAAATGAAAATAATAGGTAGAATGAGCCCATATAGTTACCCATTTCTGGGGCTCATCATCACCCCCCTGCTGAATGTATTGGTCATCCTCTGAGCAACTAATCTAGTTCTTCATCTCTGATAGCTTCAACAGCTTCCCTGACATCCCAAGCCTCTAAGGTGATGTCCTCTTCTTTGTCATGAAAACCTGCTTTCCTGTACACTTCCTCCCATTGTTTATGTTCTTCCTCCTCCTTAACCCCTTCCAACAGTCCTACCAGTAGTGGAGGACTGAACTTAAGACCAATCCAGTTGGCTTTCAAGTTTTGCATTGATTGTTTGTATAGGGGTACTCTCCTCATAGCTTCCCTCATTCTGGTTAGGGAGTGATACTCCCTTATCTTTAGGCTATGGGACAATGTATTCCATCTTCTTGTGCAAGCATGAAGGCAGTTATCACCAAACAGTCCCTCCATATATTCAAAGTGAGCAATAGCCTATGCTTGCCTTTCAACATAGTTAGGGGCAACCTGAGGATTGTTTGCAAGGTGCTGGTGGGCATATTTGAGAGTTGAGGGATCTTCTGGTTCTGCCCTTATCATGGGGGGCTCACTTAGCTCCCTAGTCATAATCTTCTGAATTTCTACTACTCTCTTTTCCTCATGGCTCAACCAAGAATCCATAGCCATGAGTTGTAGGTCTCCTAATGCAGTGTTTGTATCCCATAGATTCATGTTGGGAAGTGCTAGGTTGTGTAAATAGAATTCTGCTAACTTGGCTTTATCTTCAGCTGAGCTACTATCACATAAATGCATAAATTGTTTGTAATTTTGGAATGGGATTGTCCCCCTTTGGGCCAATGTTTTAATTTGGAATTGGAGCCATTGGTATTTAAGATACAATGCATAGGATCTAGCTAGTTGTCTACATTGCAAGGCTTCAATTGCCCAGCTAGCCATGCAGGCCATTTGGGCTTCTTTTTCCTACAACTGCTATTTCAAAAATTGCACTTCAGCTGCTGCCTGAGGCTCCTTTTCTTGCAGCTGTTTCGTTAAAATTTCAACATCAGTCTATGGCTCTCCCTCTTGGTGTTGTTTCTCTATTGCTTCATTATCTGTTAGGGGACCTTCTTGCTCTTGCTGCCCTCCCAATATTGGCAACCTGTCTCCCTTTTGAATTTCCTGTTGTTGTAACTGCTTTTTCAGCAGTTCGTTTTCTTCCTGTAGTTGCTCCCTTTTACTACTCTTTTTGTGCCTTACCATGGCCAACTCCCCTCTCAATTCTTGCAACTTGTCCTCCATGTGCCTATATCTTCAACTCCTTTAGATTTAGAAATTTGCATCCAGGTGTGGGTTATAACCCTTTCTTTTTCTAATTCAAAGAAAAGAGGCACAACAAATTTTTGTGGGATGATCTTCCCACCTTCTAGAAGATTGTAATAGGAGCCTAAATTAGGCTGAGGGATTGCTTAAGGTATTTCCTTGGCCTCGCCTTCCCCTTGTGACTGTTCTGTTACCTTCTCTTTTTATTTTTCAGTTTCTTTAAGCTTTGCTAGTGTTTCCTGTAGAGATGTTTCAGCTTCCTGTAGGACTGCTTTGGAGTCCATCAGCTTGATTCTTTCCTTCTAGGTGGATGTTTTGGGACTTCCTCTCATTGGTGATAGAGATCTTGGAGGTAGATTCTGCTTTCTTTTCAGTAGGTGTATCCCCAATGACAATTAGCTCCTTTGATGGTGGCTGGGGCTTGCCCACCTTAATCCTGGTGCTCCTTCTGGCTTTAAAATACATAGAGGTTTGCCTTTTTCTTTTTCCCTCTTGTTTTTTTGGAGTGCTTAATGCAGCAAGCACAGCTGCTACTTCCCTTGCCAATGTTTTAGGGGATGTTTCTTCTTGCTATTCTTTTCCTTCATCTCCTGCATTCTTTCCTATGTCTACTGTTTTTGCTTATGTCTATGCTATCTTTGGTGGTGTCTTCTCTTTTCCTTGCTGGGTCCCTACCTTGCCTGTGGCAGTCTTCTTTTGGTATTTCTTGGGCTTTTTCTTCTCATCCTTTGTCCTTTTTCTCTTCTCTGTTTTTGAGGTTGTCTTCTTTTCTGCCTTAGGCTCAGTAGTAGTTTTATCAAATTTCTCCTCTTCTTTCTGTTTCTCCTCTTTTGACTTCTGTTTGAATGTCTTGTGATTCCTCATTACTGTTCTTCTCATGTTCCTCGGTTTCCTCCTCCTCTTCACTGCTGGATGGGCTAATGTCCTTAGTCAAAGTTTTGATGTCATCTTCTCTGGACATATTCCTGTAAATTTTTCAAGCTATAGGGATGGTATATGTGTGTAAGGAATCTTCTACCAAAATTTTGATGAGCCCATGGTGGGCCAGCTGGTCTAGGACACCTGCATTTAGCTTGGTGCCACATTCTATCAAAGACTGGAGGAGGAAATATGGGAGACTGAGTTTTCTAGCTATAGGTAGGTCCATCCCATATCTCAATTCATGCAACAACCTGAAGTGATAACCATAACTTATGCTGAACCTCCCTTCACAAGAGATATATTTCATTATCTGGTAGCTGAATTCACTCCATGGAGGAGGTAAGCTTGTCCTTCTGACTCTATTTTTATCCTCTATAGGATGCTCCTCAGGCTGAAAAAATGTCTTCTTAGCAACCTATCCCAATGTTTTTTCCTCCTTGCTCCAAGGGAGCCCAAGTGGAAGACCTGTTATTCTGCTAATAAAATCAGGTGTAAACTCTTGGGTCAGACCCCTAAAACTAACCATAGCATGTGTTTTCGAATGGGGCCTTAGGGACATCAAAAATTCTTCAGTCACCTCCTCATCATATCCATGAATTCTTTCAGAGAAGGGCATCCCCTTTGCCCTGGTGAAGAGGGCTACCACCTCAGGGTGCTCATACAATTTGCTTGAGTTCAAAGGTTCTTTTCTCATGAAACCTCCTGGCATGGTGTGGAGTGATTTCTAAAAATTCTCAGATGAGAAGGAAGGCAAAATTGAAAATAGAGGGATAGCTGAATTTTGTCTTTTTCTGAAACCAGATAGGGAATTTTCCTGTGTGCTTTCTCCTTACAACATCAAATTGAAATATTTACCCTGTTTCAAACTGCTTTTATCCTGAATTTGATTCTTGGTTTTTGGAAAGTTTTTTTTATAGAACAAAGGATAAATAACACAAGGTTGTTTTTGAGAGAGTACACAGACTTGCAAATTTGGTTTTTTTCTTCACGGGCTGGTCTCTACGGTTGCATGTGGTTTCTTTTACAGTAGAATGTGAGAAAGAAGAAGACAAACTTTGAATGCAGAGAATAAAATAGAGAACTGTGTAGAACTCAGAGAAAATATGCAAGCAAACTTTTAAGCTTCACTTTCCTTTCTTTCAACCCAATGTTATGTTTTTAATCTACCACATTATACAAATAGATCATATGCAGAGAGGTTTCCCAAGCCTACCTCGTTTCAAGCTTGAATTTTGAAAAAAATCTCGGGCTTTCCTTCTACAGAGCTGCTCTCTGCCCTTACTGTAGAAATCTCCCTGTATAAATCTTCCGGCTCCTGTAGAATGCAGCAGTGCTCCTGTAGAGCGCAATAGGCGGGAGGGTTTTGAAAAACTGGTAGAAAACTGGGGGAAGATGACTGGATTACTGTTCTGAAGGTGGTAGGTAAGTACTGCAGTTGAGAACATCGTGAATGTAGAATGAAACAAAGGGTGGCAGAGGCTTAGACTACACTGTCCTTTAACTGTTGGCGTAATCCGTGGTGAGGAGGTGAGGTGGCCGAATGGGTATGTTATTGCAATCTGGACCGTTGGTCCTACGTCACGGTCATAATGGTTTTGCATGCCACCTGACTTCCATCACCTCCCTTACTCCCATTATACGCCTCTATCACTACCAGTCTTGAATTTTTTCTTCCCGAATTAACATACCACACGTGCTGGCTACGTAACTGATCGATAGTTTGAATTTGACGGGGCTCATTTGAATTCCATGAGGGTGTGTAACTGAACGAGGGTGGCCAGTTATCTGGCCACTGATTCCATTTAATTGCGACCATTCCCACAGTTCATGCAGTTTTGAAATAATATTCATGCAATCGAGGAATAGGCTTAGGCACTCACCTTTTAAGTCGCTGCTGTGTTACGCATGCTTCAGACTTTGGCACTTCATTTCCTGATTGTTGTTGTTGTTGGCACTCTGCATGCTCGGCCTTGGGCTTATGCTGATGATCTCTCATTCAAACAATGCTCCTTGCATGTTTCATACGTCTTGTTGCACTGAACCTGCCTTTGGAGTATGTTTTTCAAAGGGATTAGCTGCTACAGGAGTCTTATAGGATTTCCTGTAGCTATTTCTCCTTCTGAAATTCAAGCTAATATTTGAGTAGTGCTAAGACTGTTGAAGAAGATCTCGACTGAAAAGAAATAATAGCTGGAAGGTATCAGGTATGAATGAGCAAAAATGTTGCTACTTTTATTTGTCATCATATTTTGGGTTTTCAAAATGAAAGAAATAGAATTTATATATGTCGCTGTGCAGGGACAAAAAAACCAGTGGAAATGTGGGTGTACAGGGATGGAATGGCGAAATAGGAAGATGGATGGTGGCAGGGAGGTTCAAAGGCCTCATAGACAAATTTCCAACCCTCAGGTCCTTCTCTGAGATTGATTTTGGCTTTTCTGTAGTTTCTACAGGATCCTCTTGTAGAATACACAGAGTTTCCTGTAGGATGCGAAATTTCAGAAAAAATAAGACCAAAACTTGGGAAAGGATAACGGTGATGCGTGGATGGAATGTGAAGGGTGCATGCAACTTGGCCATGTCTTTTTCCTCTTGTGTGACCCTCCTGCAACTTGCAATGACCTTCCCGCAACGTGCAATTTATTCAAAAGAAGTTAGGTTTTTCTTTTTTTTTTTTTTTTTTTTTTTTTTCAGACAGCTGGGGCAACTCCAAGAGGTTTTCACTCTCAATTCCTACCGTGGGTGCCTCCAAGAGGTTTTCACCTAGGGATCTTTTATTCCATTTTCTTTTTTCTCTCTGTTTTTTTTTGTTTTTTCCATTTTTTGTTTGTTTGTTTGTTTGTTGCTCAGGGTGTGGGTGGAGTGGAGATAGGGACCTGCCCACTACCAACACTGATTTAACCACATTCTCAATTAACTCCTGCTTAGAAAGGGGCTTCCTGTAGATCTTCAATCTATGCCCATTGACAAGCATGGGGTTGTCTTCTTCATCACTGGTCTGGATAAGGATTGAACCATTGTCATTACATTTTTCTACCATATATGGTCCCAACCATCTTCTCCTTAGCTTGCCCTTGAAATCCTTGTATCTTGATTCATACAACAATGCCTAATTTCCGAGCTGAACTTCTTTTTCTTTGAGGTGTTGGTCATGCCATATTTTTCTTTGAAGTTCGACTACATCTGAGTGGAGAAGGACCTGCATTCTGTGTTCATCTAATCCATTTAGCTAAAGCAATCTTTCCTTTTGTTCATGGTTGAGATCTAGGTCCAACTGAGCTGCCATCCTTAATGTGTTATATTCAAATTCTATGGACAACAAAGTCCTTTTCCCATAGACTAGCTCATAGGGTGTGAAACCTATGGTGGTTTTCCAAGTAGGGTTATAGGGCCAGGTGGCCTCAACCAATTGGTCTGCCCAATCTTTTCTGCTGCTGCTCACTACCTTAGTCAAAATCCCTTCCAAAACTCTGTTAGTGACTTCCACCTGTCCATTTGCTTGGGGATGATAAGGGGTGGAAATTCTATGCTTAATCTTGTGATGTGTGAGTAGGTCATTGATCAGATTGGAGGTCAACTAACTTCCTTGATTTGTGACTAATTCTCTTGGACAACCAAACTTGTAGAAGATAATTTTCCCTCAAAAACAAAGATAGTTTTTCTTCTGTTGTTGCTTTGATTGCCTTTGTTTCTGCCCATTTTGTCAGGTAATCCATACACACAATGACGTAAGACTTTTGTTTTGAAGGAGGGTTGATCGGACCCACAAAGTCCATGCCCCACTTCTCAAATGGCTCGAAAGTCACTTGATGTTGCAATGGCATCTTATCCTTTGGAGTAGGTTTCCCCATCCTTTGACATCGATCACATTGGCTGATGTATCTCCTGAAATCTTGATGAAGAGTGGGCCAATAGTAACCTGCCTGCAGAATTTTGAAGGCAGTTCTCTTTGCTGGAAAGTAGCCCCCACGGGGCCCATCATGACAGGTTAGGAGGATGTCAAAAACTTCCTCCTCCTTGACACATTGCCTCAAAATCTGATCTGAGCCAAGTTTAAAAAGATTGCCCCCAATCCAAGTGAATGGGGCACTTTTCCTCATGATCTTGCTCTTCTCTTTTGAGGATAGGTGTGGCAGAAACTGTGCTGAAACCAAATAATTTGCTATATCAGCAAACCATGGAGAGAGTACTGAAATAGTAAATAGGTGTTCATATGGCATTTGATCATCCACCATTCCTTCTTCACCTACAGGCAGATCCAGTATAGACAGAAAATTAACAACAACATTTTCCTTACATGACTTATCAATAATGGTCAAATCAAATTGTTGCAATGAAAGAAACCATCTAAAGATATGAACATTTACATCAGGTTTATTCATCAAATACCTAATTGCAACATGATCAATGTGTACGAATGTTTGATGTCCAATGATGTAGTCTCTGAACTTGTTTAGGGAATGGACTACAACCAGTAGCTCTTTTTCAGTTACAGTGTAGTTTAATTCTGCCTTGGACAGGTTTTTACTGACAAAATATATGGCATATGGTAGCTTCTCTTCAACTTGTCCTAAGGCTACTCCTATAGCTTTGTTCGAGGCATCTGTGTGAATGTGGAAAGGTAGAGCCCAGTTTGGACCTCTCAAGATTGGGGCAATTATCAGCTTACCTTTCAAGGCATCCAGAGGCTCTTGACAGTTGTCAGTCCATATGAACTCAGCATCTCTTCCCAAAAGACCAAACAACGGAGAGGCTAGCTTGCTAAAATCCTTACTGAATCTTCTATAATATCCTGCTAAGCCTAGAAAACTCCGAACATCTCTTACCTTTTGAGGAGGTGGGACCCTTTGGATGATAGCAATCTTGTTGGAATCCACCTGTAATCCTTGCTAAGAAATTGTATGACCTAGCATGGTCCCTTCAGTCATTAGGAATTCACATTTATCAGGACTGAGGGGCATGTTCATTTCAATATATTTTGCTAAAACTTTCGTCAGGTTAGTCAAAGCTTCCTGGAAGTTAGAACCATAAGGGGTAAAGTCATCCATATAGATTTCCACTGAATCATGAACTAGTTCATCAAATATGCTCCGTATTTCTCTCTGGAAAGTGGCAGGAGCATTGCACAACCCAAAGGGAAGGACCTGGTAGGCAAAGGTACCCCATGGACAAGTGAAAGTGGTGTTATCTTGGTCTTCCAGGCTGATTTGGATCTGGCTGTAATCGCTAAACCCATCTAGGAGGGAAAAGAACTTCTTCCCTGCCAAGCCATCTAACACTTGATCTATGAAAGGAAAATGGAAATGGTACTTATTGGTGGCCTTGTTGATTTCTCGACAATTTACACAGATTCTCCACTTCCCGTTTTTCTTTGGCACTAGCACCAAAGGAGAAACCCATTCGCTGTCAAAGATGGGGTAGATGAATCCTGCATCTAGCAACTTTTACATTTCTTCTTTGACAATGTCCTTAAGGGCTGGATTCATTCTCCTTTGAGGCTGCCTGACTGGTTTACAATCTTCTTTAATGTAAATGTGATGAGTATAGACTAAAGGGTGGACTCCCTTCATCTCCTTATAGCTCCAAGCAAAAGCATCCAAATGGTTGTTCAATAAGCTACACAGTTCTTTCTCCTGAGAGGTGGATAGGGATGAGTTGATCTTCAAGGTTATTTCTAGGCCAAATTCCACATTCTTAACTTAGAGAGAGGTCAAATCAGCCACACAGAGATCAACTAAAGCATGGGCTTGGGTTTCTTCCACCAACTCTTCTGATGGAAACACACTAGCGGGTGGATTTTGAATCAAATTCTCAATAAGATCATCCTCATTTATGGACCCCCCTTGGTAGCTTCGACTGTGCACAATGGTGAAAAGTATACTTCATCCTCATCTTCCTCCTCCAACTAGAGAGGTAAGTAATGTTCTAGTAGAGGTTGGGCAGGAGGATATAGGACTAGCTGATTGGACATATGCCCATTCTTGATGGTCATGCTCCTAGCTCGACAACTGATGTAAGCATCTACAGTAGCTAACCAAGGCCTTCCTAGGATAAGAGGATACCCAGTGAGCTTTGCCTTTGGCTGAAGAACCGAGAAGTCAGCAGGGTACTCCCAAGAATTAATGGAGACCATGACATCTTCCACAATCCCCTTCGGAGTCACGATGGAGCCATCTACGAATTGCAGTATTGTTGAGGTCTTTCTTACGGAACCATGAAGGTTGAGTTTGAGCATAGTGTCCCTGGTCATTACGTTAATGGTAGCCCTTAGATCAATCAAGGTGTGGGGGATTATGGTGCCATTGATGTGGACATCGACTACAAGACTCCTAGGGTCCAGATATTTTGGACAGATTACTTGTCTCAACATCAGGTCGGACAGTTGTCCTATGACATTGATAGTTGGGGCATCTCTCTTGTGCCTGCTTGGGTGCCTGAAACACTTCTTTATGATCAACTTATTGTAGATTGGTACATCTTTTATGGCCTAGAGAAGTGGTATTTTTACACATAACTATTTTAGTTCTCCTAGAAGTTCAGTTTCATCCTCGGTCGGTTGTGTGGTTCCAGTTAGTGTCTCAGGAAAGGGTGGAGGAATGGCTTTTGGTTCACTTTCCTGTTTCTCTTCCTCATCCCCCTTAGGAGGAGGTTGGCTATCTGGGAGGACCTTCCCAGATCATAAGTTGATCTCCTGAATCTCCATAGCATAGGTAGGGCATGTTGCTTCTCCAGTATATACCTGTTGGGTCTCTCTGTTATTGGGGTTCGGGTTTGGTTGAGAAGGTATTTGGGGTTGTCTTGGACGAGTAGGAGGTAATGGTTGTGGTTGAGCAGGTGGTGGAGGCAAGGGAGCGGGAGGAGAGTTGTATTGGGGCCTCCACCCCTGATGAGGTGCATTCCACTGAGGTTTTGGCTGAGTGTGAGAATGAAACGAATGAGCAGCTAGATGAGTATGGTATTGAGATGGATACGACCAGGGAGGGGGTGTGGACCAGGAAGGATGAGCAGGGGGACCCAAAGAATGCATGGAAGTGTCTTGATTGGGGTTGTAATAAGTATGGGATGTCCCTTGCATTCTCTGCTGGTAAGGTCTAGGTCCATGTGGCCTCCTTTGGTTCATGAAGTAGAGTGGTTCAGTGGCTCCTTCAACCCCTCGGTACAAAGCTTTAAATCTGGGTAAGGAAGGACACTGATTTGTATGATGGTCTTCTTCACAGAAAAAACACACTTCTATGGAGTGCAATGGACATTCATTCCTAGGATGTTGTCTAGTGCACCTGGGACAAAAGATGGCTAAAGCCCTCTAGGCTTCCTCTTTCTTCTTTTGGATTCGCAAGGTATCCAATTGCATGGAAATAGTCTATCTCATCTCACTTTTGAAATCTTCCATCTGATTTGAATTTTTTTTTTTAAGGAATGAACTAGATAAGGGGGTACTGGCTAAAAGTTGACTTCCCCTACCTCTTTTTCTGGCTGCCCTAGAATGGTTTCTAAACACAATCTTTATGTCATCATAAGGTAGCTGGTAGATGTCTCCGCCAGCCAGCCAATGGAAGGTATCTAGAAGGTCTTCAGGAAATCCTCTGAGCAGAACCAACTTCAGAGACTCGGGGTCAAGTGTGCACCTAGCCCTTTTCTAACTGAGTTGAAACCTATCTTCATAGTCTTCTAAAGATTCATCACTTCCCATGGTCATTTCAAAGATTTCTTCCTTTGTATCCTTTGACCTACAGTAGTCCCGATATCTTTTGTTAAAGGCTTGTTGCATCTGAGCCCAAGTTATGATACTATTTCCAGGTAACCCCATGAACCAGCATAGTGCTACATCCTTGAGGGTAGAGGGAAATAGTTTCAACTTTTGCTCATCTTCTGCATAGTCATAGGTTCGACAAAGGACAACGAACTCAAAAAAGAAGGTATCAGGGTCTTCAGTATTCAATCCATGGAAGTGAGGTAAGGCTGAGGTACTTATGTTTTTCATCTTAGTGTCCCCATTTGTCTCTCAGATAGGAAAGGCACCTTCTATTCTCTCCCCATTTCCTCTAACGTTTTTGTTTTCAGCCATGGTCTCAGGAGGAATGGTTTCTTGCTTTTCTTCTATTATAGGATCTTTGTATATCTCTGTAGGTTCACCTATAGGTTCTTCTAGATCACTGCCACCAAACAAGAGAGAAGGGTGACTTAGTGATGTGGTGCGGGTGTTCGGTAGTAATTTTCCTTAATTGTCTCTGTTCCTACGAGGCATGAAAGGAATTCTCTTTTTTTTGGGTGATTTTTTGTTTCTTTTTCTGCTTGTACCTACAAAAACTGAAATGGATTGAACAACAAATTGCAACTAACTAAAATAAACCTTACTAAAATGAAAATTTCAGAATTGAAATGAAAGGAGGAAAGGACTAATCTATCTTGCTGAAATGAAATTGTAGAATTGAAATGAAAGCAGGAAATATCTAATTTACGCTTGCAGAAATGAAATTGCAGAATCGAAATGAAAGCAGGAAATATCTAATTTACACTTGCTGAAATGAAATTGCAGAATGGAAATGAAAGTAGGAAATATCTAATTTACGCTTGCTGAAATGAAGTTGCAGATTTGAAATTGCAGAATTGAAATGAAACAACTACTCTACACTTGCTGAAATAAGCTACTTAGCAAAAGGTTGCAGTAGAAAATAGAAGAAAAGCAGTAATCACAAAATACTTTGACGCTTCCCCGGCAGCGGCGCCAAAAATATGGTGAGCTCCAGTATTGCAACAATGATGGTGCAACTCCTGGGGCTCCCTACTTTACTTTTTATCAACCTGGTAGTTCGTAACAAACTTTGAAGCGACGGTGCTATATGCACAAGTACTAGCTCTTACTGCAGGCTATCACTTGATCAGCTAGCACAAGTTTGCTAGGAGCTTAAGCCAACTTCTATGAGTTCTCAGAAGAATCTTTTCACATTGATGGAAGAAAGCTAACTCAAAAGAGGCTATTCTATTTGCAGAAAGATAATGAATGCTGAAAGGAAACACACTAACCCTAGTTTTACCCACTAACCCTACTTTTGTAAGAAAACAGATGGAAACTACTGAAATGGATGCCATTGGCTATTGAAAAGGTAAAATGCATGTATTCAAGCTACTTCTGAAGAAAAATGAGAAGAAATCATCTTTTTGTACTTTTGAGAAATTTTATGGATAATTGTTATGCTTGTGTTTTAACTATTTGCGACTGTGTAGAGGTTTGGGGGCGAAGGGAGATGGAGTTGGCATTTTCAGGATGTGTGGAAGGTGTGGAGAGGTCCTAAGAAGAGTCGAGTACCCTTCTGGTGACTTCCATTGCGATCAGACTTCGAAAAATTACTTGCATGAACTTCTACAGGAGGCTGCAGGGGATCTACAGGAGGTTCTATAGGAGGAGGCCGAAAGTAGTTTTTGGAGGTTTGAAGGTAAAAAATTGATGGGAAAGGGGAAATTAAGGCTAGATGGAGGTGTAAAAGGGTCTATAACTCTGTCAATGAAGATCAGAAATGAAAGAGATGGTTGGATTTGTTCAAAGGTCAAGAAAGCAATTTTGCACAAAAACGTAGAAATTAGGGCAACTTGGAGAAGTATGGCGAATGAGTGGTGGAAATATTGAGATGGACTAGAGTAGGTTGTGTGATGGAAGAATGATAAGCTGGAGTGTTCTACAAGTGAGTTGCACACTTAGTTTTTGAAACTGACCCAAGCGGGAACTAAAAAAAATAGAGTTCTTCCTATTTAACCTAATTTTGACCTAAAAACTAGAAAAGTGATGAACATAACTCTATGGACTGAAAATTATGCAAGAAAGCCATGGGAAATGAACATGAAATGACCTAAGCATGTAAATCCAACTGATATCAACTTGTCCAACTCGAAAATTTCAGAATTGAAATGAAAGGAGGAAAGGACTAATCTATCTTGCTGAAATGAAATTGTAGAATTGAAATGAAAGCAATAAATATATAATTTACGCTTGTAGAAATGAAATTGCAGAATGGAAATGAAAGAAAGAAATATCTAATTTACGCTTGATGAAATGAAATTGCAGAATGGAAATGAAAGTAGGAAATGTCTAATTTACGCTTGCTGAAATGAAGTTGCAGATTTGAAATTGCAGAATTGAAATGAAACAACTACTCTACACTTGCTGAAATAAACTACTTAGCAGAAGGTTGAAGTAGAAAATAGAAGAAAAGCAGTAATCACAAAATACTCTGATGCTTCCCCAGTAGTGGCACCAAAAATATGGTGAGCTCCAGTATTGCAACAATGATCCTGCAACTCCTGGGGCTTCCTACTTTACTTTTTATCAACCTGGTAGTTTGTAACAAACTTGGAAGCGATGGTGCTATATGCACAAGTACTAGCTCTTACTGCAGACTATCACTTGATCAGCTAGCACAAGTTCGCTAGGAGCTTAAGCCAACTTCTATGATTTCTCAGAAGAAGATTTTCACTGTGATGGAAGAAAGCTAACTCAAAAGAGTCTATTCTATTTGCAGAGAGATAATGAACGCTGAAAGGAAACACACTAACCCTACTTTTGAAAGAAAAGAGATGGAAACTACTGAAATGGATGCCATTGGCTATTGACAAGGTAAAATGCATGTATTCAAGCTACTTCTTAAGAAAAGTGAGAAGAAATCATCTTTTTGTACTTTTGAGCTATTTTATGGATAATTATTATGCTTGTGTTTTAACTATTTGCGACTGTGTAGAGGTTTGGTGGCGAAGGGAGATGGATTTCACATTTGCAGGATGTGTGGAAGGTGTGGAGAGGTCCTAAGAAGACCCTAGTACCCTTATAGAGACTTCCATTGTGATTAGACTTCAAAAAATCACTCGCATGAACTTTTGCAGGAGGCTGCAGGGGATCTACAGGAGGTTCTACAGGAGCAGATCGAAAGTAGTTTTTCGAGGTTTGAAGGTAAAAAAATGATGCGAAAAGGGAAATGAAGACCGGATGGAGGTGTAAAAGGGTCTAGGACTCCGTCAATGAAGATCATAAATGAAAGAGATGGTTGGATTTGTTCAAAGGTCAAGAAATAAATTTTGCACAAAAACATAGAAATTAGGGCAACTTGGAGAAGTATGGCGAATGAGTGGTGGAAATATTGAGAGATGGACTAGATCAGGTTGTGTGATGGAAGAATAATAAGCTAGAGTGTTCTACAAGTGAGTTGCACACTTACTTTTTGAAACTGACCCCAGCAAGAACTAAAAAAAATAGAGTTTTTCCTATTTAACCTAATTTTGACCTAAAAACTAGAAAAGTGTTGAACATAACTCTATGGACAGAAAATTATGCAAGAAATCCATGGGAAATGAACATGAAATGATCTAAGCATGTAAATCCAACTGATATCAACTTCTCCAACTCTAAATCTCACACCAGCAATTGTATTGCAAAGAAAAAACAGGGTTTTAGTGGCAGTAAGAGTGTCTTGGTCTCAAATCATGGTCCCAAGGAGGGAGAAAGAAGATCAAGGCCTGCTTGGTAGCCTTTTTGGATCTTTTTCTGTTATTGCAACAAACTTTCTAATCAACTTGAAGTAAGAAAAACTATTATAATCATCAAAATCAACCTAAGTAACAAAACAAGATTTAACCGAAACAACATAAATTATTTCATGAATGCAAGAAAAAAAACATATAAATACACAAAGGAGGTGCTGGGCACTTGGGTTGGGCCCAACCCCAAGAGCTATAGCCCCCTAGGAAAGTTCAGTGCTAGTTCAAAGCTAGATTCATCTTCATTGTTAAAAAAATAATAGTTACATCACCAAACTGTCTACAAAAAGAGCTCGAAAATGAGCTGAGTACAAGACTGCACTAAAGTGCGAAAATAGACTATCAAATGGCTAAACTACTAAGGCTTGAAGCCTTCTTATTTATACAAGTGAGGACTCCCAAAATTCCTCCTAAACTTTAGGAACTCGGCTACCTAAAACTACAGATAACAGCAACTTCACTAGACCTGCTCAGCTGCCCCTTGTAATCGTCATTTGTGGGCTGTTGTACTTCGAGCTGTTGATGGAGAACTCAAGGAAGGGGTAATTAATGAAGAAGACACCCCTCATATAAGTCCTCAGCTCTATTTCTTCGAGTTTGGTTGCCAATTTTCTCATAAATTTCCTGGTCTTTGTCCAAAAATGTCCAAAAATCTACAATAAACACTCATTAGACTATGTGGCAAATTGACTCCCCCCTTTCGCTCTATTGACATAAATATATTCAAAAACATGCACAAAACTATGGAGAATGGTGGATTAAATGAAAATAATATGCAGAATGAGCCCATATAGTTACCCATTTTTGGGGCTCATCAATATGTTCCTTTCAATGTTACAATACATATTTATACACACCGAAGCATCCAATACCATGGACCAAAAACCATCGCATCCATAACCATGGAGTGAAAACCATCACATCCAAAACCATGTGTGTAAACCATGCACAAAACTATAGGTAGGTCTGCCCAACCTAATATAGGGTCCAAAAAAAATTTCCCCGGGGTGCTGCCCCGGACCCCTTAGAGGGGGTCTACCCATCCCCCCTCTAACCCTCAGGTTCACTATGCAAGCTAGTCATGGAAAGAATATATCACAACCCAACAATATTGTCAAGTGTAAGTCAAGTGTTGATAGTTGGACGTAAAAGTCATAGAGTAGAGGAAGAGTCATGAGTGTAGATGAATTGTCACAAAGTGGAATGTCAGTGGTCACCCCATCCTTTGCTATAAATAGTCCCTCATAACTGATTGTATAGTATTATAGTCAGTGAGGCTTTGATAGGAGTATCTTAGAGAAAGATTGGACAATATTGTAACGTGCCTTGGCTTCTCCATTGCACAGTGCTAGTACATCTCTTTGGAGGAGCAGGCGAATGTTGCTGTAACATTCCACTACCGGGACTAGTGGCTACACATGGATGTATTGTATGACTAGAACTTATACTTATGTACATAACAAGAGCCAAAAAATTTCATTCATATGTTGTATTGTATTCTATGCTATTTGGTTTACTGTAAATGATATATGTATTGGTTTGCTTATGCATGCATGTATAAACTATTCTGTATAGGTATGTATGTATCTTTCTGAAATGTGTTGTTGGTTTAACCATCACTTTGGATTGCTCACCAACTTGCTCTCGAGCTTGTGATGCATCTTCGCTTGTGTGTTTCCTTCCAAGGCAAGTACTATTATAGGTTTCGAAGGGGCACTCTCATCTACACCCATGTGTGTTAGAACCTCTCATGCATCTTCCTTGGCTCGCTACACTTGTCACACCTTTGCTACCAATAAAGACATCTTATTTTCCTCTATGTGAAATCGTGGTCAATGAATTACCATACGACCCACTCCTAGGACTCCTACACCAAATGGTCTGAGGTCTAATTGGGACTTCTTACCGGGGAGAATCCCTTACATGTTGGCAAGTCCAACACTGTCATCAATACCATACATCACTAACCCCATGGGTGGGGCGTTAGAGACACTACTTACTCCTCAAAGAAAAGATTACATACTCTCAAGGCTATGTGTGAGGAGCCGAGGTGAAAAGTCCCTTACATGTACCAATGAGGGGGTATTTATAGCCAAGGGTGAAAGTGGCCCTTGTGGCTACTTGACTACCCTCGTGACTATTTGACTTCCATGAACTTTTGACTTTACATGACTCTCCATATGAAAAGTAGGCCTCTTGGAATTCCACGTTACATTGCATTGATTGAGAGTATGGACCATAGTAGAGATGTGGATGAAATAACTCGTGACAAGACTCGACATGACAGTGAGGGTATATTAGTGTTGATATTAGTGTGCGTGTCAAGCTGCAGTGTTGTTGGGTGATGGATTTCCTTATGATGTGTCACAGATTCACCTCTGCATGGCAAAGTGTACGGAGTCTTCGATGGTCATTGTGTTCACTTGATGTTTCATTTGCATGTTTCTCCTTGCTTGCATGTTGGCATGCTTGACAGGTTTTCCCGTTCAAGAAAAGTCCATGCTCATCCTTCTGTCCATCTGTGAACACATCTTTGCATGTTTGTCCGTCTAACTGTCCTTGGACATATCTTTGCATGATCATCCATTCGCGAGCACATCCCTTTGCATGCATCGTTTGTTAGTCCATTGGCAAACATGTCCTTCTGCATGTACTCCCTTAGTTCATCCCATCTATCATCACACCATGTTTGTTCGTGTACCTGTATCTACAGTCATTCATGATGAGATGATATCAAATACATAAACTTCCTAGTCTACCATGATGCATGATCGTTTCGGATGTAGGTGACTGGGAGAGGAGACAAGGTTGTGAGGTGTGAGATGGGATGGAGGCTCCGAGAACATCTGATGAAAACTGTGCCGGAGTCAATGGGTCATGGAGACAAACATTTCATATCGACGGTGACTGTCCGCTGGGTCTGGCTCAGCTAGAGGAAAAAACTGCATATTTTTTTACAGTAGCAGTCTGGGCTGCGGGAAGGTGAGGTAGGAAAAATATGTGTAATTTTTAGAAGGAGCTGGTAGTGGGAGCCTGGCTACCAAAACTACACAGTCCCTAGAAGGAACTGGTAGCTAGCTGCTAGGAAACTGGCAGCAAAACTTGTGCAATTCCTAAGGGGAACTAGCATTCAGCTCCCCGGAACTTCGCAGCAAAAGCTATGTAATTCCTAGAGGAAACTGGTAGTCAACTCCTGGAGCTTGGTAGCAAAAACTACACAATTTCTGGAGGGAATTAGCAGCCAGTTGTTGGGATCTACTCGATGAGCCTCGATATTGCAACAATAATGTTGCAACTCCCAAGGCTACCGACTTTAATTATCAACCCAGGGTTCGTACACACTTAAGAGGTATCAACACTATATGTGCAGCGTAAAATGTGTCCTTCCTTTGTTGTCATGATGTAATGGAGTGCATGTACTGAAGTCAAATCCTAAAATAAATACAGAAAATGAAATTTTCGAAATGGAACCTTAACGTATTGCAAGAAAGAAAGTACAAGGAAAGAAACCTATTCTAATTGCATGAAGATCATGAAGTAAATGTAAAAGAAACATAGCTTAACACTATTTATCACATGTGATGACTTAAAATAATTGAGCATGGATTCTGATCCAGGGATTATTAACTTTTATGTGCATGTGTGAATATAAAAGAACTCTTTTAAAAATCTTTTTGCTTTATAAATGCAAATGCTAATGTTTCCTTGATCGTTGGCAGGGGAGACAAGTGTGGAGCAAGAGGGGTAAAATGGTCTTGATGGCATGGAGGTCAAGTAGAGGCCTAATCCTAGCTTCAATGATTATTTTTCTCAATTCGGGCTCAAAACAGGCTCTTCTACAGGATGGAAATTTCCTACAGGATGCAACAATGATTTCCTACAAGATCGCCTGATTTACTACATGATGTCACAAATTTACTATACAAAATTCTAATTCATCAAATAACCAAGAAAATTAAATCCAAATTGGATGGGACAATTTTTTTTATTAACTAGGATGTCTTACATTCCCATTCCAAGTGGAATCACTCAAAAATACCTCTATTAACCCATGCTAAAAAATATAAAAACATTACTAGTCGAAAATATAGAAATTCGAGAACTAGTGAGCTAGTAAATCTAAAAAATGCCTAACCTAATCAAGTGAAAATGCAGTCTGGTAATTTTTGTTATGAACTATAATTCTTTTGTGATCTAATGCAAGTGGAACCGACTCAATTGAAGCTTGTTAGAAGCTCTAAAAAATAGCAGAAATGTACTGTTCTTTGCTAAAAAGGAGGTCCAACAATCTAGATTTGGGAACAAGAAGACTAACCCAGGTAGCTCAGTGATTGCTATGAATTTCCAAAGCTCTTCCAAGGATGAAATAATGATTATGATCCTGCAAAAGAACTTACATCAACCATTTAACTCAATCCTACAACAATAAATCCTTAATACTAAATGCAGAAATAAAAAGAAATAAAAACAAGAGATGCATGTGAATAAGAAGTGAAAAGAAGGAAAGAAAATGAAACAAAAGGGATGGCCAAGCCCAAGGAAAATCAGAGACCTATGGAGGATAACAAGATTTAGAGGTTGAACATGACACCAATCTTCATTATTTTCATCAATACAATTTCATTCCCACAAGAAAATACAATGGAAATGCAAAAATAAGAGTTCTCTCCACAAGAACACTAATGAAAATCTATACCTAGAGGAAAATTCGACTTGGTACTTATAAAAAATGATTAGGAATCATTCCCCATTAAAGGAGGAAGTTTACCCCACCAAAATCCCTTGATTAGTGGATCTGGTCCCCAATGCTAGGAATCTGCATTAAATGGCAGGGAACATAGGCACATAAGTTTAGAGCTAGACCAAATACTCCAATGGCACTCATCCATAAACCAACCAATCATTGTAGTTCCACAATTTGTACCATAATTGGATAATACCTTATTGATTTCTTATTTATTATTGATCCTCCTATAGTAGGGAACACTTCCCTAAATTATCTCGTCCTCCAAATTTTCGTAATCTGCCCAATATTCTCATAATATTGCACAAAAATAAATAATATTAGGCACAAATATGCAATTATTCATAAACCTTCCTAATGAATATATTAAAGTTAAAAACAAATTATGTAATGTAGAAAGAGAGGTTTAATGTGCTGAAGGATGGTCATAGGCCATAATTTATGTTTTAATTTAGAGGCATGGGCCTTAATTTATGTCTAATTTAGAGGCCCATCATACCCCCCTGTTGAAAGTTTTGCTCATCCTCTGAGAAACTTAGTGACCTCATTGTGACTCATCCATGGCCCTGGTGGCCTCTCTCTTGTGTATTAAGAATATTGGTTGTAAGTTCTATAAGCACAAGCCCAAAAACATATTTGTGCAAAGAAAGATCATTATTTCTTGAGACCATTAGCTTTCCTTCTTCCCCTTATTCAAGATGGGTTCTTGAATATTTTTCAGTTTGGAAAGGTCTTCCACACCCTTATCAACCTTTTACCTTGTTCCACCATTTGGACACCTCTAACACCTTTAGAAAACATTTAGATGAGAACTAGGACATCCTATAGTAATTCCTGTCAAAACTACACAAAACCTACAGGAAACCCTATTAAAACTACAAGAAACACTTTTTGAGCATAAATGATATTCTGAGCCTAGGACATGCCCTCAACTTGACTCCCATGCATTTCCCCCATTTTTAGGCCTTGGAAAAAGTTAGAAAGAGATTGGATACCTCTCAGAAAAGATCTTTTCATCACCGCAGTTTGAGTTTTTTTTTGATGTTGAATGCCTCATTTCCTTTTGTTTCCTTCTTCTTATTTCTTTTTTCCTAGATGACAGCCTAATGACCTTGGAGTTTTCTATTTTGATTAGGTCTCTCTTAAGCTCTGCCATCCTGGGGTTTAGCATAATTTGTTCATTTCTTCCTTCTTGTAGCAACATTCTGCCTTCCTGTAGTAGTCATTCCTGCTCTTTCAGGCTCTTCTAACTATATGGGTGTGATGAGAAATGATGAAGAGGGATTGGATGGTGATGCTAGGGCTCAAAGGGAATAGTGTACGTTTTTGAAAATGGATAGGATGCTCTGTTTGTTTTTTTTTTCAATAATGAAATGGGATAGATGAATGATGAATAGATAGTGAATATGGAGTGGATGGGGGGCTTGGAGTGTCGTGGTGACTTGGACTTTGCAAAAATTTCTTCTTTTAACTATTGTCCTCATTCCTTGAAATCATCACCCTTCATAATTTGACTTTCCAGCATTGTATAAGTGAAGGAGTGAGATACAATTAACGAGTTGAAGGTGGATGAGACTACTGAACCATTCTTATCTTATAAAACGTCATCTCTCATGCATTGACAACAAATTTCTAACTATAATATGCTCAAGAGAAGAGGTCAAGAATATTGCATACCTGTACCTACCTGATGTCCTTCTTATAGATGTTGTTTGTTGGAGAGTGAAATCCTTTCTTGTATTTTTTGCATGTGTTTTTCTCTGATGTTGTTCCTTGATGTGCAAGTACTTGATGCTGATGCTAATGAATCCTCACTGTGTTGGTGGGTTCCCTCTTGTTAAATCCCCTTTTTCATGTTTCTATGATGCATGTGGAGGGTTGTATATGTATCCTTATCAAATTTAATTTATGAGAAATTTTAGATGAAAATTATGTGTATACAATTCCCCTAGACTGCAATCTTTTTCAGCACAATAGAAGGATTTTCTATATTCTTTTCATTTGGAAAAATGTGGGAAAGTTCAACTCCTACCTCCTTATCACTTTCTGATGAAGCCAACCTCTCTTTCCCCCTTTTAAAACTTCTCACTACCAATCTTGTAGGTGTTGTTCTGTATCTTGTAGAATCTCCTGTAGGATCTTGTAGGTTTTCAGGGAATCCTATAGGTTTACAGGATAGTCTTTTGTAGCTTACTTGTTTTGTCCATATCTCCGAAACAGTATAATGGATTAACCTGAAACTTTCTAAGCATGTTTCCATAATCATTATTCACTTCCCCATAAAAACAATTGGTCAGTGGATGCATGGATCTCGAGAAGAACTACAAATGGATGAAGGTTATGGAGGCCAATTTCATGGACACCATGCACTAGAATTTGCTGAAATTTCTTGGGCATGTTACCAGCACCCATATGAATTTCCCCATGAAAAAACTTAAATGGATGCATAGGTATCGAGAAAATGCAAAAATGGCTATAGGTGATGGAGGCTAATTACTCAAAAACTGTGCACTAGAATCTACTAAAATTGCTTGAGCATGTTACCATAACCCACATGCATCTCCCCATTAAACAACTTGGCAAATGGATGCATGGTTTTCAAGTTATAGAAAAAACAAATTTCTGCTCTATGTATTTTTGTATCTTGTAGTAAAGCAGAGCATCCTGTATTTTTTCGGAAAACAAGAAAATTGAATGGTAGACGCTTGAGAATGATGGGTGGATGATGGAAATAGATGAGGGTGGTGGATTGGCATGGCCTTGGTATTTTTATAGAATTTTAGCAAAGGAGTGGAAAGTAAAAATCTGACTTCTTTTGACTAGGCTTGACCAATTTTCCTTTTGGTACGAACTTGTTCTTGTTGCTTGAAGATGTTGGAGAGTAAATGCATTCATCAAAGAGATGTATGGAGCAAAGATTTTTTTATTTTTTTCTCTTTTTTCTTCTTCTAGGCCTACTAGCCGCTGCAAGGAGGTTTTCAACTAGTAGGTCTGCCTAGGCGCCTCAAAGGAGGTTTTCAACTAGGATCTTTTTCTTTTTTCCTCTTTTTTTCTTTTTTTCCCAACCTGTTGACCTTCTCATGGAGGTTTTCAATCAATGAGCCAATCTGAAGCCCCTCCAAGGAGGTTTTCACCTGGGATTTTTATTTTTTTCTCTTTTTTTCATAATTTTTTTCTTCTGCCCTACCCTATTTGAAAAAAAAATCACTTTCAAATATAAGAATACTTCCAATCGAGCCATGTGCACATCAAGATGACAGACAAAATTATTTGGAGGCTTGAAATATATGCTTTGACATGTACCTAGATTTCAAAGATCAAATGATTAGACTTTGACGATATCAAGCACATTTGAAGAAGAGAGTATTGCTACAACTTAATGACTGTCTGGAACTGTATTTCAATATAGTTGTGATGCCCCTGGTCCACTTGCTGATTTGGATCATCTTTGATGTATTCTTATTGCATGACCTTCAAATCTTCCTCTTTTTGCTAATTGTTCTCTTGAACACCTGGAGGACTTGATGATAACCATGAGGGAGCTTTCTCAATCTCTGATATTATTGTTTTCTCTTCATTAAGTGCAGCCCATGATTCTTTGATCTTCTATTTCAAATCTTCCTTCTCTGCATGTTGTCCCTCAATGGCATCAAGAGAATAACTCTTTTCTAATAACATTCCTGAGCTATGGTGAATACAATTGAGCTCAAGAGGAGATGTTTGGAAGTGTTGCACCTAAACATTGTAAGTGGGTTGAGCTACTTCAATGTGTTGGCTTGGAATTGGTGGTACAGGTAGTTGAGTGGGAGTGTCTATTTGAGATGGATGTGGCTGGGATTTTGGTTCTGGTGGAGGTGAATGGTAGTGATAACATGGAGTTGGGTATGGAGGATATGGAGGAAAATATTGAGGATATTGTGGATGGCTCCCATAAGTTCCTTTCCAACCTTGTTGCCAAGATTAGTTTTGGGGTTGAGATGGCCAATGTTGCCAAGGAAAAGATGTGTTCCAATTACTTTGAGGTGGATATGTATAACCTTGAAATTGTGAATTAGGATTTTGCATCATATCAGGCTTAATAGGTGTTACACTAGAATTTGTCACCATAACTATTTGCAGTCAGTATGGCTCCATCAATAACCATACTGTCCTCCTTGGCAAGTCTTATACCTCTTCTCCTCATGTCAAACTCCAAAAAAGAGAGAAAGCCTTTAAAAGATCAATATAACTTTGGTTCCGCAATTTCTCTTACTCTTACCTTCGGCCCTGCACCTCAAGTACATAATACATGCGTACTTGTACGCTCTTTCTGTAAAGGGGTGGGTGCGTACCCCTGTAAAAGTCAAAAGGCGCAAGTTTTACTTCAAAAAACTTACTTGCAGTCGATTCTAGAGCATTCTAGAAGATGGTTTGACGTGGATTGAGCGCCTCCAGATGGTTCATGCATCCCAACGAAAGAGGAACTTATCCCATGAAGAGGGGAGCTATCCCTTTGAAAGAGGGGCTTATACCATTGATGGTGGACCTATTTAACTTCCTCCAAAGCATTATAAATACAGGCATTGTGCCAGAGGAAAAGGGAGGTTGAAAGATGAACATTCCTAAGGGTAGATGCTGCTGAAATTAGGACTCCCTTATAGAGCTTGAGAGGAGAGATCACATTCCTTTCTTAGCTTCATTTGGAAGTGGGTGAGCTGATCAAAGTAGAGGAGAACTCTTGCTGGACCCTGGGAGGGACCTGCACAACACCAAGGCGTTGGTTGTAAGGTTTCTTTTGTTTCCAATTAATACAATTAAGTTCATTTTTCTCAACAAGTTGTTATATATAATTTCTTTGATAAAATCCATGGTCTTTATGATGAATATGTTTTATTATATGAGTTATTCAGGTGCTATGTAATCGTTTGCTTGTTTGTGTATGCAGGCTTCAAGGAGAGGAGCTCATCTGGATCGAAGAGGCTTGGCCGCTACAAATAGCGTTGGACTAAAGGTAAGCCTTAAACACCTGGTTGCTTTTATTTTAAATGCATATTTAGGGAAAGATAGTGCTTGATTGTTTTTTTTGTCACTAGAAAAGCCTTAGTTTTTAGGGATGTCGGTTTTGTCCGCAAAATTGACTCTTTCCGCATGACAATAGGTTTTCATGGTCCTCTTAGAGCTACATAACATTGTTTCATTGGAAATTAACTTGCTCCATTGTCCTCTTGGTGAACTTCCTTCAACTTTGGTAATGAGGAGAAACATTTAACATGATGTGTGCATGGACAACAAAAACAACTTCTTTTTTCTGATTTTGTATTATTAACATTTCTACTTATTCGGTTAGATTGCTAAGAATGTATGTTTTGAGGTCATCAAACAAATTTCCAAGTTTTGCTTGACTTACAAATCTTGATATTGACTGACTTACTCTTGCCTTTCATCTTGATATATGTTTGCATGCTTCACAAATTTCTTCAAATGATAATTTATACACATCACCCCAAGTCATGAGATCAAGAATATCAATCCACTCATCCCTAATTGTTCTAGGTAAGAGGGTTTTTAGTGTTTCGGATCCTAAGTGATGTAGTTTTCCCCTATTAACATTATACATGAACCTATCTATTAGATCGTCTAGAGTCTCATATTCTCTTTGATTCATTCTAAAGATTTCTTCCTTAAGATCATGATCTTTATATTTTTCTAGAAATATCTTTTTCATAGAATTCCATGATCTTATTCAATTAGTCCCTAAACTCATGAACCATTTAAGAGCTCTATCCTTCAATGTTGCTAGAAACAATCTCAATTTTTGAGTTTTTAATAAGTAACCATAAGATATAAAAACAATTTCAAATTTAAAGAGAAAGTTTTTCAGATCCTTTGACCTTAGACCATGGAATTTTGGAAGAAAAGATGGAGGGATGTTATTCATGTGCACACTAGCATCAGTATCTTGAATGGGAAATCCGAGAGGATCTTCCTCATCATCTCCATACATTTCTTCTACATTCTTCTCCATCTTCTTCTTCTACCTGAAAAAGTGAATGGTTACATGGCTGTTACTACACCATGTGATCAAATGGTGGGGTGGGTTGGTGTTGGAGAAATTTTGTTTTTGTTTTTACGATTGAATAAAAAATGTAATGCAATGCAGTTTTCTACTTTTGAAATTAAATATGCCTAATGCAAATATTGTTTTGTTTTTTGCACAAAGTAAAAGAAATGAATCAACTAGGGAAGAAAAAAATGCATACTTTGACACCTCCATCGCAACGGTGCCAAAAAGTGATGAGCCTCGGTATTTCAACAAGAATGCATATATATGTTTAAACTCGACATTAATTATAAACTCGGGGTTCGTACAAACTTAAGAGGTATCGGCACTATATGTATAGCATAAAATGTGTCTTTCCTTTGCTGTCATGATGTAATGGAGTGCATGTACTGAAGTCAAATCCTAAACTAATTTCAGAAAATGAAATGTTCAAAATGAAACCTTAACCTATTGCAAGAAAGAAATTACAAGGAAAGAGACCTATTCTAATTGCATAAAGATCATGAACTAAATGTAAAATAAACCTAGCTTAAACCTATTTATCACATGTGATGATTTAAACTAACTGTGCATGGAGTCTGATCTAGGGAGTATTAATTGTTATGTGCATGTGTGAATATAAAATAACTCTTTATTAAATCTTTTTTCTTTATAAATGCAAATGTTAATATTTCCTTGATCTTTGGCAGGGGAGACAAGTGTGGAGCAAGAGGTTTAAAATGGTCTTTATGGCATGGAGTTCAAGTAGAGGAATAATCCCAGCTTCAATGATGATTTTTCTCAATTCGGGCTTAAAACAGGCTTTCCTATAGGATGCTACAGTGATTTCCTATAGGATCCCACGACTTACTACAGGATGTTACAGATTTACTATACGAAAATATAATTCATCGAATGAAAAATAAAATCAAATACAAATTGGATGAGACAAATTTTATTATTATCTAGGATGTCTTAGGTCACCATTCCAAGTGGAATCACTCAAAAAAACCTCTGTTAAACCATGCTAAAAAATAGAAAGAACATTACTAGTCGAAAATGTAGAAATTCGAGAACTAGTGAGCTAGTAAATCTAAGAAATGCGTAACATAATCAAGTGAAAATTTAGTGGGGTAATTTTTGTTATGAACCAATTTTTTTTTCTAACCTAATTCAAGTGGAACCAACTTGATTGAATCTTGTTAGCATGCTATAAAAAGTAGAAGAATTTTATTGTTCTTCGCTAAAAAGGAGGTCCAACAATCTAGATATGGGAATAAGAAGACTAATCCAAGAAAATCAGTGATTACTATGAACTTCGAAAACTCTTCTAAGGATGAAATAATTATTTTGATGCTACAAAATAACTTACATGAACCATTTAACTCAATCCTTCAACAAGAAATCATTAATACTGAATGCAAAAATAGAAATAAATAAAAACAAGAGATGCATGTGAATAACAAGTGAAGAAAAGGAAAGAAAATGATACAAAAGGGCTGTCAGGCTCCTGGGATGGCCAATCCCAAGGAAACTCAGCGACCAATGAGGGAGAAAAATATTTAGAGGTTGAACATGACACCAAAGTTCATTATTTTCATTAATACAATTACATCCCCACAAGAAAATACAATGGACCTGCATAAATAAGAGTTCTCTCCACAAGAACACTAATGAAAATATATTCCTAGAGGAAAATTCGACTTGGTACCTATATAAAATGATTAGGAATCATTCCCCATTAATGGAGGAAGCTTTCCTCACCAAAATCCCTTGATTAGGTTTTAACCCCGTACATAAATTACCTGCATACGAATTCTAAAACACATAAAATAAACAATGCGAGAGCATAACACATAAAACACATATACATAGAGATTTTCCCCTCGATCCCAAAACTAGGACTACCAGCTTGATTTTTCATTATGTTCCTTTCAATGTTATAATACATATTTATACATGCTGAAGCACCCAATACCATGGACTGAAAACCATCATATCCAAAAACATGTGCAAAAATCATGCACAAAACCAAAGGTGGGTCCGCCGATGCTAACATAGGGTCAAAAACCAAAATTTTCCAGGGCACTACCCCGGACCCCATAAAGTGGGGTTACAGGTACACCTCAAACCCGCTGTGAACCCCCCCGTTGGCTACACAATCCGTGCAATGAAGGGGGGCTCCGCCCCCCTCTAACCCCCTAGTTAACTACATGGGCTAGTTGTGGAAAGAATATAACACAACCCAACATTCTCCCACTTGTTTTCTTTCCACAGGGGGCCACAAGAGAGCTTAGTAATTTTTCCAGCCCTGAAATGCCCGTTGTCTCTCTACACCAAGAGAACTTCTCAGAGCTCACAAATTTTTTCAATGCACCTGCAGTATTCTTGAAAGTGTCCACCTTTACCAGCAACACCTTTTTTTCTTCTATAATGTCCCTCACAAAGTGATACTGAACATCAATGTGTTTTGTCTTTGAATGATATGCGGGGTTTTTTTCCAATAAAATTACACTTTGGCTATCATAGTCTATCCTTATAGCTCCCTGTACTAACCCCATACTTGAACACAATATCTCCAACCAAACTGCTTCCTTGCTTGCATGAGTGGCTACCATGTATTTTGCCTCTTTAGTTGATACTGCCACTATAGATTGTTTCTTACTCATCCAACTAGCTGCACCTCAAAATAGGTTAGACACATGCCCACTTGTAGATCTTCTTTGATCCAGATCTCCAGCCCAGTCTGTTAGGATATTCCGAGCCCAGTAAGTTCCTCAGAAAGAACACCAAAAGGACACCGCTCAAAACCAGATCTCAAATCAATACACCAGTATTTTTGACATGGTTAAAACCCTCAAAGAGGGAAACACTCCACGGCCTGAGCCAACGTGGCCACTTCAGGCAATTTATTAATCAAAGAATGAAAATTTACATAAGCTTTCTCTCATAGACGGATTACACGAACAATGACCCTCCATGTGCTTTAAATAAAACTCATGGACCAATCGGGTGTTAAGCCACGGATCAAGTGTCGGTAATACCAAGGAGAGAGTGAACCGTCGGATCACTACATATCGTGACCGTCAGATTGTAAGTTACAAAATGTACAACGGTAAAGAAACACACTTTACCTAACTCTATACCTAACTCTATACTAGACCAAGTTGAACTTAACTATTTCCTATGTGTCGGAATATCCTAACATCCCCCCTTAAGAACAACTTGGGATAGGATTGAAAGATTTACAAATATGACACAATAGGAGAAGGAAGGAGGCACTAGAGCCTATCCCCCCTTAGTGACAACTTCCTGAACTCCAAGCATATATCGAAGTTTAGTGAACTTCGTCTCTGTGAGAGCCTTTGTGAAGATGTCTGCAACCTGATCATCTGTTGAACAATATTGCACTTCAAGAACATGGTCATGAATGAGCTTTCTGATGAAGTGCATGTGTAGTTCAATGTGTTTGCTACGCTGATGCTGGACGGGATCTTTGCATAGCTGAATGGCACTTTGATTATCACACCAAAGTGTGGTTGGATGCTGCTGCTCAAAGCCAAACTCTGATAGGATCTGACGAAGCCACAAGGCTTCCTTACTAGCTTCCATGGCACCACGATACTCTGCTTCTGCTGACGAAAGAGAAATGGCAGCCTGTTTCTTACAAGCCCATGTAATAGGTCCTGAACCAAGAGTGAAGACATAACTGGCAGTAGACTTCCAATCATCAGGGTCACCAGCCCAATCAGAATTAGTGAAACCGACTAATAGAGGAGCTGCTTTGGCACTGTAATGAATCCCAAACTGTACTGTACCTCGAACAAAACGAAGTATTCTTTTAGCTTCTTTCCAATGACTTTCACGGGGGTTTTGCATAAAACAAGCAACAAGGCCAACAACAAAGGAAAGGTCAGGACGAGTATGGGTTAAATACAAGAGTTTTCCTACAAGTTGACGGTATAAGGTAGCATCAACTTCAGGAGAAGTACAAGAGACTGAAAGTTTGACTCCAGACTGAAAGGGAGAAGGGGCTGAGGCGTGCCAAGAGGCATGTTTTTCAAAATTGTCCCGATGATGTTTTCCGAGTACACATCCGGAACAAACACCATCTCTGCAAGATACCATAGGAAGACCTGTCACCATATTTTCTTTACATAGATGCTGAAGGGAGCGATAGTTTAAGTGACCAAATTGCTCATGCCAAAGTTTTCTCACTTCATCATTATGAGCAACAAATACTGAGGGAAGATTTGATGACCCAAAGTTGTGAAACTTATACAACCTTGTGGAATCATCAGCAATACCAGTAGCTAGAATCTATTTAGGATCTCTTAGATCCTTGATTACAACATCATGAGGTGAAAATTCAACAATTTTACCTTCACCTGAATGAGTTATCTGATATACAGATAGAAGGTTGCAGGATAAGGTTGGAACACATAGTACATCATTAAACTGACCATTGTTTAGATGAACAGTTCCAGTCCCTACAACATTAAGAGATCTATCATCACCAACATATATATTTTTGGTGTTACAATCATTTAAAGAAGAAAACATGGCTTTGTTTTTGGCCATGTGATAAGAGGCTCCAAAATCAATGAGCCACTCATGAGAATGAGAAGAAGAAGATACATTTAATGCATAACCAGACTGAGATGATTGACAACGACATGCAGAAAGTGCCATTCCTGAAGATGAAGTTGAATTTGAAGTTGAAGAATGCTCCACATGGATGTTATGTTTCTTCATTGCGGCTTCCAAGGCTTCCATCTTCTTAAAGCATTTAGATTCTAAGTGGCCATCTCGATTACAAAAGTTACAATGTCTATCAGTCTTCTTCCATTTGTTTTTATTGGTCTTATCATTTTGCTGAAATGATCTTTCATTTTGAGGGTGAGTTTGCTTAGAACCCTTGTTTGGTTTAGGACCATTGTTTTTAGGATATGACTTCTTAGGATTCTTTGAATTTGGTTGCTGCTAGGCGGCTAACACTTTCTTGGAAGAGTTTCCAAGATTAAGAAGACCAAGGTGTAAGAGTTTTTCTTGTTCTCTTATTAAAGAATCACAAAAAGAGTCAAAGGAAGGGGCCTCGTAGTCTTTTCCTTGACAAATGAAAGCTTCCCTTGTAGAATGGAAGGTGGAAACAAATACAGAGTAGGCTGGTCCCAACTTAGTAAGGATGGAATAAATAAGGTTACTATCTTCTTTCTTAACCTTAACACCTTCGAAGAGATATCTAAGGGTCTTGAATTTGGACAAGAAATCTTCAATGCAAGAAAAATTATTAGGATCCAATGTAAGCAACTCATTTTCAAGTTGATGGGCTCTAATTTCATTTTTAATCCCAAAAACTTTAGTGATTTGTTCCAATGCTTCATGAGGAGTATCAAGTTCTGCAATATGGAATCTAAGATCAGGAGAAATAGACATCCCTATCAAACCACGTGCTTGATCTTGTCTATTTTCCCATTTTGCAGCCTTGTCTTCATCTTTTGGTTTCTTCTCTTGGCCTGTGGCTATTCTGTAGAGACCTTTACTTCTAAGTAAATCTTCCATGTAGGATATCCATTGGAAGTACTTAGCGCTGTCAAGAATGACTTGGCATGGAATTTCCATTTTTTTTTAAAAAAGAAGCTGAAGATGCTGAAAGTAAGTGTTCCAATGGATAGATCTCGAAAAATTAGGCTGTTTGAAAAAAAACGGCTTTGAAAAAGGCTTCCGGATGAAGAAGTTATGGCTTTTTGAAAAAAAATTGTTGAAGTTGCCGGCAAAGTGCGCGAATGTGCGGGAATAAAAAAGACGCCCCCCCAAAATGGAGATTTGAACCCAAGACCTCTACTCTCTTAAAATAGCTTTGAACCAATTGAGCTATACAAAAATTTTGAGAGAGAGAGAGGGGGGGGGGGGGCCTTGGGTTGCGTGCTTGCCTTGAGAAAGCTCTTTTTTCCTACAAAACAAAAACACAAAACCCAACACGAATATGCATAGAAAAATGAACCTTACGGCTCGAAGTTAGTTTTAGCCGGAAACTAAATATTTTTCTTAATGTTTCTGATTTTCCAAGATCACACTAAGGTGCAGGGAAAAGAGCATACGCATGAGAAAAAAAAAACTTCCTTTCTGTTTCTGATTTGCCCAGATCACACAGAGTCGCAGGGCAAAGAGCATACGCAGAAATGAAAGGTATAGATCCGGTAATAAAAAAAAGCTAAATAAATAGAAACCGAAATAACCAGAGAGAAAATAACAGTAAACTGCAGATAAACACTGTATACCTCCAGATCTTAAAAATGACGCAGATAGGGCTACCGGAAACCTTTTCGTGTGAAACGAAAGGGGTTCCTCACTGGAACAGATGCTCCGAACACAACAGATCAGTCCTCTTGTCCTGAAAGCAGTCAGAAACAGTAGATCTAAGAAACGACAGTCGCATGCAGTTCTACCGGCTTCAGATTTGGATCACCAACGGACGCGACCCTCAAATAGCTCTGATACCATGTAGGAATTTACAGGGTAAGTTCCTCAGAAAGAACACCAAAAGGACACCGCTCACAACCACATCAAAAATACTGGTGTATTGATTTGAGATCTGGTTGTGAGCGGTGTCCTTTTGGTGTTCTTTCTGAGGAACTTACCCTGTAAATTCCTACACAGTCTGCATCAACAAAGCCATGAATATCCAACATTCTGTCCAATCCTGATCTTCCTTGGTAGCACAAACCATAATCACTAGTGCCACGCAAATACCTGAAATCCTGCTTCATTGTTGTCCAGTGCTCCTTCCCTGGTTTTGACATAAACCTGCTCAATACTCCCACTTCATGTGCAATATCTGGTCTAGTACAGACCATTGCATACATCAAGCTACCGATTGCACTTGCATATGGAACAAGGGACATGTTCTCTTCCACTTCTTGTGTCCTGGGACACTGTTCATCAAATAACCTCACACCTATAGGAATAGGAACCTTCACCGGTTTACTATCCTACATATTAAACCTCTACAGTATTGTCTCGACATACTTCCTCTAGTTTAACCAGAGCTTCCTCTTTGCTCAATCTCTTTTAATTTCCATGCCCAAAATTTAGTTTGCAACAGCAATATATTTCATATTGAATTTGGAGGACAATTTGGTCTTCAAATCCTAGATAATTTCTTTGTCATTTCGAACTAGCAACATAACATCCACATACAAGACTAGATAAATAACACGATCACCGATTAATTTAAAATATGCACAATGATCTGCTTTGCTTCTGATGAAGCCAAGTCCCCATATAAATGTATCAAATTTCTGATACCACATCCTTGGTGACTTTTTTAACCCATACAAAGACTTCTTTAACTTGCATACCAGTTCTTTCTTACCCTTCACCGCAAAGCCTTCAGGTTGCTTCATGTATATTTCCTCTTCTAGATCCCCGTGAAGAAATTTTGTCTTCACATCCATCTGTTCTACCTCAAAATCAAAAGCAGCAGCAACAGATAAAAGTAATCTAATAGAAGTTACCTTGCCAACAGGAGAAAAAATATCACTTAAATCAATTCTCGGCACCTGGGAATAACATTTTGCTACCAACCAAGCTTTGTATTTCTCCACCTTTCCTTTTGCATTTGTCTTCTTCTTAAACACCCATTTGTTTCCCATGGGTTTCCTTCCAGCTGGCAACTCCACTAGATCTGAAGCCTCATTTTTGTGCAAAGATTCCATTTCATCAACCATGGCCTCTTTCCAGAGTTTGCCATCCTCTGAATCTACTGCTTCCTTCACAGTTCTGGCATCATTGTCAGTAATAGATAAAGAAAAGTTTGAACAAAAAGCAGGTGGACTATACCTTTCTGGCTGCCTTCTTTCTCGAACTGATCTTCTCACACCCAAAGTTTGTGGCTCTTCATCTTCTGATTCCTCCTCTACTGTAGAGTCTGATTCTTCCTCCTTAAGCTTAAAGTCTATCTTCTCAGGTTCCTTTGGTTGGAATTCATGTTTCATAACATCTTTTATCTCTCTAAACACCACATCTCAGTTGTACACAACCTTCCTTGTGACTGGGTTCCAAAGCTTATAACCCTTTAAACCATGCTTATACCCAATAAAGATGCACTTTTCAGATTTACTATCCAACTTAGTTCGTTTCTCCTTTGGAACATGTACATATGCATCACATCGAAATACCCTCGGATGTGAAAGAGAGGGTTTCTTACCAGTCCATACCTCTTGTGGAGTCTTATCATCCAACATTGATGAAGGTGACCTGTTGACCAGGTAACATACAGTGTCCACCGCCTCCGCCTAGAATTTCTATCCTAACCCGACACCACTGAGCATTCTTCTTGCCCTTTCCATCAACGTCTTATTCATTCTTTTTGAAACTCCATTTTGGTGAGGTGTATATGGAGTAGTCTTCTGTCTTGATATACCACACTTCTTACATAATTCTTCAAATTCCTTGCTACAAAACTCTCCACCATTATCTATCCTCAGCACCTTTATCTTCTTCTCTGTTTGATTTTCCATGAGAGCCTTAAATTCTTTAAACCTGTCAAAGGCTTCAGATTTCTGCTTAAGGGAATATATCCATGTATTCCTTGAGAATTCATCTATAAATGATACATAGTACAGAAACATACCCAGTGATGGAACCTTCACAGGTCCAAACACATCATTGTGAACAAGTTCTAATATCTGTTTCGCCCTCTTACTACCAGAGGGGAAAGTCACCTGATTCTGCTTCCCATATACACAATTTTCACAGAAATCAAAATCTAGAGAGCTATTACTCATACCTTCTACCATACCTTTACCATGAAGTATTTGAAGCCCCTTCTCTCCAATATGTCCAAACCTTTGATGCCACAACATGGCATTCTCTCCAGAGACGACTAGATTTTCTGCTCCACTTTCAGGAACCACAGAACTATTGCACCCATCAATAACAGTGATACCTTGCCGCTTGTACAGAGTTCCAATTCGAACTCCCCACATCAATACCAGTTCTCCACAAACCATTTTGCAGGTATCCTTCTCGAACACTGTTTTTACACCTGCAACATCTAGCTTCCTTACATTAATCAAAATTTTAGCCAATGCAGGAATATGCAAAACACCCGGAAGTGTTGTAACCCTTCCACCTTGCAACTTCAACTTTACTTTTCCGCGACCAATGGTTCTAGGCTTCCTATCATCCCCTAAGAAGACATCACCACCATTTTATTTCTCATACTCACAGAACCAATCTCTATGGGGAGTGAAGTGAAAGGATGCACCTGAGTCAATCAACCATGCCTCATGATCTACATGTGTACTTGAAGAAGCCAAGTACGCATCCCCACCTTCATTTGAGGTGGTTTTCGCCTCTGTAGAAGGAGCATCATCAGATCCCTTTCCTTTACCAGGAGCTTTAGATTTATAGTCCTTTTGTAGTGCCCTTCCTTTCCGCATTTCCAGCACACCACCTTTACAGGTTTTCCTGGAGATTTAGATCTCCCTCTAGATTTATATCTCCCACTCGATGACTTATTTTTGTTTCTGTTCTAGGACCATCCTCGTACAGACAAGGCATCACCATTTTGGCTCTCCATATTTTTCCGTCTCATCTCCTCCATCAACAAGCATGAGACTATTTCACCAAACTGCAAGGCAGTTGCATTGCTACCTATTGCAATAACCAGACTATCCCATGAATCTAGTAGAGAACAAAACAAACTGATGCACTTATCTTCATTTGAAATTTTAATATCAACAGATGCTAACTGACTTATCAAAGTATTAAATGCATTTAGATGCTTTGTCATCGTGTCTCCATCTTTCATCCTTAGGTTATACAGCTTTTACCGCAGGAACAATTTATTCACCAGAGACTTAGATTGGTACAAAGTCCCTAACTTTTCCCATAAAGTCTTTGTCATAGCTTCCCCTGAAAAATTCAGCAATACTGAATCTGAGACACACAGCCGTATTGTACTCTTTGCCTTCCAATCCAACTTCTTCGATTCTTCATCAGACACTCCCGCTTGTTTAGTGTCCAGATCTACCACGAGCCACTGATCTTTATCCACCAACAGATCCTCCATTTTGAGTTTCCACAACTCAAAACTATGACCACTAAATTTCTCGATATCTATCTTTCCATTGCTCGGCATCTTCTTTCACCACCAAAATCGATCGCGAAGATTTCAAACTGAACAGGGTCTACCACAGGCCCGAACGAAACCCCTCAGCAACAAAGGTGTCCCCTTGAAGCCAAAAGTGCTCTAATACCAAATGTAG
This sequence comes from Pinus tabuliformis, assembly GCA_031772625.1. Taxonomy (NCBI): domain Eukaryota; kingdom Viridiplantae; phylum Streptophyta; class Pinopsida; order Pinales; family Pinaceae; genus Pinus; species Pinus tabuliformis. Next base: position 1,154,447,879 of record CM062818.1, on the reverse strand, counting down.
GTTTTGACCCCGTACAGAATTACCTGCATACGAATTCTAAAACACATAAAATAAACAATGCGAGAGCATAACACATAAAACACATATACACAGAGATTTCCCCTAGATCCCAAAATCGGACTACCAACTTGATTTTTCATTATGTTCCTTTCAATGTTATAATAAATATTTATACATGCCAAAGCATCCAATACCATGGACCGAAAATCATCGCGTCCAAAAACATGTGCGAAAATCATGCACAAAACCATAGGTGGGTCCGCCCATCCTAACATAGGGTCCAAAACCAAAATTTTCTGATGCGATAACCCCAGACCCTATAAAGTGGGGTTATGGGTATGCCTCAAACCCCCTGTGACCGCCCCCGCTACACAATCCATGCAACGAAGGGGGGCTCCAGCCCCCATCTAACCCCCCAGTTAACTATGTGGGTTAGTCGTGGAAAGAATATAACACAACCCAACAATTTTCATTAATACAAATACATCCCCACAAGAAAATACAATGGACCTTCATAAATAAGAGTTCTCTCCACAAGAACACTCATGAAAATACATCCCTAGAGGAAAATTTGACTTGGTACCTATACAAAATGATTAGGAATCATTCTCCATTAATGGAAGAAGCTTTCCTCACCAAAATCCCTTGATTAGTGGATCTGGTCCTGTTAGCCTCCTACTGCAGCAGGTATTCATCTTTTATGATCGACATTTTTTCATGCCAAATATGTCATACTTTGCATGCTGCAACGCTCCATATTTGCTACAGAGGCCAGAGAAGTGTCCATGAGAGTGTGCTAGTCTAAATGCCACTGCTATGTTCCCTTTTGATAAGCTGTTCCATATTTTATGAGTTTTTTCAGTTAAGGGAGGGCCAAATAGCTTAATCTTGGTCTCCCTTGGTTTCAATTTCCTGTTGTAGAATATAGAGAATCAACAACTGTCCAAACAGCTTAATCTTGGCAGATTTGTAGATAGGTAGAGAAACAAGGGTGCTCAACCGCTTAATCTGAGCCCCTGGATGAAATAAGTGTAGATGTAGATAGGAGGACAGCAAGAAGAAAAGAATGAAAAGCTGGGTATGCTAGTTCAAGTGCACCCAAACCAAAAGAAGAAAAAATGTTAGGCAAGTAGGTTGGGTAAGTAGTTTGGTGGTTGCAGAATCAAGCTGTGTGATCCATTTCATGCTTTCAAGTGTTATACCTTTTCAGATCACAAATGCAAAGAAATTTTCTCGTGGAAGACTTCAAGCAAGACATGACTAACGCCCCCTTCTTCTTATTCCCCAAACCATTCACTAACTTCCTCAAAGAGGTCAAGATCTGTTTGATATCTCTTAAGTTTCATCATTTGCCATATCATTTCCTAAGTAAAGATCTGCTTTGCTTAAGGATGCTTATATTTCTTATACGAGTCATTTTTCCTCTTAATAGCCTAAGATTGCATACTTAGCGCTCTCTCATCACATTTCATATTAACTGCTAACTTTATTATGTAACTCCTTATCTTTTTTCCCTCCCCCTATTAAAAATATGTCAATAATTCCCCTATATACTTATCCCTTCCTCTGGTTGAAATATAACCATAAGTATCACTTGGGAATTACTAAGTTTACTTGAAACTTAGTAAGAACCCTCATTTCGCTCAAAAAACCATCTTCCTAAGATGTTTTGGACTCCTTCCAAACACACAAAAACCCCCTTCAAATGCCATCAGACTCACTCCGATGCATCAAGATCCCTTCCAAAGCTGTAAACGGCCTTTCCAATCGCATTAACTCTCCTCCGATAAATCTTCCTCTCCTTCGACGCGATATCACTGTCAGAGGTCGGACCATTCATTCATCGGCCCACCCCTTTATACTCTCCCAAAATTGCTTCCCCGATGCGATTTTGTGATCGGCAGTCTCAAGGTTTTTACCTATATACATACGCCCCCTCTTGTCCACCGATGCGTTATTGCTATCACATCCGAAAGTATATTGCATCGTGGTCCATTCATTTTCGCAATATTTTCCATTATCACACCGCCGCATGCCATATCCCCTTTCCGAAATCGGCGATCGCCCCCATCGCATCATATATATAAAAAACCATTGTCCTCTGTCCCTGCCGATTGCCGATCTCCGAGTTAAAACCCCGTTGTACTGCCACGTCATCCTACCACATCATCCTGCCATGTCACTACCGTACTGGGACCCCCTGCTGATGTCATACTGACGTCATGTCGCCGTCATCACTAAAGGAAGGCGCGAAGGGCGCAAATCGCAACAAAGAGAGCCCGAAATGAAAATCTGAGGCAGTTTTCGATGCGCGATTAGCGCTTAGCACCAATCGCGCATCGCTAAGGAAAAATGAACAAAATGGAAAGCCTCATATCGTTCGGCTTCCAAGAGGCGCTAAAATTCACAGTTTTAATGGGATTTATTCATTTATGATTCCTATTCACATCGGCCAGCGCCAGTAGCATTCCAGAAGCCACGGAAATCATTTGCAGCAGCCATTCTTGCCTTGAAATGGCATAAAAGGGGCGATTTGACAGTTCAAACATGCCGAGGGAGAGAAAATGGCCCGATTCGAGTGTCAAAGAGTATCAGAGGAAAGATGAAGCCTGGAATAAATTAAAAAGTATCAGTTCGAAGCGGGCGAATATTAAAAGCCCCCAAACAAAGTCAAAGAAAGCGGTACAGCCGTTTAAAGGCTCTCAGATCACAGTTAACACACATCAAATCCGTTCAAGAGTAGGGGATCAAAGCCCAAAGCACAATTATGGTTGAATGAAACGCAGAGACCCATAAGGACAGATTTCAAATCATATTTTTGAGGCAGCTTCCCAATGCGGTGCCTAGATATCTTCTTGCATTTATTTCACGACAAGATTAGATTAAAAAACTCATTTCCCTCAGATCTGTTTAAGATCTGCTGTAATGAATATTGTTATATATTTTCCCTATATAAACCACCTTGATGCATTGTTTAAAGGGTTGGTTGGTTGTATAGCTCCAAGGGAGACTCGCTCTGTATACTTGATGTTTTACTTAATCAAAGACTGCTGAAAAGCTTGGATGAATGACTGTGTGCTGTGTATGAATGTTTTGAAGAATTGAATGTGGAATTCTTGTGCTGCAACATGACTGAATAAGTGTTTCTTACCTTTGTTTTCCATTGATGTACCATCTAAAATAGAAAAAAGAATGAATAGTTTAGAATTGGTTTAATTGCCCTCTATGCTCAATTTCTGCTGTTTCTATATGTTTTCATCTGAATTAGAAATGGATATGAATTCCCTGTGGCTCATATTTCCCCTAATTCACTCATGTTTGACAGTTATCTAGGGATTCTTCACTACACCTAGATAGAGCTCATTCACCTTCCCTCTGCAAAGCTGAACGAGAGATTCTTAACTGCCTCTCATTCCTAGCCTTCACTCCATCCTTTAGCTTGAAAGATTGTTTCATGTGCAGCTAGCTTGCTCCATATTCCCTCTTGTAACCAAGAAAACGCACCAGCAGTCCTACTCCTTGACTCCACGCCCAATGGTTCTAAAACTTTCATGCTATCCCTGCCTCTTTACTTGAAAGCATCATCCATCCCACCAAAACTAAAACAAAACCCCTTGTACCCAATAACTAGCCTAAAATCATCATCAACAAAGCTAAATCCTAAAGAGAGAGCCCTCTCAGACTACTGGTGGGCTAGCACCTGCAGTCCAAAGATTGGTTTGTGGTTACCTCAGCCGTATCCCTCAAGGAGCTAAGGGAAAACCTGAGTGATAACATAATGGCGACTCCACTAGGGAACATCCTCAGTTGAATCTCACGAATAAAGTTGGAAAGCTCCACTGGGGAAAAACAATGAATTTTCCAATTGCTGCATATTTTAAAACTATAGACAAAGCCTGAATGTTAGCCAGGAAGCCTTTGAAACTGTTCTTGCTTTACATTTACAGGAGTAAGCAAATGCTGCTTCAGTCAGAATTCGTGCTAGTTTTAAGTTATAAATAGCTATTCCAAAATTTGATCATTTCCTTGCTAATTCTAAAAAAGAATTCACAGAAAATACCAAAACAAGTTCAGAATCTAGCTCCCAAAAGGAATTCATGCTATACAAGGTCAAATCCAGACCCAAACCCCCCAGCTATTTTGAATATCCCAAGGAACCTCAGGAAGCTAGAGCAAAGAGAAGATTTTATTGAATTTAGCCTTGAAACAGTTCAGAGAAGCTGTGTTTCGACCCCTGTCAAGGTTTTATTTCATTCAACCGCCACTTCCCCTTGTTCATCATCTACCACTCAAAGCACTCCTTCCACACCTCCATTTACTACACATACTACCCTAACCGTTGTTGTTACAGCTGTTCCAGTTGTTCCTATTGTTCCACTTATCCCAGTAAACATGGTTATGCACCCCTGCAGTTACTTGCTAATCCAGGGGCTATGCCTCAGGATTATCAAACTAAAATCACATACTTTGATGGAACTTGCTCTTGCACAGCCCTTCAGCATACAAAGAAGATGTAAGACAATTTTGAGAACTACGAGATAGATGACGATAGCATCAGAATGAAGATTTTCATCCAAATTTTGACAGGTGATGTTAGAACTTGGTTTAGAGCACTCACAGCCAATTTCATAGCAAACCCAGAAGCCTTATACCAGTCATTTATCAACAGATGGGAGAAAAAGAAAGACCCCTTGCACATATTATCTGAATATGACACCATCAAAAGAGGCCCTCAAGAATCTGTCTTGGACTATTGTGCAAGATTTAATAATATTTATAATGCAATACCACATAACTTAAGACCTCCACCTGATCTTGCTTTGTATAAATTCCCTGATGGTTTTGACACTGACATGGCTTATCAGTTAAGGGAAAGAGCCCCTCAAACCCTTGCAGACATGCAAAATGTTGCTGTTAGTGTAGAGGAAAATGTAATTGCCAAAAGAAACAAAGCTAGAACTGAGAGAAGAACCACCTTTAAAGAGGAACCCTCAGCCTTAGAGTAGAGAGTGTTGAGAGTAAATAATCATGGGAAGGACAACAACCCAATACCATAAGGAACCCAAATTTCCAGAAAACTCAGAATACAAATGCTGGTAGGTCTAGCCTAGACCACGGTGTAAGGCCTCTTTTTCATGAAAATTACGCTGAAGCATCCACATCTAGTGAACAGACGGAAGATACTCACATGAACTTGGTGGATTTGAAGGCTGAGCAACAAATTTTCCTAACTCAACAAGACGATGATGAACATGACCTTAATCAATTTCAGACTATGTCTGGTGGGTCTTTTGATTTTAAACAAGGCTATGATACTGCTGTGTATGAAATACACAAACAATATAAGCTAAGGACAAGAACCATAGATGTGCCTGAAAAGGTTAAGGCAAATGATACCAAGCAGCCGAAGAAAATTAAAGAAAATGTTGCCTTCATGGAAACTACTAGTAAAACAGTCCCTAATCCAAAGGATGTCACCATAGAGGACATAACAGAAATGAAATCTTCTAATGATCAGCCTCTGCCACCTTCTTCCTCGAAAGAGAATTTGAACAGCGTTCCAAAAAGCCCTCCTAAAACTGAAAAACCGCAAGCAATTACTTCCCTTAACGCCAACAAACAAGACCAAACTGCTGATACTCCAATAGAAAAAGGGGAGCCCGCCTCCCAAAATACTAAAACCCAATCTGAAAATCATTTGACTTAGAGGCAGAAATAGGTAAACTCAAGATTTCCATCCCCTTATATGAACTTGCCAAACATGAAGTGTATAGGCAGCAAATTCAAAGATCACTTCAAATGCCAGAGGTTAAGGATGATGTAAATGTTCTTGATGATTAGCCTGAACTGTTGTTCGGCCCTGAAGTTAATGGAAAAACAACTTATGGATCTGTTCTACCTTTTTATGTCAGTTTACACATACATGACAAAGTCCTGCACAATGCTATATTTGACTCAGGTGCCTCACACAACCTTATGCCCAAAGCTGTAATGGAAAAACTCAACCTTGATGTCACAAGACCCTACAAAGATATATTCTCCTTTGACTCAAGTCAAGTCAAGTGTTTAGGCCTTATCAAAGACTTGTGTGTCTCCTTAGTCCAATATCCCAACAAGACTATCCTCATGGATGTGGTGGTTGCTGACATTCCACCAAAGTATGGCATGCTATTATCAAGATCTTGGGGAGAAAAACTCCAAGGATCCCTCCAATTAGACCTCTCTTATACCACTATATCTGTCTTTGGGCAACCAAAGAGACTATATAGAGAAACACTGATGAAGTATGTGTTAACTAGTGAGGTTAAGCCCCAAAATTTTCCTATTCACTCAATCCATTCTGATATGGATTCCTTTATTCTATTTAATGATGAAACAAATACTCTCACTGACGACAAGCCCTTGGATTTAGAACTAAACACACACACCGATGAGGAATTGGTTGCCCATACTGATAAAACTGTCAAAACAATCAAGGCAACCAGCATACAAGAAAAACCTCCCCAAACAGAAAATTCAAATCTGCCCAATCCTAAAGTGACTGAAACTCTTGATACTAACCACAAGCAAGAAATCACATGGTATTTAGAGTTTGATGGCTCTGTTAACAAGTTAGGAGCAGGGGCAGGTGTTTGGATTCACAATACACATAACAATCATGCAGAAGGTCATGCCTACAGACTAAATTTCAAATGCACCAATAACATGGCAGAGTATGAGGCTCTCCTTTTAGGCCTTCAACTACTCAAAGCTCTAGGAGCTGCAAAAGTGTCTATTCTAGGTGACTCTGATTTAATCATACAACAAATGGAAGGCAACTTTGTTACAAATGACAATAGAATGAGGGCCTATAGGACTGATGCTATTAATATACTCAATGCATTCACTGAATCCAAGCTTGCAAAGATTTCAAGAGATCATAACATTCATGCACACAGCCTAGCCACTTTTGCTAGTACATGCAAGTTTCCCTTTGAGCCAAGTCACCATTTCACTGCCAAGATAAAACACAGGCCTGCTATCCCAAATAACGTTAAAGATTGGCAAGTGTTTGAAAGCGATGAACAAATTAACAATTTCCTCACTCTTGAGGATGAGTTTTCAAATACTAACATTGACATGGATACCATGACGGATGAACAACAACAAACAAATGAAAATCAGCAGGCTGTAACAACTGTAACAGCCAAACAAATGTTGAACCCAACTGTTTTTGACAATGCAAACATACAAGAGCTGAAACAGATGTATTTGAAGGAAATAGCCAAAACAGAGGCCGAGATCATGAATTTAAAGGATAACTTTCTCCCTGGCCTTACTCGATTAGAAGATATGTTTGATGCTAATGATTTTCCCAAAAACCCAAAAATTTAGCCCCTAAACACTGTTATAGAAGAACATAACATTGGAATAGCAGAGAAGCCCAAAATGATCAAACTATCTCAATCTCTGCCAACTAATCAAAAGCCCAAATATGTTGATTTGTTCAAAGAATTCCAAGATGTATTTGCTTGGAGTTATGAGTATTTGAAGTCCTATGACACCTCAGTGATCCAACACACCATTCCCTTGAAACCAAATCAAAAGCCCTTCAAACAGAAATTAAGAAGAATCAATCCTGTACTCCTTCCTTTGATTGAAAAGGAAGTGAAAAGGATGTTTGAAGCAAGTATCATAGCACCCATCAGATTTTCTGAATGGGTATCCAATCTTGTTCCCACAAGAAAGAAGACAGGTGAGATTAGGCTATGTGTAGATCTAAGGAATTTAAACCAAGTCTCCCTAAAAGACCACTACCCATTGCCAAAAATGGACCACATCCTACAAAGAGTAGTGGGGTCATCAATAATATCTTTGCTAGATGGCTTTTCAGGTTTCAATCAAATACTGGTTTACCCAGATGACCAAGACAAGACAGCCTTTACCACACCGTGGGAAACATTTAAGTATGTGAAAATTCCTTTTGGACTTAAAAACGCTAGTGCTACCTTTCAAATGGCAATGGATATTGCATTTGACAAGGAAATACATGATTTCTTAGTTGTCTACCTCGATGACTTAACCCCTTTCTCCAAATCTGATCAAGAGCACCTAAAACATTTGAGGCAAATATTCATGACATGTAGGAAATACGACATTTCCTTGAACCCCAAGAAGTCCCTCTTTGGCCTTGAAGAAGGAAAACTCCTCGGCCATATCATCTCAAAACATGGGATTAGAATAGATCCTGAAAGGATCCAAGCCAGTTTGCAAATCCCATATCCAAGGAATATAAAAGAATTGCAAGCATTCCTAGGAAAAATCAACTTCTTAAGAAGATTTATTCCAAATCTATCCTAGCTAATAAGACTGTTAAGCAACATGTTAAAAAAGGATGCTAAGGTAAAATGGTCTCTTGAGACCAAGCAAGCCTTTGAGAGTATCAAAACTACCTTAACCCAAGCCCCGGTCCTCACCAGTCCGCAATTTGACAAAGACTTCATCATATTTTCATTTGCATCTGAGCACACCATAGTTGTTGTCCTTCTCCAAAAGGATGATTAGGAAGCTGAAAAGCCAATTGCTTTTTTCAGTCGAGCCTTAAGAGATGCCCCTTTGAAATACCAAATCATGGAGAAGCAGGCCTATGCCCTTGTTAAAGCAATCAAAGATTTCCAAGTTTACATTTTATATTCACATGTGATTGCCTATGTCCCAAATGCTGTTGTAAAAGACATATTAACCCAAGAGGGGCTAGAAGGCAAAAGAGGCAAATGGATTGCTAACATCCTTGAGTATGACATAGAAATTAAACCAACCAAGCTCATAAAGGGACAAGGTTTAGCCAAACTGATGTCAGAAACAAACTTTCAATCCTTAGACATCAACCAACTGGACAGTGAATAGGAGCTGGTGACTCCACAGATCAGTGAAACCTTTTTGCAATCCCCATGGTATGCTGATATGTGCTTTGTATTGTTAAACCTGTTTGCTCCCCCAGGATTTTCCAGAACCAACAAAAGATTTTTAAAAATGAAGGCTTCAAAGTTTTGTGTCATAGATGGTGCATTATTTTGGAAAAATCATGAAGGTATATTGCTTAATTGTTTAACCATGAATGAAACTAACAATGTCATGAAAGAATTCCATGCAGGGGACTGTGGAGGACATCTATATTGGAAGTCCACTGCTGATAAAATTTTAAGGGCTGGTTTCTATTGGCCCTCTCTATTTGCAGATATAAAGAAATTTGTTATCTCATGTCATAAATGCCAAATCTTTGAGGGCAAAGGAAAGCTGTTACCCTTGCCCCTTAAGCCCATCTGAACTGAGAAACCTTTTCAACAATGGGGTCTTGATTTCATTGGAGAGATCCACCCCTCCTCCTCAGGCCAACACAAGTAGATTTTAACAGCCACCGACTATTTCACTAAATGGATTGAAGGCATCCCATGCAGACAGGCCAATGACTCCATCATTATCCAGTTCCTTGAGTGCAATGTCCTTTCTAGATTTGGCTGCCCTGAGAAGATCATCACTGACAACGCCGCTGCTTTCAAATCCAAGAAGATGATCAGTTTTTTCCATAAATTTCACATTACCTTGGGCCACTCCACAGCCTATTACCCCCAAGGTAATGGCTTGGCCGAGTCATCTAACAAGAGCCTGATTAATATTATCAAGAAGGTCTGAGAAGAAAACAAGAAGAACTGGCATAAAAAGCTCACAAATGCCCTATGGGCAGACAGACTTTCAACAAAAAAATCCATTGGGATGAGCCCTTATGAGTTGGTGTATGGCATCGAGGCCACGTTTCCATCCTCCTTGGGCACTCCTATCATGAAAATGTTGCAAGAGATCCAAGCAGAACCAAATCATATTCAAAGAAGAATCAGTCAGACCATTCATCTTCAACAAACCAGAGAGAAAGTTTATAACAGAGCTCAAATATTGCAAGAGAAACTCAAAAAGATGTTTGATAAAAGAGCTAAGGCTCAGGATTTCTACATTGGCAACAAAGTTCTAAGGTGGGACTCACGAAGAGAAGACAAGGGCAAACATGCAAAATTTGATTTTTTATGGAAAGGGCCATTTGTTATTTCTGTTGTTCAGGGAAATAACACATATTTCCTCAAGTCTGTAGAGGGCAGCATTGTTGAAGAAGGCCCTATTAATGGCCGAATGCTAAAACCTTACCATGATCCCTATTGAGCGGTACAATGCAGCTCTGTACATATCTCTCTGTACATTAGTGTTTGTATATATCAGAGCTTTCCTTTTATTTTTCATAAGCAATTTGATTGCTAGTAGCCATGCAACATAGTATGGGGACAGAGTAACGCAAGTCCTCCATTTCAAAGCTCTGTCTTTGCGTTGATTTTGGGAAAAGAGCGCAGTTCTGAAGAAAAGAGCCAAAGGAGCATAACATTCGAAGCCTCTATTCGTTTGAAGTTAATTTCAAAGAGAAACACCTCAAATTTGCTCCCAGTTATCAAGTTACTTCAAAGGGTGTGCCAGGCAGGTTTAGATATATTTTAAACGTACTCAATGGTAAATGGGCAGCGCTATTGTTTATAACAGCAAATTCAATTAAAAATGTTGCATTCAGGTTTCCAGCTCTTTAGTCAATAGTATCGAAATAGAGGAGCATTTTTTAGTATTACATCTACAGCCTGTTCAAAAACAAAAGTAGGAGTAGTTGCTCCAGTTTGATTCCTTTTTGTGTTTATTTCAAAACGTAGTTCTCAAGCAAAAGTGTATGTAATATCAAGCACGCAGAAGAAAGTAGGCAGTGCTTCATATTCGTAGTGATTCAGTTGAGGGAAAGCACTGCTCATACGTCAAAGTCCCATGCATTTAACAGTCAGCACAAAGAAAGTCTCAATCCTACAGCAACAATAGAAGATCAAGGCAGTCTGACCTGTTGTTCTTGGCTTTTCACAAGGAAAATCCATCCCCAAGTGGAGCCATTGTTAGCCTCCTGCTATAGCAGGTATTCATCTTTCATGATCGACATTTTTTCATGCCAAATATGTCATACTTTGCATGCTGCAACGCTCCATATTTTCTACAAAGGCCAGAGAAGTGTCCATGAGAGTGTGCTAGTCTAAATGCCACTACTATGTTCCCTTTTGATGAGTTGTTCTGTTTTCTATGAGTTTTTTCAGTTAAGGGAGGGCCAAACAACTTAATCTTGGTTTCCCTAGGTTTCAATTTCCTGTTGTAGAATATAGAGAATCAGCATCTATCCAAACAACTTAATCTTGGCAGATTTGTAGATAGGTAGAGAAACAAGGGTGCTCAACCGCTTAATTTGAGCCCCTCGATGAAATAAGTGTAGATGTAGATAGGAGGATAGCAAGAAGAAAAGAATGAAAAGCTGGGTATGCTAGTTCAAGTGCACCCAAACCAAAAGAAGAAAAAATGTTAGGCAAGTAGGGTAGGTAAGTAGTTTGGTGGTTGCAGAATGAAGCTGTGTGATCCATTTCATGCTTTCAAGTGTTATACCTTTTCAGATCACAAATGCAAAGCAATTTTCCTGTGGAAGACTTCAAGTGAGACATGACTAACTCCCCCTTCTTCTTATTCCCCAAATCATTCACTAACTTCCTCAAAGAGGTCAAGATCTGCTTGATATCTCTTAAGTTTCATCATTTTCCATATCATTGCCTAAGTAAAGATCTGCTTTGCTTAAGGATCCTTATATTTCTTATACTAGTCATTTTTCCCCTTAATAGCCTAAGATCGCATACTTAGCACTCTCTCATCACATTTCATATTAGCTATTAACTTTATTATGTAACTCCTTATCTTTTTCCCCTCCCCCTACTAAAACTATGTCAATAATTCCCCTATATACTTATCGCTTCCTTTGGTTGAAATATAACCATAAGTATCACTTGGGAATTACTAAGTTTACTTGAAATTTAGTAAGAACCCTCATTTCGCTCAAAAAACCATCTTCCTAAGATGTTTTGGACTCCTTCCAAAACACAAAAACCCCCTTCAAATGCCATCGGACTCACTCTGATGCATCAAGATCCCTTCCAAAGCTGTAAATGGCCTTTCCGATCGCATTAACTCTCCTCCGATAAATCTTCCTCTCCTCCAATGCGATATCGATGTCGGAGGTCACACCATTCATTCATCCACCCGCCCCTTTATACTCTCCCGAAATCGCTTCACCGAGGCGATTTCATGATCGGTAGTCGCATGGTTTTTACTTATATACATATTCCCCCTCTTGTCCGCCGATGCGATATTGCTATCACATCCGAAAGTATATCGCATCGTGGTCCATTCATTTTCGCAATATTTTCCATTATCACACCACCGCATGCCATATCGCCTTTCCGAAATCGGTGATCACCCCCATCGCATCATATATATAAAAAACCATTGTCCTCTGTCCCTGCCGATTGCCGATCTCCGAGTTAAAACACCGCCATACTGCCACGTCATCCTACCAAATCATCCTACCACGTCACTACCATACTGGGACCCCCTACTGACATCATACTAACGTCATGCCGATGTCATCACTAAAGGAAGGCAGGAAGGGCACAAATCGCAGCAAAGAGAGCCCAGAATGAAAATCTGAGGCAGTTTTCGATGCGCGATTAGCGCTTAGCGCTAATCGCGCATCGCTAAGGAAAAATGACCAAAATGGAAAGCCTCATATCGTTTGACATCCAAGATGCCCGAAAATTCACAGTTTTAATAGGATTTCTTCATTTATGATTCCTATTCACATCGGCCAGCACCAATAGCATTCCAGAAGCCACGGAAATCATTTGTAGCAGCCATTCTTGCCTTGAAATGGCAGAAAAGGGGCGATTTGACAGTTCAAACATGCCAAGTGAGAGAAAATGGCCCAATTCGAGTGTCAAAGAGTATCAGAGGAAATATGAAGCCCGAATTAAACTAAAAAGTATCAGTTCGAAGCGGGCGAACATTAAAAGCCCCCAAACAAAGTCAAAAAAAGCGGTACATCCATTTAAAGGCTCTCAGATCACAGTTAACACACATCAAATCCGCTCAAGAGTAGGGGATCAAAGCCCAAAGAACAATTATGGCTGAATGAAATGCACAAAGCCATAAGGACAGATTTCAGATCATATTTTTGAGGCAGCTGCCCAGCGCGGAGCCTAGATATCTTCTTGCATTTATTTCATGACAAGATTAGATTAAAAAAATCATTTCCCTCAGATCTATTTAAGATCTGCTGTAATGAATATTGTTAGATATTTTCCCTATATAAACCACCTTGATGCATTGTTTAAAGGGTTGGTTGGTTTTATAGCTCCAAGGGAGACTAGCTCTGTATACCTGCTGTTTTACTTAATCAAAGACTGTTGAAAAACTTGGAGGAATGACAGTGTGCTGTGTATGAATGTTTTGAAGAATTGAATGTGGAATTATTGTGCTGCAACATGACTCAGTAAGTGTTTCTTACCTTTGTTTTCCATTGATGTACCATCTAAAATAACAAAAAGAATGAATAGTTTAGAATTGGTTTAATTGCCCTCTATGCTCAATTTTTGCTGTTTCTATATGTTTTCATCTAAATTAGAAATGAATATGAATTCCCTGCGGCTCATATTTCCCCTAATTCACTCATGTTTGACAGTTATCTAGGGATTATTTAGTGCTCCTAGATAGATCTCACTCACCTTCCCTCTGCTAAGCTGAACGAGAGATTCTTAACTGCCTCTCATTCCTAGCCTTCACTCCATCCTTTAGCTTGAAAGATTGTTTCATGTGCAGCTAGCTTGCTCCATATTCCCTCTTGTGACTAGGAAAATGCACCAGCAGTCCTACTCCTTGACTCCACGCCCAATGGTTCTAGAACTTTCATGCTATCCCTGCCTCTTTACTTGAAAGCATCATCCATCCCACCAAAACTAAAACAAAACCCCTTGTACCCAATAACTAGCCTAAAATCACCATCAACAAAGCTAAATCCTAAAGAGAGAGCCCTCTCTAACTGCTGGTGGGATAGCACCTGCAGTCCAAAGATAGGTTTGTGGTTACCTTGGCCATATCCCTCAAGGAGCTAAGGGACAACCTGAGTGATAACAGGTCCCTAATACTAGGAATTTGCATTAAATGGCAGACAACACATTCCTAGATTTTATCAATCATTGGAGTTCTACAATCTGTGCCATAATTCCATAATATCTTGCTGATTTATTATTTATTATTGATCCTCCTCTAGTAGGGAACAAGTCCCTAAGTTATCTCCTCCTCCAAATATTCATAATCTGACCAATATTCTCATAATATTCCACAAAAATAAATTATATTAGGCACAAATATGAAATTATTCATAAGCCTTCCTAATGAATATATTAAAGTTAAAAATACATTATATAATGCAGAAACAGAGGTTTAATGTGGTGAAGGATTGTCATATGGCTTAATTTATGTTTTAATTTAGAGGCATGGGCCTTAATTTATGTCTAATTTAGAGGCCCATCACTGTTGGCAGGGAAAACTCTGTTGATGTTGGGAGGCTGGTCTGATGATCACCTTTGCACAGTTTCTGAGATGAAAAGACTGGTGGGAAGGAGAGGGATTTCTCATGAAAAGTACACAATTTTCTAGGTGAGTAACCGGTTGGATGACTAGAGGGATGGCTGGAAAAAATGTGCAATTTTCTGAGGGAGATAGCGATGGGCACAGGGTGTCTATTCAGCCTATCTACACAATTGTCTCAGTCAGTGGAGAGGGCAAGGTCTGTAATATCTGTGCATCTTTTGAGGGTAGTCAGTGCCAGGGTGACTGCGGGGCCAAACTCTCTGGTTGACCATCGTGAAGGTTGATTGATCTGCTTACGGGCAGTGCAACATGAAATGTCTTGCTTGCTGCTTCTGCATTATTTTGGGTGACAGTCCATTGAGTCGATGAATGGGAAAAGGTCTAGCTCCCAGAGGGGAATCCAATCATTAGAACTTTAGAAAAATGACAAATTGTGTGAGTGAGTGAAAATATGTATACATGAACTTGCAGACACACACTTACATGACATGATGATGAGACGACTCAAACCATCCAGACTCACATGCTCAACATGATTGACCGACGATGTGCACGACAAGAGCACATCTGTGGTTGATCGTTGGTCGACTGTGACAATGTTTGCGCAACAATGTATATGACTCTATGTGTGAGCTTGATGGATGTTTACATAGCAAACACAACATGTACACATGAAGCGAAGATCTTATGTATGACAGAAATGTGGTCGCAAGCATGACATTGACATCAACATGCAAAAGTTTTCAGTGGAATGATCAGGCATGGTGGGTGCGAAGACTCACACGAGCTCATGGAGTGAACCCAAGTGCATGTAAAGTAAAAACTCTCAAGGAGGCTCTAAAATTAGATGCAGGCCAAAATTTTGGAGCATGTTGCAACTGCTACAACACTTGGCGACACACTGGTAGAACTCCAAGTTCTCTGTTTTGGTTCATTGTCAAAATAGGGCCTTGGTCTTTTGGGGAGTATTGAATCATTGTGTGGGTTACTTCAACTTCCCCACTTACCCCATGGACATACATGGTTCACCTTTTTCCAAATCAATCAAGTAGAATTGAAAGTTTAGCTTGATCATAGTGTTTTGAAATTGGGAATGGTAGTTTAGCTTGCGAGTTGAAGATTTTCAAAGTATAAGTTTTCATCCATGGTGTTTCTCTACTGCCAGCAGGCCTTGACAGTACCCTAACAGAGTCACATAGGAACACACGCATTGCTCCACTGCCAGCGATCATGGTCAATACTCTGGTGGAGTTCCATGCTTCACCTCTCTGCAAAGGAAGCCTTTGTATTCTTTTGCCAAGTATTGCAGTGTCACAAGTATCTTCATATCTCAGCCACATACTCATTCAAAAGCCATAACACAGTAGATGGAAGCACTTATTTCTGGAAAACAAAAATAGTATGGTATTAAGCAACCCAAACAAATGAAAACAAAAATAGTAAGCGAAGAAAACTAAATGGAAACAACGACGGTAAGAAAGGAAAAAAAAATGAGAACAAGAAGAAGCAAGAAAACTATGTACATGGCACAGAGCATGGCCCAACCTACTTGAAGAAATGCTTGAGATCTTGTCCATTGATAGGAAGGTTGTCAATCCTTCCATCAAGTGATTGCAAACGGTATGTGCATGGGCCAAGCTTCTCATGGACTATGTATGGACCAATCCATAGGGACTAAAACTTCGTATGCTTGCCTTTGTCTTTATGCAACTTATCACATTTCAGAACCAAGTCACCAACATCGAAGTTAGCTTTCCCCGCAGACTTCTTATCGAACCATCTCTTGATATGGTTCTGATGGAGTGTAAATTTTTCTTTTGCTTTCCTCCATTCCTCTTGAAGCTTGTGGAGTGTATCCATCCTATGCTGAACTTGCTGGCAAGGCTTGCCTTGGGATTCTTGGGATATCTGAAGTGTAGGCAAGCAGATATTAGGTGGAAGGATGGCTTCTTTACAATAGACCAGGAAGTACGATGAGGTATTCAGAGAGGGTGTGGGTGTTACACCGTCAGCCCATAGTGCATTCGTTAGAGAGGTATGCTAGTTGCACTGCTAAGAGTAAACAATCTTTTTTATTATGTGGATGAGATTTTTATTAGTGGATTCTGTGAGACAATTTCCTTGCGGGTAGTAGTTGGATGAGTGTTTCAGCACAACACCATTTTGTAATGAGAAATCGTCAATCTTTAAAGACAAAAAGTACGTCGCATTATAAAAACAAGTGATACCGAACGCTGAAGCATGAGATGATGTTCTGCTGGATGAAGCTCATGACCTCTTAGTCATTCACTCGTTTGAGCGGAACTACTTCTATCCACCGCGTGAAGTAATAAATTGCTTTTAGAATTTAGCGGTGTTGTTTTGACGAGTGTGGGAAAATTTCCCCAATGATGTATAGGCCCCATTGTTGGAAAGGTTCAGTCACTACAACAAGGTGTAATGGGGTTACCGAACTACATGTTATTTTGGCGCATTGCTGAGAAACTGAGAACTTGTAGGCATAAGCATGTGCATCCTTGAA
Organism: Pinus tabuliformis; assembly: GCA_031772625.1. Classification (NCBI taxonomy): domain Eukaryota; kingdom Viridiplantae; phylum Streptophyta; class Pinopsida; order Pinales; family Pinaceae; genus Pinus; species Pinus tabuliformis. Next base: position 1,154,430,838 of record CM062818.1, on the reverse strand, counting down.
TAATGTGGACCAATAGAAACTAGTTTGCATAACTTTTTGTGTAGTGGTGTTTACTGCAAAGTGACCCTCGATGATCCGTCATGCAAATCCTATAATAATTTTTTTGATTCATGTGCCTCCACACACTTGAGAAAAACTCCGTTGTTGTGCTTCCTGTAAAGCACTCCGTGCACCAACTGATAGTTAAAGCTTTGAGGCGCAATCCCCTCTTCTATCTATTGGAAAAGTGAAAAGGTATGGTGTCATGCTAAAGGTACTGGCATACATTTGCATAGAAAGAGGTTCCATCTTTAGTGGTTGTTGCTCACCTTATATCATACATCTCAACTTCCTGCTCCCAGTCGACGAGATCATGTTCACTCTCTAATGCATGTATTGCTTCAGTTGCAAGTCTGCAGAGCCCATGTGCTTTGATGGTGTGAATTGTCTTGATTTGAAGATCATACTCATGCAAGCCTATCATCGAGATCGCATGTCGTTCACCCAGTTCTTGTTGTACCAACAATGTGCAAACTACTGGGTGAGGGACATAAACTATGCAATGGTTCTTCAGCAAGTAGGGGATGAAGTGTTTCACTGCCTTGTAAACTACATATGCTTGCTTGTCAATGGTAGGGTAGTTGAGTTCTAGTCCCTACATGATTGCGCTCATGAAGGAGATGGGATGTTCTTCATTCATCTCATCCTTTTGAGTGATTACTACAATGAGCGAGTTATCTGAGGCCAAGGTGTATAGCACAAAATCCTTCTTGAAGTCTAGGCTATTGATGTAGGCACTTCTACAATGGCCTACTTGATACAGATGAATGCACACTTTTCCACCTTTCACCAATTGTAGACTACATCTTTCTTGATCATGTCCTGCATGGGCTTCACTATCTGCACATAATCTGAGATGAACTTCTGGAGGATGTTTCTCTTGCCCAAGACAGACTGCATGGCTTTCTTATTGGTTGGATGAGGGATCTATGTAATAATCTAGACCTAGTCTAGATTCACCTTAATTTGGCTCTTGGCAACAATGTTTCCGAGAAGGTTCCCCTCAGACACTATGAATACGATCTTATTAGGATCAAAGGAAATCCCATATTTTCGGAATCACTCAAAAATTTTCTTTGGACCGCGTATGTGGTCCTCACATCTTCTTGAGAACATAGTCACATCATTGAGGTATACAACTATGCTTTGTACGATGAGTCCATGATAAGTGATGTCCATGGCACACTGAAAGGTTGCGCCTGCATTTACAAGCCCAAACAACATTCATCTATAAGCAAACATACCCCACTTGGTACAGAAGGTAGTCTTAAGTCTGTCAGGTTTTGCTAGAAAAACCTGATTGTATCCTAAAAAACCATCGAGTAGTGAAAAAATTTGTGCCCCAGATACTGTTTACAGAATGTGGTCCATAGATGGCATGAGGTAGCTGTTTTTTTTTTGAGGCGTGGTTCACGTTCTACAAATCAACAGACAAGCAGATTTCCTCAGACTTCTTGCGTACATGAACAAGGTTTGAAACCCATGTGGAATGATGAAATTTGTATACTATCCATCCATCCAACAACTTGGTAAGCTCTTTCTGTATGAGGGGTTCAAGTGACATATGTACTTTCCTCAGCTTCTCGTGATATGGCTTAAGCCCTTCTTTGGTTGGAATGATGTGTTGGATTATCCACGTGTCATAAGTTTTTAGATCATCCCACATCTACACAAACACATATTGGTACTATTTGAACAGGCAAACAAAGGCTTTCCACTCTTGTTGTGTGCAACATGTGTCGAGATTGACGAACTTCAGATCTTGTTCTATTCCCAAATGGATTAGGTCATGCATCATGGCAGAGCTGTGGGTTTTTCTATTCCTCGGCCCCTGAAAATGTTCTTATAATTAATAAATCTTTTCCAATGATGCCACACCCTGCATGATAAGGTGGCCTTTCTTGTTACCAGCTTCTGCTTGCAGAGAGCGCTCGTGCTCTTCATCAATTATCATTGTATCTTTGAAGATGTCAATGTTGGCCATGAAATGGAGTATTTGTTGATCATAATTAAAACATGTAAGTTAGTTATGTTATCCGGGATAGATGGTTGATACAAAATTTCAATAGTAAATCTATTGCTAATCGGTGACATTCTAGAAGCTGCATTTTCTAGAGAATTGGCAGTTTGCATTACGCATATGTGGTACAACAATGATGTTAAATTCTTGGAATTTAGAGATCAATCGCCATACCTCTTGCTGGTAACTTTTGAGATGTGGTGAAAAATAGTGAATGGTGCTATTTACCTTTCATATCACTATCTCCAAATCACCTACCACTTTGAGCACAACCACGTTGAGGCTGATGGCTTTCTACAAGCCCAACATGAGTGATTCATACTCGGCAATGTTGTTTGTGCACTTGAACTCCAAGCGAATTGAAACTAGAGGCTTTCTGTTGTAAGGGTTAATCAAGACACACTTGGCTCTTGAGCCGTCCTATTTCCTTGATCTATCAAAGTACATGGTCGACAAATTGTCTGTACACAGATCATTCGACGCGCTTGTACTACTGCTACTATTGTTGCTACTACTACTCCTACTATTGTTACAATGCACTGTACATGTTTCATTACCATCAGTTGGGAAAGGAAGGAGTCCCAACTGTGTGTCTCATGGAGTTGGAGTTGGCCGTGGAGGATAACACCCAATGTTGTTTCCAAGAGGCAGTTTCCAAACATGAGTTCTACAAAGGCCAATGGCTCATTCTCGCCATTGACGGGAGTGACATTGTGCTTCATATAACTCTTGGATACCATCCGAACTTGATTACTTTCGCCCTTGTACAGAAAACACATGTGTCACCAATATGTAGCAAAATATTCGTTCATCTTGTTGGACCAGTTTCTACCAAGTAGTAGACCATATGCTTCTGGTATGTCCACAACAACTATGTTGATGTACTAGTGGACTCCACTATGACAAGATAGTCGGATGATCACGTCCCAAAGTCCACCAATGGCTGGTACATATGTTGGATCAAGTTGGATGATTCGCATGGATATCTCGATCCATTGTGCATTGATATTTTTAGCAATGGAGAGTGGCATGACATTGGCTATCGTGCTAGAATCAACCAAGTAGTTGTCAAAATTTTAGTTAAAAAATTCAAATGAGAGAAAGAATGGAGGGAAACCTAAGTTTTCTTCTTCCATTCGGAGTGTGTTAAGCACAATGGAAAGTGATCCGGGAGGTGTGCTTGCTCCTTTGCTAGTAGAGGTCACACTTTCCATTGTTGTCTATCCCAATGCATGTAGCAGGATGTCTCGCTGACTCTGGATCTTAGCTAACTCAAACAAACTGATGTTTGCATGAGTTTTCTTCATGTCATGTACAATGTTGTAGTCTAGAGGTGGTAGAATCATCAAGGTGTATAAGGTAGGACTCATGTTCATGTTGTCCGATGGAGTGTTCTATAGTTTGTTGCTCATGGATGTACTTTTGTCTACTGCTGTCTTCCCAGACTTATTCTATGTTTTCTGCTTTGGGGTGATAGGTGGATCAGACTTCCTCAATAACAGTCTCATATTTTCTTATGCTTCCCCAAGTGTAAGGGGAGCCACTTTACTCCTAATATTATAACTGTCATTTATCTTTGGGGGTTGTTTCTCGGTGTTCATCTTCAGCATTGCTTGTGAGCACTGATACGTGTTAACCACATGCCAAGAACTTGATCCTTCATCAAGTGCAATACCTTCTTCATTATCCATGTCTTCTAGCTACTCCTGCATATTGCTTTCTGCATCGAAGGTATGACTACATACAGATATTGTGACTTGTTTCCAGTTCGAACAAGAGTTCTCGAGGTGATGTTCTTCATGGAATGAACATAACTCACAATTTGCGCACTGATTGAGTTGGAACATAGAGCTCCGCATAGTTTCTGGAGTGAACCGGTTGCTGCATGATGATACGCTTCCTTTTCTCTGTCTGGGCGAATGGATTCTTGCAAAGGTGTCAGTTTTCCATTATTTAAGCTCAGACATATCTGTAGTCAAGTTCTTGACGAGGCGAGTGAGGGTTTTGATATCATTTGCTTCCTTGTCTCTTCCTTTGCTCGCCATCACCTGGGACTTTTTTCTCACATCTTTCGAGTCCTTTGTTGGTTCATCATCCTTGATGACTACAATCATGTGTAGGTCTTTCTCAAGAGTAATAGCCTCTTCGCAGTTTTCTGTTAGTGTTGGTTTCACAACTCACTTGATGAACTGTGCAATGTTGGTTGACATTGAAGATGTGTAGTAATCAATAGTGATGGAGTCATGAGGTTTTGTATCCTTTACAAATTTTTTCAATATGTGTGTAAACCTCTGATTGAAGTCTTTTACCTTTTCTTTCCCCTCCATCTTCAAGCTTCACAATTCCTGGAGTAACATAGTTGGGGTCTTGTCATCAACAAACTTTTCAAGAAAGATGCATTTTAATGCACCCCAGCTCTATATTGAGTTTGGTGGAAGGTTATGAAACCATGCAGCTACAAGACCATCTAAGGTACATGGGAACAATCTACATGCTACGTCATCATACCGTACCTCAACGGTCTGTAGCTGCAGGTAAAATTTGTCCAAATGATCTTCTGCCTTCACTACTGTCAGGGTTGAAATTGATTTTAATTTGCTCCCCTCACTTTGGCATCATGTGCAAATCACTTGGGAGAGCTAATGGCCCCTAAGTCATCCATTCTAGATTTTGGTTAGCCATCTCTTCTTCTTCTTCATCCTCCTCCTCTCCTTCAAAATCTGATGGTTTTGCATCTGAGTCTGTTGGTTCGTCTCCACCTCTGCCTCCTCTTCTACCTTCCCCTCTGCCTCCTGTACCGAAGTCTAATCCCAATCTCACAAGGGTCTCTCGTTCCCCTTGCTTGAAGACCAGAGGTTCGTCTCCATCTTAAATAGCTTCTGCTAGACCTTCAAGTGTGGCAAGAACTTCTTCTTCCACTGATGATACAAAAACCCCTGTAGGAGTGGCCTTTGTCTTCCTTGATGCGTATGGAAGGTGTTGTATGCTTGGGATCAGTTTGACTATTTTCATGAACTGGTGAGTTATGGGATGGAAAAAGCAAAGGTGATGATATGGAATTTTGTGTCCAGTCCTGGGAGGTGAGAAGTAACCAACTGTAGAGTTGTGTGTAGGTGAGAGGGAGTGTGAGTTACTACCTTCACCAGATTGTTGATGAGTGAGTGTGAGAGGACATTCAACCATATACAACTGACTTCCCACCAACATTCAAGGGATCACCTTGGTATCAAGTCCCAACTAGATGTCACACTATTTGGTGCGGGAGCCCCATCCGTTATGATGGCCCGATTGCCATTATCTTAAAGATTTGCCTCAGCTCTTACTTCTCAGCACAAGAGAGTGGTCGTCTTTATCTTTCAGTAGTGTGGTTCACATGTCTCGTGATTTTTAGTGTACCTGTGTCAATGGTTCTTTCACTGTAGAGGGAGATGGTGGGAGCGAATCCCAAGTCAGATGGGAGGAAGCCCCAACTCTGTTAGGAACACACAACACAATAGGACGTGCACAACTTCCAGAAGAGCAGTCCACACGGATGCGACAATCACATCACACATGGAAATATAACATGTAAAACACATAGCGGAGGAGTCCGAGTGAGTGCAGTGGTTGTTATAGAAAGTTTATGTGAAAGGCCTGCCTAATGTTGAGGGAGGTAACCAACATGAGAAAGATAGTGATAATAGTTCATACAACACATTTTCATTAATATATATGTATTACAACAATTGAATGAGTTCAAGTGTTAAACATAGGTTAAAGAAACATGCATTACAAGTGTGCAAGATCAGACTTACAATAGTTACAATACATGTGTGAAAACATGATGGCCTATTAGCACGCTTTTGAATTAAGAAAAATTTCCAAGGCACATCATTACACCATACATCACTAACCCCATGGGCGGGGTGTTGCAGCTACTACTTACTCCTCAAAGAAAATATTACAGACTCTCAAGGCTATGTGGGAGGAGCCGAGGTGAAAATTCCCTTACATGTACAAATGAGGGGGTATTTATACCCAAGGGTGAAGGTGACCCCTGTGGCTACTTGACTACCCTCATGATAGTTTGACTTCCATGACCTTTCGACTTTACATGACTATTCATATGAAAATTTGGTCCCTTGGACTTCCACGTTACATTACATTGATTGATAATATGGCCCACAATAGGGATGTGGATGACATGACTCATGACAAGACTCGACATGATAGTGTTGGTACATTCGTGTTGCTGTTGGTGTGCATGTCGAACTGTAGTGTTGTTGGGTGATGAATATCCTCATGGTGTGTCACAACTTAACCCTCGCATGGAAAAGTGCGTGGAGTCTTCGATGGTAGTTGTGTTTGCTTGATGTTTCATTTTCACTTTGCCTCTTGCTTGCATGTTGGCATGCATGACAACTTCACCTAGTCATGGAAGGTGCATGATCATCCGTCCTTCCATTCGTGAACACATCCTTGCATGTTCATTCGTCCGCCCATCTGTTAACATATCTTTGCATGATCGTCTATTTGCGAGCACATCCCTTTGCATTCATCGTTTGTTACTCTGTACACGAACATGTCCTTCTGCATGTACTCCCTTATTCCATCCCATTATCATCATGCCATGTTTGTTCGTGTACCTATATTTGTAGTCACTCATGATGAGATGACATCAAATCCCTAAACCTTCTAGCCTAGCAGTCTGGGTTGTGGGAAGGCTAGGCAGGAAAAATCTGTGCAATTTTTGGAATTAGTGGGCAGTGGGAGCCTGGAGCCAAAAAATACACAATTATTGTAGGGAACGAGAACTTGGTTGTTGGATCTTAGTAGCAAAAACTTCACAATTCCTCGAGGGAACCGACAGTCAGTTGTTGGGAGCTACTAGTCGAGAAAACTACACTGATGCTGTGAGGTTGGCCTACTGATTACCTCTGTACAGTTTTTGAGCTTAGCGTAATGTTGGGTAGTAGAGGGCTTGCTCATGAAAACTACACAATTTTTCGGGTGAGAATCCTGTTGGCTGACTGGAGGGTTGGATGGAAAAACTACGCAATTTTCTGAGTGAGACAAGGATGGGCACTGTGTTTCTGTTTGGCTTGTCTGTGCAATTTTCACAGTTAGCGGAGTTGGCAAGGTGTCCATCCTCTACACAATTTTTGAGGGGACTTACTCCCGGGGTGACTGTCTGGTCAAACTCTCTAGTTGACCAGCATGAAGGTTGATTGATCTACTTTCAGGTAGCATAGCTTGAAATGGCTTTCTTGGTGATCCTGTGCTATTCTGGGTGACAATCGATCAAGTAGATGGAGGGAAAAGGTTTGGATGTCAGAGGGGAATCTAGTTGTTAGAACTTCAACAAAATGACAAAGTGTGTGAGTGAGTGAAAAGATGCATGCATGACCTTGAAAACACACACTTACATGAGATGATGAGACAACTCAAACCATCTAGACACACATGATCAATATGACTGATCGACGGTGTGAGCGACAAGCCTAACACTTCTGATTAATTGTTGGTTGACCATGACGATAGTTGTGTGACAGTGTATATGACTTCATGTGTGAGTGGAACAGATGTTTACATAGTGAACATAACATGTACATACAAAGCGAAGATCTTATGTATGACCAAAATGTGGTTGCAACCATGACATTGACATCAACATGCAAAAGTTGTCAGTGGAATGATCAAGTAAGGTGGGTACGAAGACTCACATGAGCTCCTAGAGTGAACCTGAGTGTGTGCAATCATCAAGTAAAAACTCTCAAGGAGGCTCCAAAAGTGGATGCAGGCCAAAATTTTCGAGGGTGTTGTAGCCGCTGCAACACTTCTATAAACCTATATTCTTCCAGAGCAGGTAACTGTGACATTATTTCTTCCATTATGTCGGGGTCTTCCATATTTGTAAAAGTTACAATTATTAGCCTAGGGACAATGTATTCGATTGGTATCACAACTTCTTGCCCATAAACCAACCTAAAGGGTGTCTGACATATCAAATTTTTGCATGTAGTCGTATAAGCCCATAATACTACTGGAATTCTAAGATCCCAGTCATCCCTATTCACATTACATACCTTGGTCAGTGCATTCTCCAAAATTTTATTGAATGCTTCCATAGTTCCATTTTCCTGAGGATGATAAGGAGTGATTTTTTGGTGGTAGACTTGAAATTCCTCAGTTAATGCTTCAATGGTCTTATTCAAAAAATGTTACGCTTTGTCACTCATCAATATCTTTGGGCACCCAAATCTGGACAGTATGTATTCAAAGATGAACTTCGTAGCAGTTTTTGCATTGCAATCCTTCACTGGCTTTGCTTTGACCCACCTTGTCAAATAATATATTGCAGTGATTATATACCTTACACCGGTCCTTTTCCTTGGTGGATTTATAGGTCCAATAGAACAAATAACCCATTTGTGAAAATCCTACAAAGTTACTTGTGGCACTAGTGGCATCTCATCTCTCCTTGAAGGGTTTCCTATTCTTTGGCACATATCACATGCTTTATAGTACTCCTTTGCATATTTATGTAGTGTAGGCCACATAGTCCCACTCCTAAATTTTTTTGCATAGTAGCTTTCCTTGCATAATGTCCACTAGCTGCATCAGTATGAGCTTCTGTTAAAATTATCTATCTTTCATGCTCAGGAACATACCTATGCAGTATTTCATCTGGTCCCATTTTATACAAATGTCTTGCTATCAGTGAAAAAATCTATTTCCTTAACCATCAATTGTTTCTTCTTCTGCATAGTGTATTCTGAAGGAGCCATCCGTATGGTTAAGAACTGAATAATACCAGTGAAGTGATCATCTGCTATCCTGATTGAAAAGAGCTACACATTAGGAAGAATATCCTCTATATCATTGCTTCTTCTCTTGTCTCTAAGCTTGACAAATGACTAGGTGCAACATTTAGTCTTCCTATCTTAACAACAACTTCAAAATCATACTCTTGAAATAATAATAGCTGCCTGCAATTTTTTTCCTTCTAAAATAGGCTTATTGGCCAGGCACTTTAGTGCGGAGTGGTCTATGAAAATATTAAAATGTGATCCCAACAAATAATGTCTGAATTTTTGCAAAGCATATACCATAGCTAGTCCTTCTCTTTTTGTAGTTGTATAGTTCTTTTATGCTTTAGACAGTTTCCTACATGAGAAAGCTATAGGGTGATCGATTTCTCCTGCACTACGCTGTGGCAACACTACTCCTATATCTATGCATGAAGCATTCACGTGACCATGAAATTCCTTATTCCAATATGGAAATATCAATATAGGAGCAGTTACCATCTTTTCTTTTAGTGTGTCAAGGCTGTTTTGACATTCTTTGTTCCATAGGAAAGTAACATCTTTCTTCAACAGTTTTTCCATAGGTGTAGTAATCTATGCATATCCTTTGATAAATTTTCTGTAATATCCTGTATGTTCTAAGGTGGTGCTTAGTTGTCTCACTATTTTTGGTGGAGGTAAATTCACAATAATATCAATCTTTGTAGGATCCACCATTAATCGTTGCTTGCTAACAATATGTCCCAGCAATATACCAAAAGTTAAACATAATATGCAGTTCTTAATATTCAGACAAATATGATACTATCTCCATGTGTCGAGTAGCAGTCTTAAGCTTGAAACATGTTTCTTCAATGAGCCAAATACTATCCAATCATCGAAGTATACTTCTAAGAACTTGTTAATATATTCTTTGAAAGGTTAAACCACCACCCTTGAAAATATGGTAGGGGCATTCTTTAGTCCAAAAGGCATCACTGTATATTGATATGATCTGCATTATGTAGTGAAGGTAGTCTTATGTCAATATTTGGTGCAATTTTGATATGATGGTATCCTGAAAATCCATCTGTGAGTGAGTAGGCCTCTTATCCACCTACATTATCCAACACTTCATCTGTAAAGGGTGTAGGGAAGGGATCATGCACACATGCATCATCTAATTTCCTTAGATCCATAGAAATCATAATTTCTCCTTTACGCTTCTTTTCTTGGAATACCATGGGCCTTACCCACTATGATTCCTCCATAGGTTCAATGATTCCATCTACTATCATTATATCTAACTCTTATTTTAATTTCTCGTTATATTTTGGATTCAATTTGTAGGGTCTTGGGTTGACAGGACTCACATAAGGCTTTAAATGAATCTTCATAACTCCCATGTCTCCTATTATGCCATTCATATCTAAGAACTTAGTTGATAACAACTCCTGGTATTCATGCAAAATATCTATTACTTTGCTTACTGTTTCTTCATCCTAGTAATCTCCTATTGTTGCGAACTTTGACTCATCTTCCGATCCTATATTCACCTTCCTTGAATTTAATGGCTTTGTTATATTAGGCATTTCTAATTCAAGTCCATTCACTTCAAGGTAGCCTTCAGATTCTACTATGTAAATATTATGAGGGTCTTTGTCTTTTTCTATAGTGTTGTTGTAGCATTCAAGTACATTATGTACCGCCGCAACCCAATCAAGCTGCCAAGTGTGTGGAATTTCAATCTAATTATTTTTTTTTTTACTATCGGAAGGGATGATTCTATATATATATAGTCATCTTTGAAGCTAAATTTCAATATAAACGCATTAATCATATCTGCCCAGCTAGCAGTACCATGTCAAAGTTCTGTTTCCAAGTATCACTTTTGAGGAATTGTCTCAAATGTAAGGATGAACCCATGCACTCATTCTTCTTGTGCAATCTCCTTCCATGATGTCATATGAAGTTGTATGGCCTCTCTAGGGTCACTTTGACCATCATATTTATCTCCTAATTATGTTTCTACTTGACCAAACCTTATCCATATCAACCTTGAACATTCCTTCCAAGTTCCTATATTCTTATTATGTCTACCCCACCATCTAGAAGGAGTAGCTCTTAATACTAGATCCAAAGCTAACAATCTTTGACACTATGGAACTTGTTCTTCATATTCTTCAAGAAAAGTATTTATATTACCCAAACCATCATAAAAGGGTAAGTGACATACCTGAATTGTCATATAGCGAACTGATTTAGTAACTTTTGAACATCACCTTGTAGACACTTCATGTAACTTGTTTTTCCAATTTTCTAGTTCTTCTTCTGAATGTAAAGTGCAGGAACTATCTTCTTCCCAACCCAATTTTCCATCTCCTGTGGTATTAATCCATTCTTCTTCTTTAGTTGTTATCTGATAAATTTTGTCTATGTCTGTTGTGCTATACTCTTCTTTAACTCGTTTAGTATACCTTGCTCCTTCTGATGGATCTAATGGAATAATGACTCTCATATTATTGCTTTCAATATCATTTTCCTCCTCTATAAGTTGATTGTATCCATGTTAGCAAATTCCCTATCCAGTACAAGTACTACAGGATAGGGGTTACTATCATCAACAATTTCCATCACCTCAAAATCAGTAGTAGTGTGCACCACTTGAATGTCTACTATAATGGCTGATAATCTCCCTAGGGTTTTGTTGGTTCACCATTCTTATATGAATAGGTAACCATTGCAACTTCATTTTTCCCATTAATTCCCATGTTTTCTTTGTCAGGATAGTAATTTCAGATCCCAGATCTAAAATACCTTGGCCCATGTCGTATTCTCCTATTTGTGCACTACACCTCATCTCCTTTCCAGTTCTCTTTTACCTATGTAAAGTGTTAAGTACTTCGTGCATCTTACTCCACAATACTTCTTTAGATTCAAAGAAATTTATCAATTCTTGAAGTCCTTCTACAACTCTTTGACCTTGCAACAATTTCATACAAGTTTGAAGAAAATATTTTATAGTATCTACCTGATATGTTGCATCTTGTTCCTGTATTTTCAGAGTTTGGCCTTGTCTCGATGATGATAGATTGGAGCTATTATTATAATTCTGTTGTACACTGGATGTCGAAGCTCCTGCATCCATAAAGCTTCGCTTTGCTTCCATAAATACTTATTTTTCCTTTTGAATATCAAACATAGGGACTTTTTCAGTAGTCTTCTTGCCCATGTAGCATCTACTTCCTTCTTCCCATCTGCTTTATCATCCCTAGTCGTAGTTCCATTTCTTGTTACAATATTTATGCGAGGTTCATCGATCCTTGGTTCTAGAGTAATTATTTGGATCTTTTTTGTCGATTGTTGGTTCCTTTCTTCTTGCATTTTTTCCATAAGTACCAGTCATTCTTCAATTACATGATCAAAATATTTGCAATACTTACATGTCATGGTAGGATTTTGACAGTCTCTCATGAAGTGTCCTGCCTGGCTACAGTTATAGTAGATAATTTTTCCTCATCCTCGCCCAGCTCCACCACCTCAGCTAGTACCTCAACCTTGACCTTGATAACCACCTCAACCACTGTGATGTCCATGTTCTTCAACTTTCATACTATATTCATTAGCACTATGATCCATCATTAGTTCATAACCTCAACAATTGTTTTGATCATGTCCCACTGATTTTCAGAACTTCCAATATAGGTTCCTTGGAGTCTCTACATAATTTTGGAACATATAACTATCTTCATCATGATGTTTGCCCCTAGTTTTACATATCTTGCACCATAAGATGGATCCAGGATTCAAAGGATTTTAAGCTCGACTAGCCATGCAATTTTTGAAGAGAGGACATTGTTCCTTAGAATGGCCTTCTCCTTTACACTCTGTGCACCATACTTATTCTTGAACTTATTTACCTTTCCTCATATATTGTATCTGCAGATTCAAATCTACCAACTTCCTTTGGATCTGCTATATACCTGCATTGGTATCCCCTATCAACGGAGCTTCTAACTTCATCACAAGTTCTCAGGCTTTGACTTGAGTTTATATCTTCTATTGTGACAAAGGAAATCGTAGATGTGGAAGCAACGCAACTATAAACCATATGTTTCTGCAAAGCTATTTCGAAGTTCACTTGATCTAGTAGTATCTTGAATCTCTGATGAAATTCCCAAAAAAAACTTAGTAGGATTTTGTTTAATTTCTTTTAGACCTATGATGCACTACAACTCGGACTTCAGCTTCTTGAATTCTTTTATCAACATTGTTTTAATGTCTGCAAATGGTTTGTTATGATTGCTAGAATAATTCATGTACCATGTCAGCACTCTATCCTAAAATGGTGTAACAAGCTACACTTTCGTCATATTTTCATCACAGACCTCCTTCGCTGTCTGTAATGCTTCGCATAAGAACCAAAATTGCATTGGATCCTCTGATCGAGTACCTTTAAAAACAAGCAGCTAAATATCATCGGCCATATTTCTTCGCAGTGGGGGAGTGGGTCAAGGAGGGAGAGGGGGAGGGAGATGAGGGGTAGCGGGGGTAGGAGGGGTAGGGGGACAAGGAAAACTAGAAATACCCTGATTATTGCCTGATTCTATATTTGGAAAAATTTCAAGTTGGAAGCATGAGTACTTCGAAGTTACCTCAACGTTATTACGACGATTTTCTTCACTTTCAGACTCACTTAATGTAGCACTATTTCCAACTCCTATAAAAGTATTTGGATCTTGGCCAGGAGATCTCTCTCTAGTGTTTATTCTATATATTTTTCCATTTTGTGTTGTCTGAGTCTCTTCTTCATATCTTCTCCAAAACACAAGTAACTAATAATCTGACTATCTTCGTAAAATCGCCTTTTCACACAAAAGCATCTTAATCCAAAGGTTCAAATATTTTAAGAACTTAGCTCGCATTCCTTTGAAAAATTTCATTCTGCTTCAATGCATGACACAATCGAGTCTACCACGAACTCAGTAATGAATCCTCCCAAATGCTGTCAATCCAGAAGTCAACAACTCTTGAGATCCCATTGTCAGTGTTCTTGAGTCATTGTTTTAGTTTAGGATTCAAGCTGCATGATCATGACTTTGGTTATATTTTGGCAAGGTCACTTTTCTATATATATCCAGAGTAAGTTACAATCGAGTGATAAAGATATAGATATTGATGATATCAGATTGATGACCCTTTGAAAGTAAGAGGGATATGACCTAGCCTTGATAGTCTTTTTCATGCACTTAAGATCTGATGAAGAAGTTGCTAGTCTGCATATTCATAGCTTATGGGATCCTCAGTGTCCTAGATAAATGCCTCACTATGAAGACTCTATCTATATATTGGTAGCTACTTAGTAATATATATCAGTGACTTTATTGTCGATGATTTGAGGTACACTAATGAAATCCAATATTCCATGAATATTTTGATGTTGGCTTGGTTGGAAATATGATGGATGGAAAGAGAAAATCTAGTATTGTATCTCTTGATTCGATTTCTCTAGAAGTACTATTGGGGCTAGTTGCATATAGCAGTAAGCATGGCTTATTGTGAAGCCATTTCAGTTGAATAAGTTCTTTGGTGAACCATTTGAGCACATGCTATATTGCGATATTCTTCAGAGAATCCATACTCCACATATATTAGGTATCGCTTTATGGTACTTTGTAAAGCTACCTAGATTCATCATTGTTGAATGAGTAGATTAATTTATTTAGAGACAAGTTGGGAGTTGTGGATATAATTTACTAAGAGGGTCTTGATTGAACATTGAGCTCTGGGAGATCTTGGGGCCCTGGCATTCTTATTGAGAGCTATGAGCAACCATAGGGTGAGTGGTTCACCTTCCCCTGTGAAACTCCATGATGGTTAGGATGTGTGTAGGGTGAGTGGTTCACATTCCCCTATGATTGATGAGATATGCATAGGATGATTCGTTCACGTTCTCGTATGGAATATTAGTAATATGAGTGGTTCACCTTCTCCTGCAAATACCCCAGTGAGAGATGCATTTAGGCATATTCTTGTGGACATTTTGATGGGACGTGGTTCATCCTTTCCCCACATGTAGGATGATCATTCCCTATGTTTGATGGTTGACATGTAGGTGGGATGTGGTTCACCTTTTCCCCATGCGTAGGATCCTTCCTACGATTATTGATTGACATGCATGTAGGATATGGTTTATCCTTTCCCTACTCTTGGTTTGCATGCATGTATGATGTGATTTCTCCTTTCCCTACGTATGGTTATGACATGTGTTTGTAGGATGGGTTTTCTCCTTTCCCTATGTATGGTTGTGACATGTGTTTGTAGGATGTGGTTTCTCATTTTCCAACATAAGGTTGTGATATGTGTTTGTAGGATTTGGATTCTCCTTTCCCTACATGTGGTTGTGAGAAGGACGTGATATATTCATTCCCTACTAATGTTCTAGCATCATCCTACCCATGTAGTCTAGGACACATGAGAAGTACTTCTCATCTAGCCAATGAGTTGGGAAAAGTGTTTCGGGACCATAACAATACTGATGGACGCATCATGTACTGTTGTCCTCCCTATATCTACCATGAATGATGTTCAACAAACTTGATCACTTGGGATCATGTCTGGTTACAATTTTTTGTCTAGTTGTATGGACTAAATTTTGTGAATGGAGAGTGATAAGATCTTGTGACACACTCTCGATTGATTTTTCTTCATTATTATTATCATTGTTTAGTAGCGTAGAGAGTAGATAATATTCAAATATTGCGCGTGACGTTAGGATAGTTCATGATGACCAGATGGCATGATAGACTGCGAGGTGGAATTCTCCATGGTTGAGAGGGAATGTTAAAATTGGAAACTGGGGCCAAATTACACCATTAGGTAACTCATATGTTAGAGGTGATTATTTCATTCAACTCCTTTTTTCAAGAGGACCAAAATTGACCTAAAGATCACCAAATTTGGACAAGCAGTTGTGTGTTTTTGAATTTATGCCCACTCATGTGCAAATTGTCAAGGTCGACCTCATCATTATAAAGCTCAACAATCATATCTTTTGAACCTCAATAATTTGTATATATAGAGTTTCATTCAACCTATTTTTATACATGAAAGTTCTCTAATTTATATCTAAGGTAGCTGAGTTCTTGTGGAGGGCGAAGGGATTTCTCTTTTGGGTTTCTTCTTCAACAAGTAGTGTTGAGATTCCTCTGATAAACAACCGTAGGACATGATGAAATTTCAAGGAAACTTGTATGGGTAATCCTGTCATTAGAGGTCCAAATTCAACCTTAGAAAGCCAAGTCATGTTTGGGAATTGAGTTTGATATGATATATGATGAACCTAAGGAAAAATTTCTTCCTTTCTATGTCCACACATTAGGGACATTACTCCAGGAAGGTCTGCAGGCATGCACTAGGTTAGACAAAGGGGTTGTGAAGCCTATCTTAGGTTTATATCAGTTCTAAGGGATAGCGATGGACACCCTCTTTCCTTCCAAGGAAATTTTTAGTTGAAAGGAGGGTTTCTTTATCAATTGAATGGAACAATAATGGACTATAAGAAACACTAACCAAATCTTAGTTGACTCTTGTTGATTGAATGATGATATTATAGTTTTGTGATATTCGTTTGTCCAAGGGAAGTCATATTGGATATTCAAATTGGAAATTCATTTTGAATTCAAATTATTGTACTTTATTTCTCTACTGAACAATTGATATTAATCATGAGATGAATTGATCAAGGGTTTTCCCTGTCTTGGTGTTTTTCCTTGGCTTGTTCCATATCCTTGTGTGCTCTTGTCTTGGCTTGTCTTTTGCATATTTTGTCTATGTTACTTCTTTAGTTATTGTCATTATAATGATGCCTTATGTGATTTCTAATGGAAGACTGGGCTAGTATTGATCTCTGAGGAAACTTTCCTAAGAAGAGAACATGTTAACCTAAAACTAACAAGATCTAACTAGTCATGGTTTGACCAGTTCTGGTTTGAAACCTAGTTTGATAGGTGGTCTAGTCTGCTCACTGGTTTCGGTGTTAAATGCTATGTTATGAAGAATGTAATAAACTAATAATGTCAAAGACAAATAGTTTAAAATAAGATAGATCCCATTACCTAGATTTATGTCTTGCAAAGTTTCAAGATTGAGAATATGTTGTGCCTCTTTTTTCACATCATAGTAGAGTGATACAATGTCACTTGTTGAAAGAAAATAATTAAAATTATCCATCTATTTGGTGGCTAGAGGGAAATATTTACACCCTCTCACAAATTTTCCCTTCACATGAAGGGAATTTTAAAATCACCTCTATTGTTGGGTCAGGGTCCCCTATAGTCAATTTTGGGGCAAAATCCCAAGTTCTGGGGGAGAATGCCCAAGTTTTTGTGATGTAAAGTGTAAAGTCTCCACAAGTTGTGGTCATGGAGCGCGTAGATAGTAAGTGTAATGAAGGGATTTTTCTTTATTTTATGTAAGTTGTGTCGGCTTTATTACATCTACCCATGCTCCGCGGTCCTTAGATTGTATAAAAACGAGAGCCTTAAAGAGTCTAAGGCACAATAATAATAAAAGTATGAATATAATGAGTCATTACAAGTGAAGAGCAAAGAGTCCTAGAGTACAAGAGAGGCTCTACAACTATGTGCACAGAGGCCTACAGTACAATGCACATTTGTGTTCATGGACCCATGGAGCTGAGTGTGCATGGTAGTTTGGAGACTGTCAGCAAATCTGAAGTATCAATAAAGAGATTATTTTGGAAATATCTATGTTTTTCCCATTTACTTCTGTTATGAATGAATGCATTTATGTTATGATAATTGATGGGTTTATAATTTAATACTGTATTGATGCACATTTCTACATGGTTTACATTGTTATATGAACACAAGTGACAATATCTGTTTTCGTGAAGAATATCTTAATGCATGCTAAATATACCAGATACTTAATCCAATCTGGGTAATAACAGACTTAGGAGTGATTACAGAGGTGCGTAAGTGGTTGATTCTCCTATTTAGGGTCCACGAAAGACAGTCATAGAGCTTCCTGAAGGTCTGGAGGTTGGTAAGAGGAAGTTATATCGATAAGCCTCAAGGGCTTATCTATTTGCACGAAGGTAAATAAAGGGTATAAAATGAAATCATAACCATATTTGGGTGCACAAACATGGTTCTAGAATCCCCCCTTAGTTCTTCAGGTGAGACTTCAATCCATGCTTTGTGGATTGATGACAAAAGGGCCAGTAGTGTAGGGATTTGTTTGGAAAACTTAACTCTGAACCTAAGTCAGCACCCACTAAGCCAAAAAATGCCTCCATTGCCAAAACCAAGATCTGAATCAAGAGATGTGTGATGTTACATCACTGGAATCCAAAAAATAAAGAAATCCAAGACTGGTTGGATTAAAAGATCCACAAATTCCTGGCGCAAGAAAACAAAAATCCACGACTGAAGAAGGAACAATGGATGGATAGGTTCCTCTAGACAGAGATCCATGAAATTTTATTTTGTTCCTTTCCAGTCGAATTATACGAGTGGATTGCTAAATTGGTAGATAGCCAAGGAAGGTGGAGGCTTGATGGTCCAATACTATGGACCCCGGAGTTCATGCAAATATTGGAAGCCTCTGAAGGTAAGATCACACGCGTTGTCTATCATTAGCTTGATCATGTCCTTGAAGGATTTGTGACAGAGTTCGTGGTCAATACCGCAGTCAACTATAGGGAAGTAGAGTGATGCTTCTTCAAGGGACCGCGAGGTAAGTATTTGAGATCTTTGAATACTTGGATTAAAATGCTCTTGTGTGAAAAGTAGCTTATGAAATAACCTTGATGTTTGGAGCTACACGAAATGGAAAGTTATTAAGGGATAGAAGGCGAACACGACCTGAATATAGCCTATTGATTGAGCCTCCTCTGAGTGATTACAACGAAGCGGCACATGCCTCTCTACAGAGTGCTGTCTAGTTAATAAGGCGAGGGTTCCTGCAAATACCCCATCCACCCACACCACCACCATCTTCACCTCCACCGCATACACCTTCGCCCACACCGCCACCACATCCAACACTATTCAATATGGTGAATACAGTGAAGTTGCCCATTTTCAGGGGCTTGGGGAATGAGAACCCAAACTGGTTTTGGTTTGTTGCGAAGGTTGTGTGGGGAGCCAATGGCATTACAGATGATCAAATGAAGAAATCAACATTTGTTACTACCTTACAGAAGTGCGCACTAACATGGTATATTAAGTACTGCACTGATAACCTGACAGCTGCATTGGCAGACATTCAAGCTGCCTGAATAAGGAATTCAGTAGGCCCAAATCTAAAGCGGAATCAATTGTTAGATTCAAGGAGATCATGACGAATCCTAGTGAGACACCCTAGGAACTGGATCAAATATTGAAGTGAAAGATCCGCTAAGCTAACATGAATCTTACGGACAGGAAGCATCGTGAATGGTTCATGGCTTTGCTCTTGCCTCATCTACGGGTTGATTTATCATATCAAAAGAGCGGGACCCAGGTGGAGGCCCTGGATTTTGCAATGAAATTGCATGAGACACTGATTCAAGATATTGCTTTGGGAGTTCAGCAGATTCACACGGAGTTGCAAAACCTTTGCCTCGAATTTCAAAGTCCAAAAAAGGATAGAGCGTCTCAGTGAGAGGTGTGTGAAGAAGTTTGGTGTTTGAAATGTAAGAGTTCGGGGCATGATAAAGATCATTGCCCTGTCTTTGGGAATTATGTTGCAGGAGGAGGACCGATGCCTATGAGGCCAGATGCTCAAGCAGGGCCAAGTACGAGGCCTACACTGTGGTGTGCTATCTGTCAAATAGCTAGAAAACATGCGACAAAAAATTTCCACTTGCTGCAAAAATTTGTACAGACATCGCAACAGATCTTCTACAACTTCTGCAAATCAGTAGGTCACGAGGAGTACAATTTCCATAGTTACAATTTAATTATGGGGAAAATGCACACATATCGAATGCAGAAAGAAACTCGGCCTCTGGATCAAAGTGCTGGGGGCGCGTGAGGAGGATATCAAGGGCACGGGTGAGGCTGAGGTGGAGAAGGACTTGCACGAGGTTGGGGGTAGGTTATTTGCTACAATTATGGATGTCTAGGACACTACATGCGAGAATTTACGAACCTAATGCACCTATCATGCCGATATTGTACTCAGTTTTACCACATGACAGAAGATTGCCCTATATTAATACCTAATATGTACAAAAAGGGGATGTAACCTCAACAACCTACCCAGAACCTGTAGATGATGAGGGTTGAACATTGTGAAGAGGATCCTAATCTGAATATTGTGCTACGTATTGGAATGATGACTGGCAAAGATAAGGGAAAGTAGCCTAAATAAGGTGAATGGGTCCGCAAAGCTCCAAAGAAGGAGGTTGGATTTGATCTAGAGCATGCGAAAGAAACCTTTATGGAAGTGAAGAAGAGATTTGCTGAGGCTTCTGCTATAGGAAGACGGGATAAGAAATCTCAATAAATGGACCCATCCATGCTTACTACCTTTTTGGAGACCTGTATGAAGCTACTACGCAATAGCAAGGCTGAAAAAGGATTACATGAGTTGATCAATAAATGTACTGGTAATGCTTCTGAGGGACTGTGCATGGTCAGGAAAATTGTTAACAATAAGGCAAGAATAGGGTATGAGATGAGGTTCACCATGCAAATACGAGAGTATGAAATGGACCAAGTTATTCTAGATCTTTGGTCAGATGTGAATGTTTTCGCGAAACAAACATGGGAGAGAATGGGGAGACCCTCGTTTCAGTGGTATCCTATTCAATTAAGGATGGAAAATCAGCAAAAGGTTATCCCCATGCACAAATTGTAGGGAGTGAAAGTAGATATCGAAGGCGTGAGTGCATTGGTGGATTTCAAAGTGATAGAGATTATCGATGAAAACAATCCCTACCCCGCACTCCTTATGATCGACTGGGCTATCAACATGAAGAGGGTGATCAATTTGAAGAAACGGATGATGTCATTTCAAAGCAAATCGCTCTGTGTAGTAGCACCACTGGACCGTGCAGAAGGACCACAGTATACTGAACCAGTACACAATTATGAAAGTGATGATGATTTGGACCAAATTTATAAGATAACGGCGTGAGATCAAGACTAGGTGAATCTAAAATAATATGGACATATTGCATGGGACGTGGAAGCTCCTACACATCAGATTCAGATGAGGAAGTGGAACACTAGCAGAATCGATTGCACGAAGTGTGTATGCTACGATGGAACATGATGAAAAAATCATTGCAGTGTGTACCATCATAGGTAAGAAGTGTGCCTTATTATGATGGTTTCATTGATGTTGATAAATTTTTGGATGCACTTGAAAGGGAAGTGCGAGAGAAGCATCGCTTCAAGCATTGGACTTGGCCTTGCATGCTACGCCTACAAGATGATGGGGTACGCATAAAGACAATTTCGATGGATGGCACGACTACAAAATACTGATGAGGGTGCGTTTCGGTTGCCCAAAGGTGTGATTGATAGAGAAATATGATGGAAGGAGTGATCCGTGTGACCACTTGGAAAAATGGATTGATGCTTATGGAGCATAACCGCAAACGGAGTGGGTGCATTTGTTCTATAACACTCTAGACATGATACCAATTATTTGATACTTGGAAAAATAACTCCACCATGGCATGGATGAATGGGATATTTTGAGACAGGGATTCTTGATGACATTCGGCTTTGAAGATGGATTTGAGTGCATTGATGAAGCGCATGTCGAGGCCAAGATTAGGAATTTGGTTGTAGGTGTGCATGATGCACAAACAAAGATGGCCAAGGTTTAGTTTGAACTAAACGTTAAAATCACAGAGCTCAATTTGAAGTCACAACCTTCAACTCCATTGGAGGTCAGAGAGCAACGTGAGGTAGCTGTGAAGGATGTAGTAGCGACAGTGGATGTCGCAGTGGGGGATTGCACCCGGCTCTTTAAGTAGTCGATGGAGGTCATTACAGCTCTGCAGGAGGATCCTAACCTGTAGAGGTTGAACACAAAGGCCTGAGAATTGTAGAAGCAATATGACAAAGTAAGAGTGACGGTGTGCAATGACTGGCTAAGCTACATGAGGCAACGAAGTTGCCCGAGCAGGTAGAGGTAGCACAACAAAAAGAGGCGGTCCTCAAGGAAAAATTGGAGCCTTGGTTCGACAAGGCATATGTTATATCTACTGCCACTGAAGAAAAGTTGGCAGACCTACAGAGGACCAATAGAAGGTCAAAGAAGACAGTGTAGGACTAGGGACCGAGCAGCTAGTTGAGCAGCTCAAGCAAGCAGCCACACAGAGTGTGGCTAAGGTAGGAGTAGAGCAAGTCGAGCTGGGAGGTCTCCGAAACAAGATATCTGCACCAGTAGAGTGACTTGAGGGTGAGTCAGGATATTTGTGTTGGGGAGCTATTGGGACAAGGTCCCCTACGGTCAATTTTGGGGCAACAACCGAAGTTTTGGGGTAGAAAGCCCAAGTTTTTGTGATGTAAAGTGTAAAGTATTTGCAAGTTGTGGTCACTAAGTGCATATATGGTAAGTGTCATAAAGGGATTTTCCCTTATTTTATGTAAGTAGTGTCGGCTTTATTAGATGTACCCATGGTCCGCAAACCATGGGATTGTGTAAAAATGAGAGCCTTAGAGAGTTTAAGGAAAAATAATAATAAAATGATGAATGTAATGGGTCATTAGAAGCGAAGAGAAAAGAGTGTTAGAGTAGAAGAGAGGCTTTGCAACTGTGTGTGCAGAGTCCTAGAGTAGAGTGAACAGCTGTGTGCATGGACCCCTGCAGCTGATTGGGCAGGGTAGTTTGGAGTCTCCAAGAAAATCTGAAGTATCAATAAAGAGATTATTTTGGAAATATCTGTGTTTTTCCCATTTACTTCTGTTATGAATTAATGTGTTTATGTTATGATAATTGATTGGTTTATAAGTTAATATTCTATTGATGTGCATTTCTGCATGGTTTACATTGTTATATGAATGCAAGTGACAATATTTGTTTTTACGAAGAATATATTAATGCATACTAAAGATACCAAACACTTAATCCAATCTGGGTAATAAAAGACTTAGGAGTGATTACAGATGTGCGTAAGTGGTTGATTCACCTATTTATCATCTGCAAAAGACAGTTATAGACCTTTGCGGAGGTCTAGAGGCTGCTAAGAGGAAGTTATATCAATAAGCCTCAAGGTCTTATCGATCTGTGCAAAGGAAAATAAAGGGTATAAAACGACATCATAACCATCTCTTTGTGTGTTAACTTGGTTCGAGCATTGCCCCATACTGCTTTGGGTGAGACTTCAGTCCACACTCCTTGGATTGATGCCAAAAGGGCCAGTAGTGTAGGGATTTCTTTAGAAAACTTAACTCTGAACCTGGGTAACGATCCACTAAGCCAACATCTATCATTACTCATGTCCCCGAGCATAGGAATAGAATTATGTAAATGTTATACAAATTGAGATAACATTGGTCACAGTATAATTCCTATGAGTGCAATGTTTCTAGATCCATCGTTCTAAAGGCAAAGAAATGCTCCATGGCTTGAAATTTTTTGTGAGGGATCGACCCTCGAAAAAAAATCATGGAAGGTCATTGAAAATTACCATTGGGCAATATTTATTTAAAGATAATGTTTATTAGGGAATTTTCATAAATGTACACACATCCAGCATTAAAATGCCAAAAAAATTGATGTTCTACATTTTTTTTTGGGTTCATTAATTCTCAAATTCCACTAGATATTTAACTTGAAAAGTAGTTATTTAGAGGAAAGTGTTCTAAAAAATAAAAAAGAGATATCAATAGCACATTCCTTTTTGCAATCCTAATAGAAGACTGTCATCTTGGATGCCAACCTCGTGGTGGTAAGAGCGTAGGCTGAGGCTAGTTAACTAGTCATCTCAAGTAGGAGACCATGGCAACAGATACATTGGCACTAGGGCTAGAGCGATCGAAGGAAACTGGAGCTGGAAAAGCCATGTTTCAACAACAAGTAAATGTGCAAAAATAGTCAAGACCTTGAAAATATTGACCACCCCCTTGTCCCTAGTTGTGTGGACATGGAGGAGCTGCAACCCTAAATCCATGGTGAGGATGGAATTAATGGCCTTGTCAGACAAGCCAAGGCAAAGGATCAACTGCCATGGCTGAAGCCTCCTCCGGGCATCCCAGGTGAGATAAGAAGGGGAATGAAGGAGCACAACCATGGTTAATTCTATGTGCCCACATTCTAAATAAAGGTAATGCCATAGAGGGTTTCTTTGTCAATCCTCTATCATTCAGGAAATTCATCCTGATCACCAACAAGAAAACCACTCGTCGGATCCCTATACACCTCATTTCTATTATTGTTCATGGGTTCCATCTTCGTCATCTTTTCCGAGGTTGTTGTGGAAGAATTGTGGATTTTGCATGAGTATATCATAGGATTTCATTGGACAAATGTTATTCAGGGACGATTTATCCAATTCCTTGAGGGTTTAGATGCTTAACATCAAATGGCTTAATTGATGGAAATTTGAATTTGTTGAATTGAGACTTCTATGATCCATAACAGTTATAAGAAGAGCTTCGGCGTAAATCACATATAGAAAGACCTTTGTTGACGCGTTTCGAGCCAGCAAGTGTGGCTCATCATCAGGACAAGTTGAAGAAACAGATCCAGCTTTGCGTGTTAAATAGTCTGAGCAGGGTCTCCAACAGCTATCTAGATTAACGGCTAGCTTTGACTTAGGGACAGTCAAAGAGTCAAATTGATTATTTAAAGGAAGATAGTTAATGACCATACCTATATATAAATATATAATTATATAAATGAAATAATTTTAGAAGGGGTTTACGTTAATAATTAGTTAAAATGTATAATTTAATAATTAAAAATTTTTATTAAATGGGAATTAGTTAAATTGAAGACCTAACTTATTTATAAATAAGGTAAATGTAATAAAATAAATAATAATACAAATCAACAAATAAATAAATAATAATAATATATATTCGTTAGATAAATAAATAAATAGCTAAAAATATATATAAAATAAAAAAAATAATAATATATATAAATTAGTTATGAAAGAAATAATAAAGTAAATAATAATAAGAAAATAAAAATGATAATAATACTAATATATATTTGTTACTAAATAAATAAATTACCAATAATAACAATATATAAAAATTAGTTACGAAAAAATAATAAAATAGATAATAATATATATTCATAAATAGATAAATTAATTAAAATATATATATAAATAATAATAATATATATAAAAATTAGTTACGAAGAAGTAATAAAATAAATAAATAAATAATAATAATAATAATAATAATAATAATAATAATAATAATAATAAGTAAATAAATATTAGTCAATCAGGGAAAAAGGAGTGACACAAAATAAACAGGAGAAGGACTGGAAAGAGTCCAGAGCCAAAAAGGATAAACCCTAGGAGATAGGAAGGCTCTAGGGGAACGACGAAAGCGAAAAAGATGAAAGGGGGGGGGGGGGGGGAGACTAAGATGAAAGGGCGGGGATCCAACATCTACTGATCTTCTAGCCGTCATCTCTATTGAGATTGTTAGGCCTTCTTTCGATCTCAATAGCTTCCCTGAGTTTCTGATGATGGAACTGGGCAACCTTGGCAACAACCTTAGCCTCCTCAATACAAACATGATGCTTCGTCTTATCCACATGCTTTGCTAGCGCTGAAGACTTGGTTCTCCCATGTCTTAGGTCAGCTGCATGTTTGCTAATCCTCTGATGGATGGAGCGCCCTGTTTCCCCGATGTAGGGGGTCCCACAAGAACAAGGGATCAAGTAGACACCCTTCATGTCCTTGGGGTTAACGGGATCTTTAACCGATCGGAGGGAATTACGAATAGTTTTGAGGGGTCTAAATGTAGAGGGAATATCATAACTCTAAAGGATCCAAGCAATCTTGTCCGTGGTTTCTTGGACATGTGGAAGGTGGACACCTAGGCGGCGCTACTTAGGTTCTTTCCTAATAACTGCATTTCTAGATGCTTTAAGGAAAGCCTTCTCACCTAGGCGCCTACTATATCCATTTTCCACAAAGACATCAAGGAGATGGGATCTCTCCTTATCAAAGCTCTCATTATCAGAAATCCTGAGGGCACGAGTAGCGAGGGTGTTGAGGACACCCATCTTCTGAGCAGGGAAATGATGGGAATCGGCATGAAGATACTGCTCAGTATGTGTTTTCTTCCGAAACACAGAGTGGGAGAGATAGCCGTCCTTACTCTTAGAAATAAGAATATCTAGGAAAGGGAGGCAACCATTGACCTCTTTCTCCATGGTGAACTTAATGGCAGAGGACTGACCGTTGAGGTGATTGAAGAAGTGATCCAGCTCCTCTTGGCCACGTGACCAGATGACGTTAGTGTCATCCACATACCTTTTCCAAAGCTTGGGAAGGAGATGAGCCGAGGCTAAAGCTTTGGCTTCAAAATCTTCCATAAAAAGATTCGCAACAATCGGGGAAAGGGGGGAGCCCATGGCAACACCACAAGTCTGTTCAAAGAATTCACCCTCAAAACAGAAGAAAGTGGAAGTGAGATAGATCTCGACCAGATGTGTGGTATCGGGATCTGTTAAGCGATAGATCACTTCCAAGGCCTCCTTTATAGGGATGCAAGTATAAAGAGAGACCACATCAAAGCTGACGAGAATGTCCTCAGGGTCAAGCCTAATATCCTTAAGCTCCTTAACGAAGGAAGCAGAGTCTTTAACAAAGGACTCAGTGCGGCCGACAAAGGGCTTAAGTCTAACGGCACACTTGCTGGCTCGAAACGCGTCGACAAAGGTCTTTCTATATGTGATTTACGCCGAAATTTGAATTTGTTGAGGAAAATTACTATAATGAGAGTGTTTGTGATCATATTTGTTCTTTTTGTCAAAGTTGGTAGATTGGTTTTGAGGGATAGATAAATATGTAGTTTTATATTACAATTTTTATGATTTTCTTCTTATTATAAAATTGAGAGATATTTTTATTATTTTATCCATTTATAATTATTACAGTTCTTAAGTTGTTGATTGATTAAAAAATGGTTTGTTGAAATTTAAAATGTTGTAAAATGTATTTTTTTTTCCAATTCATTGAGAGTGTAAATTATAATGAATTGTCCTGTGTAAGAAGCTAGCTTAGCGAAAGCAAGAATTAAGGGCCCCTTGACATGGGTTCCATGCCTTCCTAATACCAATGTCATCTTTAATTTTGTTTAGGATATAAAACTTTGTGTGTGCTTTCCTTTGTTTATCGTGTGTGATGTTAGAAGTGGATTTATAACCATGATTATTGTTGCATATGTAAATACTAATCTAGCCTACGTTATTTTGGTATCAAAGTAGGTTTGAGGTCCACATATGAATTGAAAAACAATTCCATGAAAGGGAATTTGATTGGTGGAGCTATAACAAGGAGAATTGCAAAATAACACATAAAGGAATTAGGAATATAGGCCTAGGGTATAAGGAAACATAGCTACAAATAAAATCATTTAGATGTTAAGGTTCATGTTAACTAGAATGGATTCCTTGGAGGAAGCTAAGAAAAAAGGGGTTGTAGTAGATATTCATGATGTGAGTAATGAAGTGTGAAACGTAGAGGCCCCATTGGAGATAAGACTATATGATTTAGTATATTAGGAAGATGTAGAAATCCCTTGAGTTTGAGAATTTGAGTACTCCAAGAGAGTGAATCATATGTTCACAAAGTTAAAAGAGCATGCATCCCTTTGGTGGGATAATGTATTTGGACAAACAAATAAGAAGGAAAGATAAAATTAATACTTGGGATGGGATAATTTCCAAACTAAATTGTATTCTATAATTGATACTTGTTGGTTTGAAAAAAATTATCCACCATGGTAGGAAACCTATGTTGAGTGTCCATCTCCATACTTGGGATCATAATATTTATAAATACCGTTTCTTTTACATTGTATAGTTTAAATGAGGGAATACAAATAAGAATATGATAATTATTATTAACTAAAAATACATAAGCACATATATTTTTTATTTTAAAATTTAAATAGTTCAACTATTTTCTAATTGAGTTTCCTCTATTTTCTATAACTGAAGAATAATCCAACTTTTACCTAGGTGCAAGATTGGTAACTGAGCTCTGCTCTGTAACCCCTGCACGTGTATATAGAATTATGTATAGAATAATATGTCTTTAGAGTAATCTAAGTTTATATTAATTGACCAAGTTTAAATCAACATACTACGAATTCAAATTAATATAATCAACATTTCCTCAATGAATCTAGTGAAATAATCAACCATGGTATATAACAACACCACAAAAACCCCACAACTAATAGCGTGTCGTCTCTCTAAGATGTGAGGAACAAATTCATATTAACTCCTAAAACCCTTCAATATCAGTTGGAAACTTTCTTTCTTATTTCTCCTTCCAAAAGAAGTGTAAAACTATTATATATTGTAAACTTATACTATATAATATTGTATAAAATCATTATAATTTTAGCATTATAGATGGATTCATACACCCCTTTGAGGGGGTCATTGAATCCATATAATATATAACTTTTAACTTTGCAAATGGATTCATAAACACCCTTTAAGGGGGCCAAGGGGGTATCTCAATCCATTTATAGCATCAAGATTTAGTGAAATGTAACATTTTATTATCAAAATTGCAAGTTTCCATTTCTAGAGTCACACAATTCAAAGTGACTAGCATAAATGACTAATTCATATACTTGTTTTACTATTTAGTTTGTCATATTTTTATTCTTGGACTATAGTAGTCATTTACATTAATTATTTTTAATTTTTTCAGTTATTATCTAATCATATATTTCAGTCCTAAACTAAATTCGTCATTTAAGTTAGTCATTTTTAGTGGGGTAACTTATTATCTAGTTTTATATTTTATCCCTCGATTAAATTAGTCGTTTTTAGTTAGGTGACTTAAAATTGCTCAAATTTAGTAGTAATTCACCTGAAATAATTGTGGTGACTAAATTTTTTAGTCATGTAGTCATTAATCTCTCACTTTGTACTAGTTGTTATAACTTGCTCATCATCAAGGTTGGTTCCTCAATTAGGTTGTAGCCTACCTCAAGTAGAAACTTACATATTTTTGGGGTGGGTGCCTCTAGCATGTTGAAAATTGAAAATATACACAATTAATTGAAAAGAAGAAGAAGAAAAAAAATGTTTTCTTTCATAAGGGGGTCGATGTAAAATATTTTATATTACGCTGCTAATGTGATGCATTCTTATAAATGTGATGATAGGTTCATGACGAATTTATTGATTTATTGATATGTTACAAATGGTTATGATTCATTTATACATATCTGTTCAATGATGAAAAGTTGTCAAATGGTTTAATTTCTCCGACAATGATTCACCCATGATCTATATTTATTAAGAAATGAAATGGAATATAGAATTAAAATAGAAACATAGAGATCTAGTGAAATTGAAATTCAATTAATAAATAGAAATTGACAAAACTATTTACATGCATAATGAAAACAAACTAGCTCAGACGATGGTAGGTTTTCTCTAAGAAGAGATGTGATGGGTACATTCCTTGTAACTATGTTACATTGATGATTAGAGGAATTTTTATCATAAAGAAACAATGATGAACGCTAAACGTAAAAATCCTAACCTAATACTAACCCTAGGAGATGAAGCTCCAAAAGTTATGGCCCTTGATGAGGTTAGTTGGAACATCAACTTCTTGGGTTCGTAACTTTGGCATACAATCTCCATTTGGTGTGGATGACGACCTGTTAAAAAGGTTTATTTGAGGACACTTTTTTTTTTACTGAAAACATGGAACTTTGATTCATTTTTTTCCTATTTCCCCAAAAAAATGCCATTTAGGGCCTCAAATCAGCTCCAAAAGCTCAAGACCAAAAAAATGTCGAAACATGTAAATTGCCAAAATAGGAAACTATCGTAAAAATTAGGAATCTGATAGGAAACAATGTTGGGGGTCCAAATGGAGTAGGCAGGTGGCCACCAATATAATACTTTCCTATTGTGACATTTGGTCCAACATTTTACATTAATATCTAGATGTTGGGTTTGCACAAACCCTTAATAGAGTGCAAATAGACTCCACTCTTGAACCTGATTCAAAAACTTATTCATGTGTTAGAATTTAACCCCATTTTTTATTTACATTATATAGATTAAAACAAATGTGAGAGGGCATGTTAATACCTCAACTAAAACGCCTATTTTCATAGATCTAGAAAGTTTCTTTAATTATTAAATCATAAGCAAAGGAATGACATGACACCATAATATACACTCCACTGATTCCTCACATGGATACAATGTGAGAAGGTTTATGGGATATTTTCATGAGATATGATGCATGAAAATATCCTTTCCTCTTGGAGATGACATAAATCTGTTTCGACAATTAACCCCTGCTACGTTGGATACCTTGTTTTGGCCCCTATTTTACCAAAGCATTGATCAGAAAACAAAACATTCCTCATCATGCTTAGAATCTATCTAAGCAACACCTATGTTTGTCATGGAACCTAGAAACAAAACCCATGTGGCATATTTTTCCCTGACATGTGCACAAGTATGATAATTAATGCTAATGTCTACTAGATTTGTACCAGGGTTACAATATTTGGAACCATGATTAGAAAAAAAAAGATTCAACTATATTAATTCATAAAAAAGCAAGGGAAATTATTAAAATTTTACATTGAATACCTTGTCAATAGAGCTTTGAATTGATGGTGAACACATGTAGTTTTAAGAAAATCCTTCTGAAATAGTCACTAGTACAAATTTTTCATGGGTTAGCCAACAAAAAATCCTTTATCAAGGAGTCTGTGAATGAGCCCAGGAGAGCACTATGGCTACCAAATTCTCCCTCATGAGGGTATGAGACAAAATTTGGTAATAGGTCCCTCTCACACCATTCAAATTTACTTAGCCTTCAAAGTGGAGATTCAAAAATCATGTCAATGAGAATGTGATTCCAATCAAGTTTTAATTTGCAATTAATACACAATGAGCTTTGAAGGCCACCATTAGTGGAACTAATAGCCTTAATGCATAGGGAGAATGTTTTCTAGTTCAAATTTGAATGTTGGGAGGTTATTCTCCCATTTATGCGAGTGATTTTTGTTATCTCCAAATCCAATCTAGAAGATTTTTGTGGGCTCAAGATTTATTAAGTTTCTATAAGGATATTTAGAAGGAAGGGCCAAGCCCTCCTAGATTGGTCCCCTTAATCACATTCTTGCCTAAGTGGGTGAATTTAGGCTCTAACAAGATTGTCAATGAGGGAAAGTGAATTCCATCAAAGAAGGGGGAATATAATTCTTCGCCAGGTCTCCCCTTTTCATCCCTTCCCATTTCCAATGTAGGCTTCAAGCATATGCCCCATAAATCTATTTTCTTTCTATGGTTCTTGTTTACAGTCCACATAGTTTATTTTGGTGGGATATTTACATACATGTGAGCACTCTCCTTCTCATGTTGGAAGGGTTTCACTATACTTATTTCATATCTCCCCTGGAATAGTTAATTTTGTTGTCTCAAGCTAACAACCTAGCGTTACTTCTCTTTATTTTAGTTGTCTCTCCTTTTCGGCTTTGTGTTGAGTGAAATTTCTCTCCATTTTTTTTAGTATGCCTCATCAAATATCCCACTTCAGATAAGGATCTAGAGGTTTTAGAACTCTCAATAGTTCTGAAGATAGGGCTATTTCTCACACTTCAACTGATAGAGAATAGGAGAATACCGCGCTAAAAATTCAATAGGAAATTAAGGACATTAAACAAGAAGTTATAAAGGAAAGGGGGAATGTATTTAATTTATAGGTCATGGCTTTGCTATTCATTTGGGCCATTGACCTTAGGATTTTGCATGGCCTCCACATCAAATATTTACACACCCTTGACCTTTATTAGCAAACCAAGAACTTCCCAAGAAAAGTTTTATTTGAATGAAATGAAAGGAAAGAGGAGCTTCTCCTATGCATGGATGAATTACAGTTACTATATTAGCTCATAGATGATTGTATGAAATGCATGGAGACTGTTATTCTTTGATAAAATCCTCCTCCATGAAACCCTGACCAACAAGCACCTACCAAGCTGCTTTAGTATTAACACTACACATTTTGTTGATAATGGTTATGTTTTACTTTATATTGGACAATCCATGTAATAGCTTGTCGTTGCTACTAGTATATTTTTCTATTGTTATGTTATGGGAGTTTATGCTTAAATTTTGCATTTGGATTAACTATGCTCATGTTCTTCCTATTCCAAGGATTTTCAACCTTGTTATGCACTATCTTCAGCCTAGATTCCTATCAAGTAGTCTAAGAAGACATGTATTTTTGATATGATGTATGCACCATAACTATTTTCAAAATTAATCTAGAACCATAAACTTACAAATGAGAAAGATATTGTAATATCTTATGGTGTTGTTGTGATCACTTTTCTTTAAGAGGGAGTGAAAAGGGTCAAAATTGGCACTTTTGATAGTGAAAAGGGATTTAAAATGAAGGCCCAGTATCATGTACATAAAAATATGGCCAAAATCACATCATCAATGTAAAAACCATAAGTACAAGCCAAAACACATATGTATATATCAGCATGTATACACATTGTAAATATAAGATTGTATAAGCCAAGCACATTATAAATATAAGTTTGTGTCAGCCAAAACACATTTAAATATAATCCTTTATACATCATCATCATAAAAAACAATTAAAATCAGTACAATATCAAAATAGAGAATGTAGGGTCGAGGTCTAAAGGCCCATAACTACACACATTAGTGACCAAAATTATTTCTAAGGGAGTACGCTATGGGAGGATATATAACTTCTTAATCCTCATCTAAATATTGATGCACCTCATAAAATATAACAATCCAAACAACATAGTGAACAAGACAACCCATCCAACTAAACACACCCATGAGGTGATGTAACATGTGCCATGGGAGCTCCTCTAAACACGTTAGTGGTATACCTATAGTAAAACACTAAAAAATATACTGCCTCTCTCATTGTTCCCTAATAGAAAAAATGAGACTCATGATCGGGTCTCTTCGGTCTGAGATCTTTGTCATGAAATAGTCAACTATTCATATATTGTATCATGAAAAGAATATAAAAAAATAAAAATCACAAAATAATAAAACATGAAAACTAAAAAAAAAGCATACTCACCTACATCACTCCATTGCTCAGTAGGGGTAGGACTTACCTAGAATCATTGAATAAATTCCTTCTGGTGTATGCATAATCATCTATCACTATGAATTTCTCATATAACCAATTGAAATATTCCATGTAATAAGATCAATTTTATGCTTGTCCACCAATATTCACCATCATATTAGTTGACTCATTCATGAATGGCACCAGTATTATAGTCTCTGGTATCACGGTCTATGGTCACAATGACAATACTTTCTCAAGAATGAAATACATGAGGACACTTCTATACCCAAATTGTTTTTTCTTACCCATCCTAAACATTTTTAACTAATTTTTCCTTGGCTAGTAGGCTTTCACACCAACTAAACCATGTAAGAGACAAACAAAGCACTATGGTGTAAACTTCGAGTTTGGAAGCCAAGTGACAACTAGTTGATCCAATCACTCATGTCATGGTGAAAAGGATAGTATGAAAAGGGAGTTATATGATGTATTTTAGATGGATATTCTCACCTAATTTCCATATGGTGGGAACACAGTATTGTGCTATGAGATCATAGGTCAACCTATTCACAATTAATATCCCTTTGAAATCCACTACATGGGAACCTTTCCTTGATATGCCCATAAGGAAGTATATTTCCTTGAAATCTATCATTAACACATAAAACTAAATCTCATATCACTTCTTAGTAGGATAATATTGTTAGATGATCCTTTCTGATATCAATAATCGGGCCTCCATACTCTTACTTTTGAATAATTTCAGTAGGCCATAGATACATAGAGAATTTAATGTCTACTAGTATTGCATAGCCACTACATCATCAGCGTCATGTTCTTTCTCACACAACTTAATCATGATGATGAACTTTCATAAAAATAAGTTATAAGTAAGTAACTCATCATGTATAAACTCCTTGAGGAAACTTCCTAAAACCCTTGGAAGAAATTGGAGCTTTGGTACCTCCAACACCTTGCTTGGGAATATACAAAGCATTGGAATTATGCAAGAATATCAATTTTGGGTCTCAAATCCTTGTTCAACACCACAAAATATCTTTGATGGAGCATTGAATGCATTGAAATCGAATAGGTCCTCCCTTGCGATGATTTTCAGGAAAATTCCGTATGAAACTAATAAAAACAAAGAGGATGATAAGAGCTCTTACCTAGTGGTGCTAGAATGTTGATTGGTGGCCTGATTCTCCCTTCATCAAAGATTCAAAATCTATAAAGGAGTGATTTTACAACAATTCCTATTACTTTGGAGTAAACAATGCACACAATCCATCATTTTTTAAACTCTCTCTATTGATGTAGTGTACTTTCACCGCAATTTATCTTACACCATCATATATTAGGGGGCATCTGTTATAGATAAAAATGAAATTTCCATGAGTCCATTAGACTAGTTGCATAGAAAGAATCCTGGAATATACCATTGGGTTCATGGAAACCATAAAGAAATATAAATTATCATCATGCAGTGCACATAGGACACTATAATAGGGTATTGTAATTCTCCAAGTTCCTTTGTAAAAGGCGGTGAATTCTTCAAACACTCAAACAAAGATCATTGAAGTGGCTAGAGTTTCCTAAAGTGAGTAGATAAGGATTTGACGTTGTCAAACACTAATCAACTTCAATACAAGGATGAAATGATTAGGTCAAACCAAGTCAAAAGTATGTATAAATTCATCGAATAACCTTATCAACTAATGCATATAAGAAAATATCTTCCATGAAGAAAAGGAGATAACAAGTGAATTAGGAGAAAATGTTGATAGAATATCCAAAACCCAATCTTGAAATATACTAATACCAATAATGAGCATGATTTTGGGTGCTTGGTTAGAGGAAGAACCGTAGTTGAAGGAGATTCCAGGAGTTACCAAGGTTTTGAGTTCGTTATATTTAATGGCATCTACTATGCTTTTTGACTCATGTTGTTATATTATTTGTGTCTATGATTGCATGTAACTAATAATACTATGATACTAACATTAATATTGTATTGTGTTTTATAATTGGACATTATCAACTCTATTTTTAGGTGTAAGGCTAAGAGATTGGAATGGGATCTAAGGGTACTTTACCAACCAAAGTTAAGTCTAGGATACACCTCCACAAAAGGACGAGTTTACTTTTCTTTTTAAATTTGCCTATTTTAATGCATCGGTCATTAAGGGTAGAAGTTGGTCACTTGTATCTATCTTGCATAGTTATTGGGAAATACTATGAGAGGAAGTATCATGGAAAAAGAGGTGGAATCCACAAAACACAATAATCAATTCAATGACTAAACTGATATATTGAATAAGTTTATAGAATGGTATATCTCCTTTTAATTTCATAAAAAATCATTATGGTTCAAGGGGTTATTCTTGGTGAAATGGTGCTACAACACATCCTTCATTCATCATATCACCCTTAAGAGGGAAATAAAATGTTCAAGGAACGAGGACCACATAGCACACCCACAAGAGGTTCTCAAGCTCTTGAAGGACAACTAGGTTATAAGACAAAAGAGGAGAAAATAACAAGAAAATAAATATTGTGCCAAGGAAATTTCAAGCACAGATTGGAAGTTTTGAGGCTACAACCATACATGTATATGAATCTCTAGAGACAAAACAAGAAAATAAATTGGCTCGCAAGTGCTATGGTCCTTATAATTTATTGCAATAGATTGGAAGTATGCCATATAAATTGGATTTTCTCCATGTTTATGTGTAAATCCATTCTCCCGCATTTCCTTCTAAAATATGGTAATTGGTGGTAGAATCCTACTTCAAACTATTTTTCCAAAGATTATTAGAGAAGGGAAAACCATACTATAACTACAAATAATCATTGTCACTACAATTAAGTAGTTGAAAAATCAAGCCATTATTGAGTATCTCATCATGTGGAAGAACTTATGGAAAGTTGATTTCATCATGTAGAAAGATCGACAACTAATCAGGTGTTGAAGGATACAATATTTTTAAGGGGTGGGACATGTTAAGCCCTAAACAGATGCCCATGATAAACATTATTATACTAGTATTGTTAGCTAAACCCTTTATTTATAATTCTATCTTTTGTCTCTTATAAATATACCAAAAAGACTTAGATTTATGATCATCTCATTCTTGTACATTTGCTTGACTATAAAAGGAGACTTTCTCCTCAAAGAAGCTTACCTTTCATTATTATATGTACTTATCAAAGCATCGAGATACTTCTCTCTTCATTTTTAAGTTACTTTTGTGTTTATTGTGTAAACGTTTTTGAGTGAAGAGTAGCAAGCCTATAACTTATAAAATTCCATACTATGAAATACGAGAGAATGACTTGTTTAGTTCCACTCTAGCTAGGAAATAAAAACACATTATATTGATCATCATATTGAATACTTTCCATAGAAAGATATGTTGACTTGCAAACTAATTATCACATAATTACATTAAGTTTATTCCTTACTTTGAAATTTGTTTCTAAGTATTTATGTTAAAATTATTCCCTTGAAACCCATCGTATAAATACATCAATGTATATATAACTTAATCCCACGCAACATGGCCTCTAAGAATGAAGAACTCAACATCTAGTTCAATTTCTAATATCTATAATTTTGCGAACAATAATCTAATTCACTGTAATAATTCATAATGCATAATTACCTCCACTATGGAAACAAATTCATGTTGATCATGAATAAATACTCTGCACGTTGCATGATTAAAAATCTCCTAATTAACAACTAATTTCAAAATAGAACAAGCGACGTGGTTCAACATAACACGTCATAATGCATGATTGAAACGTGGCTGAAGCACAGGAAAACGTTGACAGGTACCAGTGGTTTCGGGATTTGGAAATAATAATCCATATCAGACCATTGATAAAATTAAATGAAAGGCACATTTGCTATGAACGACAGATGTTAAAGGAATATAATAAATTAATATACAGAATGTGAGGAATCTGAAAATGTGAAGAGTATCATACACTTCAACGAACTAATTATCCGCCATACCTCCCATAACCCTGAGAGAATCGTGAATATGCTCGGGATGTCGTATCATTGGGCTTCAGCTGTAATCCAAAGGGTTCAGGAGATTCCATTATCAACACTGCGCCTACAACGACCTAATCTAGCCCATAGATAAGGCATCAAGGCTCACCTGTTGATCACAACACTGCACAATTATACTTCAGGAGCATAACAGAGAAAATAAAGTTGCAGAGCAAAAGTTTGAATCGTTAAAAGCAAAGGTTGAACGTAACAAAAGTTTGAATCTTTAAAAGAAAAGGTTCAACATAAAGCGTCATAATGCGTGACTGAAACGTGGCTGAAGCTCAGGACAACGGTGACAGGTACCAGTGGTTTCTGGATTTGACGAGCTTGTATCATACACCTCCACCGATCGATCCCATCGTAGGAGTTGTGAGTTGTGAGCGGCGCATTTATGGGCGCTCAACCATATCAAGTGAGGAAAACTCCATGGGCCTCATGCAAGCGATTCAATCCAATTTTTCCCTAAGCGAGTTGTAGTGCAAGTCCATTGCGATGGAGGAAAACGCAATGGGCCTCATGCAAGCGATTCAATCCAAGTTTTCCCTAAGCAAGTTGTAGTGCCACTCCATTGCAGTATAAAGCGTTTGATTGCAGGGGCTGACTGCTTGAATTGGATAAGGGCAGAGTAAATAGTGCAAGAGGCCTGCCAATTTGATCCCCGCCCGCGTGCAACAAACGAATCTTCGGCTCAGCTCCAAGTACGAATTGTTATTTCTTTCAACTCACGCTCTTCGTATGGCATGTTATTCTCTTTGGCTGAGCACATGGTATGCAACTAGGATTAATGACCACTTCTAGGATTATTGCTGATTCAAAGAATTGTAGGGCTTCCGCTATAGGATTATTGTGGATTCAGAAAATTGCAGGGCTTCCGCTCTAGAAGTATTACCCATTCAAAAAATTGCAAGGCCTATAACCGAAAATTTGATCCTTTGATCAAGTGAGTGGCGTTGATTTGGTTGCTGGTTGGAGATGAAAGTACTTGTTGTAGGTGAGCTCTTGAATTGCTTTCGATTCTGGTTTGATAGGGCAGATTGCTTATGCCTTCAGGTTAGCTCTTTCTGGTTTTGGTTTTGTATTACGCTGGATGGACTTGTGCTAAAGAAAGATGCATAGTAGGCAATATGCAGAGTAGACATTACAACACATAGCGTAGACACATTGCACATTGCAACAAGTGGCAACTTCATCAAAGACTAATAAATAGACGACAATATCCCAGAGCGGGAGCTAGCATTTCTTTATATCGCTAGATTAATGCTAACATTAATGGACAGCTCCAAAAAAGAATGATCAGAATGAATAGACAAAGGCAAGATAGTATATGTTTTGAGCTTTTTTACTTGGCCAAATAAGAACACAAATCACTATTCACTTTAAAAATTTGATTATTTGATTATGCTGGACAAACAGTCGCTATAAAATAGCTCAACTGATACTAAGTACATCTATAAAATAGCTCAACTGATACTAAGTACATCATTTTCGATTACTATAGTCCCATGCCATCCCCAGATGGCAGGGACTAATTATGAGCTACCACCTTCCATGCCATCCCCAGATGGCAGGGACTAATTATGAGCTACCACCTTCCATCAAGATCCACGGAAGTGATCCATTAAGAATACAAGAGTGAGTTAGAATTTAACTTTTTAATGATACTTTATAGGATTGATGGATATTGGGCTCCTACATTGACTTTGCACCAATGAATCCATTTAATTTAGATAAGTGTGTGCAAGATCTCTCCATGCTCCAATAATGATCCATTAAGAATACAAGAGTGAGTTAGAATTTAACTTTTTAATGATACTTTATAGGATTGATGGATATTGGGCTCCTACATTGACTTTGCACCAATGAATCCATTTAATTTAGATAAGTGTGTGCAAGATCTCTCCATGCTCCAATATAATTTTTTGTTAGGTTAATCATGTTGATTATTATCTTTTTATTTTTTTTAATCATGTGGATTATTAGAATATGTTTAAAGGTATTTATTTTTGATTAATTGGGAAACATTTTATAAATCTAAACTTTTTAAATGTTATAAATCTTAAGTTTTGAAATTTTGATATGTAACTTTATCTTAATTACTAGAATGAAAAGTTAAGTTCTCTTTCCCAACTTGTTATTACATTTGCTATATTTATTGATGCTTGACAATATCAATAACTCATTGGGAAATTATATATAAATGAATCTTGAGTTATCAAAAGGTTATGTACACACTCATATATATATATGTTGAAATAGGTTTTGGTAAAAATAATGTAGATAAAATGTTTCTCAAATGGAGGGTTAGGTATTGACTATGGAAATGTATTTTTTTAATGCTAGATATGTCAATTTCATGCTAGTTTTCCTAGTGTTTTAGTTTATTCTCTTGAAAAATAAGAAAAGGACATCAAAATAGAAAAAATAGAACTTTCTAGATAATGAATCATTCATGCTGGATAATGATGGTGTTGAGGATGAGGTAACACACCAATTTTTTTTAAGAGAATCTAAACCTTCTTGAGGGGTTAGAGTATAAATGGAGGTTTTTTTTGGAGACAAATTAAATAATATTAAAAAAACTTTCATTTTTTTGGTGCTAGATAATTTTTTCACATCTGACATAATGTACGATAACTTAATTGTCAACTGCAGGTGAAGACAATAATTAATGGTGGTTATCTATTTATGGATGTTTGTCTACTCATTACAATTATTAAGAAAAACTCATTAACCTCTTTTCTTACTTGCTACAAGGAAAATTAACTTTTATCCCACGAAATAACTTTGTCTTTTAGTGGCAGACCATGTAATTGGAAGAGATATATGTATTACAACGATTACTGATTATCTCGAATAGAATTATATATAATAAGCATGAAAATAGATTTTGAATAAGGTAGTTATCTGGTCATTGTTTCGTATAGCAAACTGTGTAAATAGAGGTAGTATCAATAAAATTCATGCTTGTTGGTAAAAAATATTCATCATGCAAACTTTTAGACTACTCATATTTGGTTTGCAATTTCATGATTTGTAATTGGGAAGTTTTTTTTGGAAAAACTAAAATATAAGAAAATTATTTTGATGGTATATATTAAAATTTGTTGAAAAGATTATATGTCAAATATATTGATACAAAAATATCATAACAATACATTGAATCTTTCTCCGTTCAAGTAAGAAATATGAAACTGATACCGAACGTAATAATCTATATATAAAACTCAATTTATTTTTTTTGGGGTACTTTATCAAAATTTATTCGTCTATACTAAGATCAGTAAGATAAGTAGTTTGTCTAAACCATCTCTAGACATTATCAAATGATAGAGGCGTGAAATCATACTTAAAACACAAGATTGAGATTAGGTAAATATATATATATATATATAGTAAAATAAGAAAAAGGTTTCAATAATTTAAATGCTTAGCTATTTGTAATATCCCAGCGGCATATCTAATTTTATTAACATAAAAATATATTATTAACATGATCTGATTGGCTGGTACCAAGAATCAGTTAGGAAAAACTGATGTCAGTTTTGAACTGATTAGAATTACCAGACGTGATTACTATAAGGGAGGCGAACGAGAGTTTTTAGAGGAGGAAAATCATGGGCGCTAGGGGTAGAGCGTTCACCGTGTTGTTTGCACATTCGCTATGCACTATTTTGTTTTACAAGAGTGACTCTTGTTTGCTCTTGTGATCCAGAGATGAATGGAAGCCATGGTTGTGAGCCACTTACTTTATAGCCACCACTATGCACAATATGAGAGGATATTTTACCGTTGGGGCAAGACTGACGTGGCTTTCAGAGCAGAGATTTCAGTAAGGGTTTGAAGGTGTTTTGAGATCCTAGCCATAGTCATTTGTTATGTGTAATTAGTTGTGAGCCACCAACGTTACAGAGAATTCAAGGTTTCCTTGTGTTGTTGTTATTATAACACTCTCCAAAATTTCACTACATCCAAATTTGGAAGTTTACTTTACACTTGCATCTAGTGTCTTCTTGCTCATCGAGTGTTGTTTCAAGTCATTCTTTATGTAATTTTTGAATTAAGGCTTCTGTGATCCATATCAAGTTTTTGAGACATGTTTTTGGGGATAACAACATCAAAATTCATTTGTCGACGCGTTTCGAACCAACAAGTGTGGTTCATCATTCTTTATGTTTCAAGTGTTCTTGATCATCCTTATGTGTCATCGCATTGATTAAAATATATTTAGTGTATTTCACGATTGTAACGTCGTTGTTGCTATAGAACAACACATTTTGGTCGCATTAGCATACACTTAGTTTGTTGTACATCACAAATTTATGTAAAGTGGCGTTTTGATGTCTATTTATCATTGTTCAAGCTTGTCTAAGTTTTCTTTATGAGTTGGTATGTCTCGCAAAAGATTTTATGTCAAAACTCATTACGTTCGCCCATTGTTCTATCCCCAAAACTTAGACAAATTTTGGTTGCAAAGTGAACCCATCAAGGCAAGGAGCACATGAACACACTTTTATGCTTTGATGGGAAATCCTTCATTGTTCGAAAGTGCGCCCCACAACCTTCAAGGGTGTATAGTGCACCCTTAAAGCATAATTACCCTCCTTGTTCTAAACTACGCCCTTACCACCAAGTATTCCTTTGAGTACACTCCTTTGACTTGAAGAAGTGCATCTTCCTTGAGCGCATGAGCACACCCTAAACACTCTAAGCTTGACCACTTTAGCCTTTGACAATGTTCCCTATGCCCTCGTTGGTCCTTTTGAGTGCATGAGTGCACTCTGAAGCTCTGAAGCCTCATTCTTGGTCCTTCAACATTGCGCCCTACACCCTCATTTTCCTTCCTGAGCACATGAGTGCATGCCGAAGTCGTGAAGCCTCTCCGTTCAGCCTTTCGCTTTGCACCATGTGCCCTTCTTGTCTCCCTTTAGTGAAAATGCACTTGGGAAGTCCAAAGCCTCATCGTTCATCCCTTGAACATGCACCTTGCAACCTCCCTTGAGTGTATCTCTCTCTTGAGCACATGAGCACATCCAGAAGCCTCGAGGCCTCTTCTTTTCATCCCTTTAGCCTTTTGAAGTGTGCCCTTACACCCAAAAGTATACTATGTCTTTTCCAAGTGCACTTCCAAGACATGAATAGAAAATATGAATGTCGCATGTTAGATTATGAGATCTTTCAAGCTGATGGTTCCTTGCCATGATTTATTGCAGTTACAGGTATCTGAGGAAAAACATGGAAAGGATGCATGAAGAAGATCAGGAAAACAAGGTAGCCAAAGGAAGCATTAAAAAACGAAGAACACATTGAATTCTTGATGATCAAAGCATCATGAAGACTTCATAAGGTCAAATACCCTTTGGAGGGTGAAGATATCAAGGATCGAAAGCTACATCAGAGAGAAAAGACATGAGTGGAAACCATGTCACCTACTGAAGAAAATCCATGTCATGAGTCACTATGAATCATAGTTAGCAATAGTGACTTATCATGTATCATCACATGATGATGTGGAAGTTACGATATAATTATGTAATCATTGTAAAGACAAATATATGGAAATCCAAGAGTCATATATTGACAAAAATGCCATACAAGTCCAAAGCACATGTAATACTAAGAGTCATATGTAATTATAAAAGTCATTTGGAAGTCCAAAGGTCATTAGAAGTTGGAAAGTCAAGAGTCATGAGGATATGAGATGTCATGCCTCAAGTTATAAGAGGATAAGGGAATTTAACCTTGGCTTCTCCCAAAAGGCATTAGAGGGATAGAGTTAGTACTTTTGGGGAGCAAGTAGTGGCCCTAATGCTCAAATATTGGAGCGAACGATGTTTGTTGTACTTATGTCTATTGGAACTTTTGCTTAATACTTGAAGTCTTTTGGCCAACAATTTTTTATGCATGGATTGTGGATGTTTAAAGACTAGTTTTTGAATAGTTATGATTCATGTTCACTTTCACATGTACTAAAGTAATTGAACTATTCTAGTGACTTTGGTGCTTAACTTGTAAGAAATATGTTGTAATGATTGCAATAGTTGTTGCATCTATGTGAACTACTTCTCTTGATTTTAGATGAGTCTTTCTGATTTGTGTATGTCTCCATTAATTAGTACTATTACTTATCTTTTAGAGGCTCACTTTATTCCCCCTTTGCATTGAAATAACCTTGAAACATCTGCAATCGAAAATTCACAAAACATACTCTCTTACTCATTCAAAAGCACATGTTTGCTTCTCTCTTGTGCTAACTATGTTGGAAATAATATTGAGAGGCGGGGCGGGGTGAATCAGTATTATCAAGTCAAGTATTTTTTCATTTCACAATCATATTTGTATATGCTACTTCAGTTAGTGAAAACTGCGTATATACGCAACTTCAATTAAGGAAACTAGCGTATAACATACAAACTTATAATTTGATTTAGTCTTCAGATGTTGATCATTAATCTGTGCATCATAATCATATAGATAGTAACCAAGAAAATTAAAACAGAGCAGACACTCACACACAAGAACAAAAGATATAAGGTGGAAACCCAATGTGAGTGAAAACCACTTGCTGCAATTCGTCTCTATCTTCTTTTAATGAGAAACTTCTTTTTACAATAGTTCTGTACTAATGCAATCTTATATCAGTACACAGGCTTCTACCTACAGAAGGCTACAACCTTCTCTCGTTTTCTAGCTTCTCCTGGAAGGGAGCTACAACCCCCTTAGCTCTTTTACTAGCAGAAGTGCTAGTATGTAGGTGCTGACCTACGGAAGGCTACAACCTTCTCTTCTCTTCCAGGGACCACGTTTCATAAATTTTCAGACTGGATCCATCAATAACATTCAACAAACATCAAATACATCTATATCAACCAATCTCCTTTGCTTCAATCAAAATTGAATCAAACAATTACTTCTCTAAATGTTGTAACCATAATACATTGATAGTAACCAGAAACCAATCCTGAACCCAGAACACTGCAACAATAAATAGTAGTAGCTAAAACATATTT
Organism: Pinus tabuliformis; assembly: GCA_031772625.1. NCBI lineage: Eukaryota > Viridiplantae > Streptophyta > Pinopsida > Pinales > Pinaceae > Pinus > Pinus tabuliformis. Next base: position 1,154,386,650 of record CM062818.1, on the reverse strand, counting down.
CATGAGACGTACGCTACTTCAATATGCAGAACCTGTGTGCATACACTATTGTATTAAGGCCAACCTATGTATACGTTGTTTTGAGTTAATGAACCAACATGTATACGAGCCTCTGCTGTGCTGAACCTACGTACATATCTCTAAAAGATAATCTTACCCTTTGTAGATATTCAGACATTAGTAATACCCAGATCATCCGATTTATAGATCAAGTCATGCGCCAAAAATAACATATCAGAATCACACAAAGGTACTAATATTCAAGCCCTAAGATCTTGACCCATCAATAGAATTTATTCTTCTTCTAGCTCTCAGGTTCTTCCTTGGTTTAGATCCATTTATGCACCATAACCCAATGACCAGTATTCTAGATCTTGCTCCTCATAAGATATCCAATGCTTGAGTGAATGCCTTTTCCTAATGATCTCCTTCTCCTTTTATAGTCTTAGACCTTACTCAATACCATGGTCCAAAACCATAGAGAATCAATACCATGGACCTAATACCTAGGTTCAACACTTCGGACGAGATACCATGGTCTAAAACAATAGGTGCAAATACCAAGCACTAAATACCATGGACCAAAAAATAAGTTTTCCCACATGTATGTGCTTTTCCTTGCATGTAAGTGCATGCATACGTATATGCGCCTTTTGATCGGCGATCTTGCATTAAGAGGAACCTACGTATATCTCTTTTTCCTTCATTCTGAGAACCTGAACTGTGATCTATCATTTTCCATCAAGAACAACACCTGTGTCATAGCACCAAACCTGTGTCATAATGCTAACAATCTCCCCCTTTGGACATGATGGAAACCCCAAGTCACACAAAGTCATTCTCCCCCTTTGTCATCAAGGGAAAAGGGTTATGTTCCCCTGAGTACATGTTGAAATCTCTATTGTGCTGTGTTGTCCATGCTCCCCCTGATTGTAGGCAAGGTCTGCAAAAAGATGTTTTACAAGAAGAAACATGACTTTATACATCATAAATGACCTTCCTATCACCATACATCCATCTCCCAACCAAGTGGGGATATACCAATATTGACTCAGCCACCCAACCAAGTGGGGATACACCAAAAGTTTACACATGATAAAACAAGAACATTACATCATCCATCCCAGGCATCGTGGGGAAACCAAAATAGGCCATTACATGACCTTGATAATAATAGAGACTAAATATCTAAGACAAGACTATGACAGTCATCAGAAACTAACATTAGCAGCATCTGTCAATCACCATTCAGACGGCAACCATGATCTCCCACTGCACCTGTTCCACCTGAAATGAAAACAACTGTGAAATTGAACAAAGATCTTCTAAGATAATGCCAACAATGCATTATTAGAAATATATGCTCCCCCTGAACCTATGCCAGATGGTCTCTGTTAGACCCATATCAAACTCTTTTCATCTTGAGTCTGGCCCCACCGTTTGTCTTAAAACCATAATATATGTGACTGTGTCCACAGAAACCTGCGTATGTACATGGATACACTTCATGAAACTCGCGTACAACCACTGTTCTTTGAAACAGATAATTTCAACAGCAAGATGATGCATCAACTACTCCCAGCTTTTGCCTGAGGTATTCAAATGTCTCCCTGGGCAGTGGTTTGGTGAATATATCAGCAACGTGTTCCTTGGAGGGAATATAATCTGATTTGACATTTTGTTCAAGCACTTGTTCTCGAAGAAAATGATATTTGATAGGTATGTGCTTGATCTTCGAATGCATGACTGGATTGTTTGAAATACTAATTGCACTTGTATTATCACAAAAAATGGAGATAGGTGGAGTACAAGTGATTTGAATGTCTTGCAATGTTTGCGTCATCCAAAGGAGTTGTGTGCAACAACATGCAACAACCACATATTCTGCTTCAGCTAGAGATAATGCAATTGAACTTTGTTTCTTGTTGAACCAAGATACTAATCTGGAGCCGATAAAGAATGCACCACCACTAGTGCTTTTTCTGTCATCCACGCTTCCTGCCCAATCTGCATCTGTATATGCATGAAGTGTGAGATCTATGTCTCTAGGATACCATAAGCCATATTTTTTTGTTCCTTGAAGATATTTGAAAATCCTCTTAACTTCCTAAAGGTGTGCTTCCTTTGGATTTGCCTAGAATCTTCCAACTATTCCCACTGCATGCATGATGTCTGGTTGGGTACCTATCAGATAGAGCAGACTTCCAATCATGGATCTATAGGTTGGTTTATACACTGTTGCTAATTCATCATTTGCGCTGAGGCTGCATCCTGCTACCATATGGGTACATACTGGTTTCGAATCTTCCATGCCATATTTTTTAAAGATCTGCTTGAGGTATTATACCTCCTTTGTTTTGTTGGACTTGTAAACCAAGAAAATATGTGAGCTCACCAAGTAAGGACATTTCAAATTCTTTCTGCATCACCAAAGAAAAGTCTTGAGTCATGGTTTCTTCATTGCTACCAAAGATGATATCATCAACATACACAACAAGTATTAGCAATTTATCATTGTCAATTTTTATATATAGATTGTTATCTGTTGATCCTTTTGAAAAGCCTTGTTGATGGAGGTATTTGTCCAGACAAAAATACCAAGCCCCTGGAGCCTGTTTAAGGCCATAGAGAGCCTTTTTGAGTCTGCATACAAGTTTGGGATCATTCCCAAGGATTAATCCATCTGGTTGCTCAATGTACACTTCCTCTTTTAAGTCTCCATTTAGAAAAGTGGATTTCACATCCATTCGATATACTTTGAACTCCTGAAAGCTAGAAAGAGCAAGGAACATTCTTATGGAATCAAGTCTAGCAACTGGTGCAAAATTTTCTTTAAAGTCTATGCCTTCTTATTGAGCATACCCTTTACAAACAAGTCTAGCCTTGTTTCTAATAACATCTCCATTTTCATTCAACTTGGTTTTGAATATCCATTTTGTCCCTATGACATTCTTATCATTTGGTCTACGAACCAACTCCCAAGTGTTATTCTTTTCAATCTACTCAAGTTCTTCATTCATGGCCTTGACCCAGCATTCATCTTTGCATGCTTCACTTACATTTTGGGGTTCAATGGAGGAGAACAATTCTAGATAGCTTGAAGCTTCTGAAATAGTTCTTCTTGTTTGTACACCTGCCTCTTTCTGCCCCAAAATTTGAGTTTCTAGATGATTCTTCTAGATGTACTTGGATGGAGTCTTTTCTTCTACCCTTATCTCTTCTTTTGGTGCCTCGTAGCTTTCTTCTTCATTATTAGTCTGATTTGATGTTGAAGGATAGTCCTCATCATCTTTGAAATCTTCGAATTTTACCTGCCTTGGATTGTTTCCTACTTCATCAACCACTACATCAATACTTTCAACAATTTTTCCAAGTCTTTTATTGTAACACTTATATCCTTTGCTTCGGGAAGATTAACCAAGGAGAATGCCTTCATCTACTCTAGGTTCAAACTTGGCAAGGTTTTCATCAGTCCTTTTGATTTAACATTTGCTTCCAAAAATTTTGAAGTATTTTACCATAGGAGTCTTACCATACCAAAGTTCATGAGGAATTTGAGTGTTGTTCACTCAGATGTTTGTCTTGTTGAGAATAGTAACGACGGCAAATGCCACTTCACCCCAGAAGGTTGCGGGAGTTCCAGAGTCATCAAGCATAGCACAAGCCATTTGTTGAACCGTTCTGTTCATCCTTTCCACTACTCCATTTTGCTAAGGAGTACTTGCAGTAGAGAATTCCCTTCTTATTCCATGTTCTTCACAAAAATCGAAAAATTCATCCGAGGTAAATTCCCCTCCTCGATCAGACCTAAGGCATTTGATTCTGCGATCTGATTTATTTTCAACTAAGGCTTTGAAAGCTTTGAACTTTTCGAAGGCTTCGTCTTTATGCTTCAGAAGTCCTATCCAACACATCCTGTAAAAGTCGTCAATGAACAATATAAAGTATTCTTCTCCACAACGTGACTTTTTGCTTGATGGACCACATAAATCAGTATGGACAAGTTCAAGTGGTTTACTAGCTGGTCCTTCCTTCTCAGGGAAATGAGTTCTGGTTTGCTTACCAAATTGACATGATTTGCATATTGTATTGTCTGGAATTTTGATATCAGGAAGATCACGAACAACTTGATATTTGCATGATTTCCATATCTGAGGGAAGCTTAGATGCCCCAATCCTCTGTGCCATAGCTAGTGTTCATCATTCTTTCTTAGATAGCATTGTTGTTGTCCTCCCTTGAGTATACGTAAATTATTTGGAGCTCTTATGCCTTTGATCACTGTTTCGCCTGTATCAAGCTCACGAACAATACATCCATTTGATTGAAATATTACCTCATTTCCTTGATCACACATTCGGCTAACACTCAATAGGTTATGCTTTAAGCCATCAACATACATAACATTTCCATCTTTGACTTTTTCTTTCAAAATAACAGAACCTTTACCTTTTATGAGTGCAGGGGTGTCATTTCCAAATGAGACCTTCCTTTCCTTTTCTAAGTCACTATATGACTGAAGCTTTTCTTTATCACCTGTCATATGTTTCGAGCATCCACTGTCGATGTACCACTGATTTTCCTTTCCTTCTACATATAAGGGTATACCACATCTTTCTGGTTGCGATTCTTTCTTTCTCCATGTTTTGGGACTTAATGAAGCTTGCTCCTTTTGATTTGTTTGCCGAAACCTACTCCTGCATTCAGAATCTTCATGACCGAAGTTGTTACAAATAGAAAATTCTATTTCTTTTTCAAGAGCAGAAAAGTTATTGTAGGTCCTTTTCATGATTCCAGTCATACTCTGTTTTTGTGCTTCTCTAGTCATGATGGTCTTGTAGGCAAGACATTGAGCATCTTTGTATCCAAAGTTATGACAAGAGAAAAATTGGCCATTGAAGAAATTCCTGCGATTATCAAACCTACCGACCAAATGATTGTAGTTTCCATTGACATCAATTCTTGAGGAAAATTGAGAATGATTTACCTGCGGTTGGTTGTAGCTTTTGTTCATCCTAGAAGTAGATTGTCTTCGATTTACTTGGTGATCTCTGTTCATCGTTGAAGTATATTGACCCTGATTTACTTGGTGATCTGCTTTATACCTTTGCTGACGATTATCAACCTGTTCACTTCTCCTTGCTGCATCAAGATAACTTTCGGAGGTGGATGGCTTCTATGCTTGATATGCTCGTTGCACCTTGATAATCTCATCTAAAGTTTCAGATCCTTTAGCAAATCTAAGATTAATAGCTTTTGTTTTCAAAATATCTTTTCTGAGTCCCACAATTTCGCATTCTAACTTTTCATTGTGTTTTTCCCTTTCAGCAAGTTGGAATGTCAGAGTATCTATGATCATATTCTTTTCTTCTAAACAAATTTTAAGTTTAGAAATTTCTTCATAGAGATCATCCTCATCTATAGTATCCAAGAAATCATCATCCTCAAAAACCATTAAAAGTCTATAATCATGTTCATCTCCATCACTATTTGAAAATCCATCACTGTCTTCATGTGTATAATAGCTCTTCTTACTTACATTCTATTTTCTATTCCATCTAACTGGTTTCTTACCTTTGTCAAGCTTATCTTTATGAGGACACTTGGTTGCATAGTGATCGACTCTTCCACAAGCAAAGCATTTGAAGGTAGCTTACCTCTGAATCTTCCAGAACCCCATTGAAGGTTCTTGACAAAGTTTGATTCTTTCTCTCCTTCTGACATATGTCTTGACTCATTGTATTATCCTTTTCCTGAGGCTTTTAATTTGGCTTCTCTCATGTCTGATAGACCCCCTTTTCTCATTTCGAAAGCAGTTAGGATTTCGTGTAGCTGTGACATGGTAATACTCTGAAGATTCTGTTTTTCTTCTATGGCAGAAACCTTTAATTCAAACTTAGACGACAAAGATCTTAGAACCTTTTCAGCTAAAGTGACTTCTTTTATTTCTTCACCCAAGTTTTTCATGTGATTCACAATCTCATCTATACGTAAGAAATAATTAGCCACACTTTCATCATTTTTCATTCTGAGAGTTTCATATTGAATTCTAAGAGATTGTAGATTTGCACATTTTACCTAATCGTGCCCTTCATAGCTTAGAATGATCTTGTCCCATATTTCTTTGGCAGTTTTGAGCTGCGTAACCTTGATGAATTCCGATTGAGATAGACTCCCCAATAGAGTCTTGACAACCTTTGCATTTGTTTCATATTGCTTTTTACCAACGGTATCTGTAGGAGTTGCTGATGGAAACGTGTATCCTCCTTCCACGATATCCCAAACTTCTGTACCAAGAGATTGAAGATAGGCTATGACTCTTACATTCCAATAGACGAAGTTTCTCCCATCAAATATTGGTGGCCTGATAAATGCCTCCTTCTCGTAGTTGCTCATGATGATAGATCTTCCTTCAAGCGATTAAGCTTCTTCTGAAGGACTTTCTCTGATTCCAATTGTTGGAAATAATACTGAGAGGGTGGGGGGCAAATCAGTATTAAGAAGTCAACTATTTTTTCATTTCACAATCAGATTTGTATACGCTAATTTAGTTAGTGAAAACTGCATATATACGCAACTAAAATAAAGGAAAGTAGCGTATAACCTGTAGAATTATAATATGATTTATTCTTCAGATGTTGATCATTAATCTTTGCATCAGAATCATATAGAAATTAACCAGGAACAGTAAAAAAGAGTAGACAGTCACACACAAGAACACAAAATATAAGGTGGAAACCCAATGTCAGTGAAAAACACCTGCTACAATTCGTCTCTATCTTCTTTTAATGAGAAACTTCTTTTTACAACAGTTCTGTACTGGTGTAGTCTTATGCCAATACACATGTTTCTACCTGTAGAAGGCTACAACCTTCTCTCGTTTTCCAGCTTCTCCTAGAAGGGAGGTACAATCCCCTTAGCTCTCATACTAGCGGAAGTACTAGTATATAGGTGCTGACCTACAAAAAGCTACAACCTTCTCTTTTCTTCCAGGGACCACGTTTCATAAATTTTCAGACTGGATCCATCAATAACATTAATCAAACATCAAATACATCTGTATCAACCAATCTCCTTTGCTTCAATAAAAAATGAATCAAACAATTACTTCTCTAAATGTTGTAACTAGAATACATTGACAGTAACTAGAAACCAATCCTGAACCCAGAACACTGCAACAATAAACAGAAGTAGCTAAAACATATTTCATGAGATGTACGCTACTTCAATATGCAGAACCTATGTGCATACACTGTTGTATTAATGCCAACCTGCGTATACGTTGTTTTGAATTAATGAACCAGCGTGTATATGTGCCTTTGTTGTGTCGAACCTGCGTACAGATCTATAAGAGATAATCTTACCCTTTTCAGATATTCAGACATCAGTAATACCCAGATCATCAAATTTATAGATCAAGTCATGCGCCAAAAATAATAGATCAAAAGCACACAAAGGTACTACTATTCAAGCCTTAAGATCTTGATCCATCAATAGAAATTATTCTTCTTCTAGCGCTCAGGTTCTTCCTTGGTTCAGATCTAGTTATGCACCATAAGTCAATGTCCAGTATTCTAGATCTTGCTCCTCATAAGATATTAAATGCTTGAGTGAATGCCTTTGCCTAATGATCTCCTTCCCCTTCTATAGTCTTAGACATTACTCAATACCATGGTCCAAAACCATAGAGAATCAATACCATGGACCTAATACCTGAGTTCAACACTTCAGACGAGATACCACGGTTCAAAACAATAGGTCCAAATACCAAGGACTAAATACCATGGACCAAAAAATATTTTTTCCCACATGTACGCGCTTTTTTTACATGAAAGTGTGTGCATACGTATACGCGCCTTTTGATCGGCGATCCCACATGTGTACATGACTTGGTTAAGAGGAACCTACGTATATCTCTTTTTCCTTCATTCTGAGAGCCTGAACTGTGATTTGTCATTTGAGTGAGTTTCCATCAAGAACAACACCTGTGTCATAGTGCCAAACCTACATCATAATGCCAACAAACTACTTAAGCCAAGGAATATCTTTAAGTAAATGACAATCAGGTTGTATTCCAGATGGGACTTCTACACCAATCGAAATGAGGTCTAATTGGGACCTCATATCGAGGAGACTACCTATATGTTGGTGGCATCCATCACTGTCAACAGTTTGGAAAGAATCAATCTAGTACAAGTGAGAGTAATTAGTTTAGTTGTGCCTGTAGAAGCTAAGGAAACAAAGGGAAAACTGCTCTAGGGAAAGTTAAGTTGATTGTGTTAATTTCCTTAGAAATATTTGCATGTTTCTTATGCATCAAAATCTATAAAAGTTTGGATGGATTTATGTGGTTCTTATGCATTAAACATTTGGAAATATTGCAAGGATTTATGTGTTTATTCTGCTAGTTATTGGAAAAGAATATGTGCTTAAGTTCACATAGATAGTAGCTATTCTACCTTAAAAAGAATATATGTTTACATCCACAAAAACAATAACTATTATATTAGTTTCTTGAAGAAGAATATGTGTTATATACATAAATAGAAGTAATAAATACTCTATTACTTTTATTGAAAAAATAATGTGTTTACATACACAAAAGATTGGTTATTGTATTAGAAAAATATGTATTTACATGCACAAAAAGAATAATTGATTGTGATAGAATTTCTTGAAAAATAAATATGCATTTGCATGCACAAAAGGAAATAGATATGGTGTTAGATTTCTTGAAATATTACTTATGAATTCTTGTGTATGAATTGATAAAAGTGAAAGTTATTTCTTGAAAGCTTGCATATGAATTTTGTGCATGAAGTGGTGACGATCAAGGTTTTTTTTTTTAAACATGCAATGAACCTTATACATACAATAATAATAACTCATGTTAGTTTTCTTGAAAAGATTACGTGTTGGTATAGATAGAAGTAATCTTTATTGTGCTAGATTTATTGATAAATAATATGTGTTTACATGCATCAAGATATTAGTTGGTTTATTTTGTAAAAATCATATGAATTTATATGCAACGATAATTACTAATATGCTAGTTTTCCTTCAAAAAATTTGGGTTGTTGAAGTGATTTTTCTTGTGGAAAAGAATGTGTGTTTGTGTAAAGAAAATAATAATAGTTGCAATGTTTATCTTTCTGAAATATTTTCCCTCTTCTTGTGTGAATACATAATGATAACCATGGTTTTTCTTTTAAATACTACCATGAAAACCATGGTGGATACTTTAAATATTACCTCATTTTTGTGATCAGAGGAAAAATGTATCTACTTCCTTTCTTATAATGCATGTGAAGTGTGGATACATTGGCATGCCTTAGTAATCTTTATGCATTTTATTTTATGCATGTGAGGTTTGGATGGACAGATATGCATCATAGCCTTACGTATGCATGGATAAACAAGCATGTTGGTGAGATTATGTACTTTTATAGTGCATGCGTAAGAAAGCAGAACCTGAAAAGATGTTTAAAGTCTAACTAATAGAGGCTTATTGTTTGAGAATTGATAAAAGTTTTATATAATCATGATGTCAAAGTTACTGACAGTAGTAATTTTAGGAAAATATGATAACTTATGTGAAGGAAGGATTATGTTCAATATTATGGTAGGCAATGAACTAAAGGTTCATGCAGATTGAGGGATTTTCAAATGCCCATTGCAGGGAACAACTAGGCCATAAAGACACAATGCTTGAGCAATTGTGGGGTAAATGATATTATGAGTAATGCAATGGCTTATAGTTATTTATGTTTCAATTTAAGATGATATTTATTTGTAAAATTGTTAACTGATCAAGGGATGGACTCTCTTACAACCATTGAGTGAGGGGTGAATACCATCACAAAACATTTAATAAAATAAACATTTGTTGTTTTTTTCCTTCACGGTTTCCATGATATTTTGATGCTCATTCGTTTTTTTTTGCTTATTATGTCATTCTAATTATGCTTCTTCCTTCCATGGCATTGACACTTACCTAATCAAATATGTGATTAAATGGACAACGATAATGATGTAACATTGCAACATGGAATGTTATGTTAATATCGTGCAACAATGGTTGTTTGTTATGTAATTTGTTGTTTCGTTTCTAAAGTTACTTTATGTAATGATGATGATTTTATCTAATAGTCAACTAAGAAATATCGAATAAGTGATTCAGAATATTACATGCTAGTAAATCCCATAAAAATTTTCTAATCCTATGTATTTTTACACGAAGTTTACGAGAAGCTATTATATTGTTACATAAGACAATTTAAATTGTTAACTATTACATAAGAGGTGTCTAAATAATATATTCATTTATTAATTATATTTTAATCAATTCATCATTTTTTTTGGAACATTATATTTCTTGTTAATTTAAATTTGTATTTATATTGGAATTCTATTTTTAATATTAAAAATTTTAATATATAAAAAATAATAATTTAAAATAATTTTTTATTTTATTTTATAATATTATAATTTTAACTATTACTTTTAAAATAGAATGATTAAATAATAATAATAATAATAATAATAATAATAAATAAATAATATTTTATATATTTAAAAAAATATTAAATATGATTTATTATGACATGTAAATTAGCTAAGTCTATAGGCATAGTCTATATTGCAATTGGGATTGAGTAATTTCAGGTATCTCAATTACGAATAGTCAATATTTGATAATTTGGGAATGTTCTTATCTTATACATGATCTAATGGATAATATAGAAGGTTTGTGAATCATTGTTAAGTTTTTAAGTATTTTTGTCTTTAATTTATTAACAAATAATTTATGAAAGGTAGTTCTCTAGTCACTGTCATGCACCAACATGAGTAAAGGTTAAACTTGCACATGGAATTTTTTCCCTCCTCAAACGCGCATGAGTTGATTTTCTAATCAAATGAGTTGGTGCTAGGTTTTCAAAGACCTCGATATTATTTTATTACGAAATTTCCATTGGATTTAATTGACCATCATTAATAGTATATTTATTGATGTGCAAGTAGGCACATGTTTTCAACAATTAATTCAGTTTTTCAATTTTTGGAAGCATCATTCGATCTTATTAGTCCCTGCTGCAGCACGACTGGGACTATTGTAATCGATATGGTGATATCATACATTAGTCCACTCGCTTATAAATACATACCGATGACTATTGATCACACATAAACCAAATTTTTTAGAGGAAGATTGTTTCACCATCTTATTTGTCATCTTCTTGAGATAGGGAGACAAAAGCATAGGTTATATGTATTTGTCTTTTTTCGCATTTTCAAATTCTTAAACTAATGTTGGCATTGGTCAAGCGCATTAAATACTCAAACATATTACCTTTACTTCATGGACTTCATTTAGGAATAGAATCATTCTGACATGTTCATGCACCTAACCAAGGCAGGGAGAGAGGGAACTTCTGTCACTCAGATCCGAAGGTTCTGGCGATGGAACTACACTAACGCTAGGGGCACTGAAAGGTATTATCCAACTGCCACCTGTGAATTTGATCTTATCAGTCTGTCACCTGTTAGAAAAACTTCACGGGGAAGAAGAGAGGAGTGTACACTCAAAACTCAGTTGCGGAAAAGTCAACTAGCTCATAAATAGGTTGCAGAGTGGATATCACAACCGCATAGGGACATAATTAAGACATAAATTTTACGCACAACAAAACAAAGTAAAACAAAGGAGGTTGCCATAAATCTGCTTGCGAAGGATTAATACCATAATGCAACTAGCCACACATTGTATTATATGTTAAAACATAAAGAAATACATTCACGTGATAAATGGAGGCTACAGATCCAAGTGAAAAACACAAAAAACTTACTGCAATTTACACCTTACTGGGGTTGCAGATTAAAATTCTGTAAAACTGCGTAAAACTGGTTTTCACACGCCCACCAATATTTCCTCCACGATTTTCTCCTCACTACCTCACAAATTCTCGCTCTCTAACTTGCCCAACATTACAAATGATTTTTACATCCATATTTATCTTAACATACATATTTGACATTAATTACATGTCAGAGAAAATATTTAATGCGTAACATGGGCGAATTTACATAGCAAGTGATTTTCTGAACTTGCAGTTGTTGTGGAGTGTGGGCAACAGTTTTGAAGTAAATGTTTGCATATATCTATTTACCGAAATTTATTAAATGGCTGAACTACTCTACTCTGTTGCGAAATGGTCATAGCTGTACTTCTGCTATAACTTCAGTCCTTCCGTCTGTAAACAAAATCACAACCGTGTAGTGGTTGACTGGGCAAGCATGGTGTTTGTGAGTGTGTTTAAGGCAGTGGTTTGGATTATTATTTCGAACACTCCCCCTTAATCATAACTTCCACCATTGACAATTCCCAAATGCTCTCTAAGATAAAAAAAAACTTTCACGTGCCAATGGATTTGTGAAAATATCAGCACACTGTTCCTGTGATGTGCAATCTTGCAACACAATTTCATCATTGTTAATCAAATCTCTAATAAAATGATATTTAGCATCAATATGCTTGGTCTTCTTGTGAAAAACATAATTGTTTGATAATGCAATTGTTGATGTGCTATCGCAGAAAATAGTTGTTGCTCCCTCTTGGCCATAGCGAATATCCCTCAACTTGCTTCTCATCCAAACTGCTTCACACGCTACTACTGTTGCGGAGACATATTCAGCTTCTGCTGTTGAAAATGAAACTACTGGCTGCTTCTTGGAGGCCCATGAAATGGCTTCAGAACCCAAATGAAAAACATACCTTAACGTACTCTTTCTGTCATTGACACTTCCTGCCCAATCACTATCAGTGTATGTTTGGTCTAAAATGCGGATGCAAATTAGAGTTTCATTTACTATCAATCTGGGTAAGTAAACCTCGAGCATCATCCAATATATATGGACTTAGAGACAAACTAAACTAAGCTAGGTGAATAAATGCCAAATCTCCTTTACAGGAGGTCTTTCATTGGGATCTCCAACACTTATTTAGCCATTTAACAAAATGAAATCTAAAGACATTGTGACAAGTTTAAGAAATATTAATGCTCCCTTACACAAGACTTCTCATTAATATTTATAATCATCTTAATCAACAAACTATTTAAACCAATGAAATTAAACATTAAATAATAAATCAGATTCATTGAAAGAAACATTAATAATTTCCTACGAAAGTTCATTTCTTAATATTTCAAACATATGAAACTAATGAAATTTACAAACAAACATAAAATGAAAGCTTACCAAAACAAAAGTGTACTTGCTAGACAATGGGGGCCCTTCCAAGGATTCACAAGCACATCAAACGAGAAGTCAAATGTAGAAAACCAAAGAATCTCCATTTTATTTTTCTTCAATTGCAATTTGCAATTACAAGTTCTACATTCCAAGAGGTTCTAAAGTCTCCATTACAATGATTCCAAAAATAACTTATCATTACAAACTTATAAGATCCTAAGGCACTAAATTCTAACTTCTAAATTCTAAATTCTAAATTCCAAAGTTACAAATGAAGGAGATAACACTCCTATTTATAAAAAAGTTATGATAACAAACTCACAAATGTGGATCCACTATTCCCTCTTCAAATCCACATATCTCTCAACCAATGGTGACACATAACCCTATCCTCCATGATATTCGCCATGAGGTCCATGATCTTATCCATGAGGTTCATGATCTCCTCAAATTCGAATTTCAACATAGAGTGCCACATAAGGGTGCCTTAGAAGCTTCCTTTGTACCTAAAAATGTCAACAAACTCATTCAAATTGTTAGGTATAAATATATGGATATTATTTTCTAAATTTTAACCACAAATTCCCTTTGCAAAATATTATTAATTCTTAATAATATTTTGCAAACACAATGGTAACCCATTTAATGATGAAAATGAAGCTAATATGATGACATGGTGGTGGAACAGAGGTGAGAAAATGTGTGAATGGAAAGAAAGTTGATGTTGAATGGAGTGAAAGTGGATGTATTTTAAGGATAATTCTTAGGCCCAACATACCCCCAAATAGAAGGTATTGCATGTCCTCATGAAATCTATTACATTACTTTTTTATACTTGAGCTTTAGCTTAAACTTTGCATGATATCATTTACTTAACTTTTGCAAAGTGGTTTTGATGAATTTCAACTTGGTTGATTCTTGTTTTTCAACCATATTTTGTTTGTTGCCTTTTATTTTAATGCATGAAATTTGCATAATGATAATTGGATTTTTATTGCAAAGTATTTTTGTTGGAATGCATCATAGTTGGTTCTTGTGTAACAACCATGATTGTGTTGCATCCAACTGGCTTTTAAGTACTTTTTACAAAGCAATTTAAATGCTCATGTAATAGTGAATATATTTTGAAGGTATGTTGGTTTTAGAATGTGATATACGAATATGGAAAAGTATGAATGCGACAAAGTATGAATGTAAATGTATCCCCCCAAACTAATGGTTTTGGCAATTTTTTGAAATGAGGAAAAGAAGTTTTTTCCAAAAATTATCATTCTAGCTTTCAAGGAATTAAATGGCTAAAAGTTAGAAAATATCATACCGCAACTTACCCTTTCAAAAATGGATGAGATTTGTGCATGCGTGGTTTCACAATTATGATCATAGTCTTCTTCACTTGGCTATGAAAATGGTGGATGAAGTCGAAAAAGTGAATCTTTTATTGTTTCTACATCTGCTCCTAAATCTGTTGCTGAATCTTCTGCTAAATGTTCAGAATTTGTTGTTGAATGTGGCTGAAAATGTATAAGGCTTAGAAGGTATACAAAATTCAGAATTTACACTTCCCCCCCCCCAGCCTTATTTATTTACTTGTTCTCATGTCATTTACATTAAAAACTAAAAAGTAATGAAAGTAAATCTGCTTCCTCTACTACAAAAGTATTGGTCTTCATGTCTTCAACGCTAATTGGCACAATTCTTGTCATGTGAATAAATGTTTTTGGTGTCGAACATAACAAGAATTTGTTAACTTAGTGGCCATTAATGGATGCCACTAGTTGACACGAGAGCTCCCATCCTTGTGTGGATGAGAGTCAAGATGCCCCGAACACATCTTTCTAAGTATGAATGAATTTATTGTTGTTGAATACTTAGAAGATCCATCGAACAAGGGACATTGATGTATTCCCATTGTTCATGAATATGATAGCTTGCCATTAAGGCATGCAAGCCTCAAGGTGTTTTTTAGAAAAATATTTAGACTCAAGGACTATGGACTCAATGATTTACATAGAAACGAGGTTCAAAAATCTTGTAAGTGAGGTACTTGCTTTTATTTGTGGGTTAGGATTGTATAGAAGTAATGAAGTGTATGTGAATAATGAAAAATGGATAATGACTCTTGCTGGGAAAAAGTGATTTATGACATCCTTTGACAAGTGGTGGGATTTACAATTTTTCAACAAGGGAAGAAAGGGGTAATGGATTTTATGATCATGGACTTATTCTTTTGAATTTCTCATGAAATTAGTCTTTCTAAGACCAATTTTCATCACAATTTAATCTCCTTAATGATCAGTTGATCATCCAAAACCTGCAAAAAAAACTTGGCATAAAGAACATAAGTGTGTTAAAAAAGAAATGGCCAATTCCTTGATGATTATTACACAAAAATTAATGCCAAATAAAATAGATTAAGGAGAATCAAAAGCATAATTTTAGTCCAATTCATAATGTCGATAACAATCCATTTTTAATAAATATCCATAAAAAAATAAAGCTACTCCTTGTTTGTGTCAGATGACTCATGGAATGTGCATGGAAAAAATCTTGGCATTATAAAGATTTGTTGTGTCCTGTAGATTAGTATGTCATAAAAAAACATACAACAAGAAGAAGTTATAATTTTAATGCCAACTCTACGCTATCGAAACAAGATAGTCATCCTTTGTATAATCCTCCAAATTTGCTTCCAAGTGTTCCATAATTTTTAAAAGATGCATGGTGCATATTTATAATCAATGAAATCTATTAAATGCCAATGCATAACTTGATTTATCAATCTTGGAAATAAAACCAACCTAGATTCTCAAATTTCCAACTTTCTTCATGGCATTTTAAAAGTGACAGAATTGGAACAAAGTTTGGAAATCCATGATAAAATATGTGAAACTGGATTTGATACTCATGTGCCTTTGTGCAGAGTGCCCTCGTAGACATGAATGTTAAATGTGGATGTATAGAGAAAGCACGAAAATGTGGCTATATAGAGACTTAATAAAAAGAAAATCCCCACACTCTGCTCTGCTCTATTTCCTACTTCTGTACTACAAAATTTTTAATAGAATCACAACACCATTGATATTTGTGAGCTCTCGGCATTGCTATCTGTGTTATCAACACCAAACGCCTAATTCCACGCACTTCCTTGATAGCGTATGAGAATTTTTCCAATAGATCATTAATGTTCTCTGTGCAATGCCAAATACGACGGGCCAATCCTGAAGCTTCGACGATTTCTCTTCCCATATCTCTAAGCTGTCCATGAATTATTATCTTGTTTTCAATTTCGAATCCATTTAGACTGATAGCAAGGGATTTGATGGCCATAGAAATCTACTTCACTGCCAGTAAAACCCGTAATTGTCTATGCATTAATTTTAAAAATCGTTTTTTCTTCATATAGTCACCAAAATAGGGTTCCGAAGAACTATGATTTTCTCTCAAACCGTTAGGAATCCAAAGAAATGATTTCTGGGTTATGTAACCCATTCCGTTATATAGAAAACCCAAGCATTCGTTTTTGTAGATTTGTTTTGGTTTGATAAAAATCCATGTTTCAAAAGGACATGTCAAAACTGTTGTGTCTTTTGGCAATGCTATAAAAAATTCAAATCAGTTAGGTCACGAATTGATTCCAAACCCATCGATTCTTCTATAAATTGTGATCTACGTGGGAAGGAATTCAGTTCATCGAAAGGCTTGTTTAGTCACATGAAATGCCACTTTGACACCCATCAAGATAGCAGCGATGCCCACACAGAAGAGTCACAACAAAATGAGACACAAAATTGATAAGAAAGTGAGAATGATGTTGAGATTGAGGTTGATCATCGTAACAGGAAATCAAGCAGGATTAATAATTGGATGAAGGGAAAGGGATCCAAGAGACCCAGCTATGCAACCCAACATGGCACGCTTTTTTCACAATTAAGATCAAATGCAAAGAAGGATCTCATTATTATAGAAATTATTAGCTCCAAAAATTCAGAAGCCGAGAACAAAGTAAATGTAGAGAAGATTCAACCTTCTGTTTGAATTGTTTATATGCAGACTCGGCTCGTTTGAAGAAATGGTCCTAGTGCATACAAAACCTAGCCTAAGAGGAAATATGGTTTTTTATCAAATCACTAAACTATAGACTTCATTTTTAAATTTGAAATCGAAAATAAACGAATTTAAAAAAAAAATTGATTTCAATTTCTTATAATGCTGTAGTTTTAATAATTTGTGTAATTTTCGAGCAAGAGAATTTTATATTATTTTTGAAAATAAATCAATAGATTTTCTGCTCTTCTTGATCACTCGAGGCACAGGAAGAGAGCATACTAACCTATTGATTTTTTAATTTTTTTTTTGTTGGCGGTTAGCATGGATGGAGTAGCTTATTCATGAAAAATGATGATGATTTTTTTTTTTGAAAGAAAAGTCTACGAGATCTCATTTCATTTTTCTAATCTATTCTACCTTAACTTGAAAGTTTTTTTTTTATTTCCTAGGTAAAAGAAAGCTTCCAGTGAAGCCACCCATAGACTAAGAACTCGAAAATGCTCAGATCAAGATTTAAAAATTCTCCCTTATGATTTGCAAGCATGTGAGTAACCTGTCTTATTCTTGGAGTTGACGCAAGGTTCTTCTGAAACCACTCCTTGATATTGTCCTTGCTCTCCAAGAAGTACCTATTTAACATCTTCAAATTTCTCATCTGTAAATGGATTAGTAACAAATGGGGGGCTTAAAAAGACTGAATTTGAAATTAAACAAAGTATGAAAATAAAAAATGCTCAAACTTGAACTCCTTATAAAGATCCTGCTATCACTAGGTTTCACAAGTTAGTCCATAAAAAGAAATTGCAATAAAAATAACTTCCTAAGTCTATCTCCAAATAATCCTCCCTGGCAATGGCGCCAAAATGTTTGGTATAAAATACAGATGCAAATTAAAGTCTCATTTACTATCAATCTAGGTAAGTAAACTTTAAGGATCATCCAATATATATGGATTGAGAGACAAACTAAACTAAGCTAGGTGAAGAAATGCCAAAGCTCCCTTACAAGAGGTGTTTCATTGGGATCTCCAACACTTATTTAGTCATTTAAAAAAATGAAATCCAAAGACATTGTGACAAGCGTAAGAAATATTAAAGCTCCCTTACATGATACTGCTCATTAATATTTCTAATCATCTTAATCAACAAAATATTTAAACTAATGAAATTAAACATTAAATAACAAATCAAATTCCTTGAAAGAAACATTAATACTTTCTTACGAAAGGTCACTCATTAATATTTCAAACATATGAACCTAATGAAATTTACAAACAAACCTAAAAAAAAAGCTTACCAAAACAAAAGTGTACTTGCTAGACAATGGGGCCCCTTCCAAGGATTCACAAGCACATCAAAATAGAAGTCAAATGTAGAAGACCAAAGAAGCGTGATTTTATTTATCTTCAATTGAAATTTTCAATTACATGTTCTACATTCCAAAAGGTTCTAAGATATCCATTACAATGATTCCAAATTGTAACTTCTCATTAGAAACTTATAAGATCCTAAGGTACCAAATTCTAACTTCTCAATTCTAAATTCTAAATTCCAAAGTTACAAATGAAGGAGATAACACTCATATTTATACAAAAGTTATGATAACAAACTCATAAATCTGGATCCGCTATTTCCTCTTGAATTCCACATATCTCTCAACCAATGGTGAGACATAACCCTGTCCTCTATGATCTTCTCCATGAGGTCCATGACGTTATCCATGAGGTCCATGATCTCCTCAAATTCGAATTTGAACATAGAGTGCCACATAAGGGTGCCTTAGAAGCTTCCTTTGTACCTACAAATGTCAACAAACTCATTCTAATTGTTAGGTATAAGTATATGGATATTATTTTCTAAAGTTTAACCACAAATTATCTTGAAAATACTAAGAACTAATAATGTTTTGGGAAACACAATGGTAACCCATTTAATGATGAAAATGAAGCTAATGTGATGACATGGTGGTGGAATAGAGGTGATAAAATGTGTGAATGGAGAGAAAGTGGATGTTGAATGGAGTGAAAGTGGATGTATTTTAAGGATAATTCTTAGGCCCAACAATGTAACCAACCAACCTGAAATCTTTTGTTGCAGTGTACAAAATGAGATGCTTTTTTGTCCCATTGACATACCTTAGAATCATTTTCGCTACTTTCCAATGTGTCTCCTTGGGTGTCTCCATGAACCTCAACACCAAACTCACTACATACATTATATCTGGCCTAGTGGCCATCAAATACATCAAGCTTCCTATCATGATTTTGTAGAATGTTGGATTGACATTGTTGTTGCAATCTTCTTTGCTTAACTTATACCCCATGACAATTGGATTTTGTGCGAGCTTGATGTTCGACATCTTCAACCTCTCCAAACTATCTGCTACATACTTTGTTTGGGAAATAAAAATGCCATTTTCTGATTATTTTACTTCTATTCCAAAAAATTACCTTAACAACCCCAAGTTAGTAATTTCAAATTCATTCTTCCTGACTTGTTTGAAATCAGTGATGAGAAAATCATCACTGCCTATAAAAATTGAATCATCTATATATAAGACAATAATAAGAATCTTACCATCGCTCTCTTTGATGTAGAGGGTAGGCTCTTCGTGACATTTGTCGAAACCATTGTCCAACAAGTAGGCATCTATCCTACTGTACCATGCACGTGGTGCTTGCTTCAGCCCAAAAAGAGCTTTTCTCAATTGATACACTTCGTCTTCTTGGCCTTGTACCTCATAACTAGTTTTTTGCACAACATACACTTCCTATTTTAACACTCCATTCAAGAACGCTGATTTTACATCCATTTGATACACTTTCCATTTATGTTGCGTGGCAATCGCCACAACTATACACATTGTCTCCATCCTCGCGACTGGCACAAACATCTCTACATAATCTCTTCCATGTTGCTGCTTGTATCTTTTGACAACTAGCCTTGCTTTGTGCCTTTCAATCTTTCCGTCGACATTATTCTTGGTCTTATAGACCCACTTCACTCCAATGACATGATTTCCTTGCAGCAAGTCCACTAACTCCCATGTGTCGTTCCTTTCTATTGCTTCTATTTCTTCCTCAATTTCCGCAACCAATTTTTCTTCTTTGACTGCATCTTCAAAATGGATTGGGTCATCTACATGACAAAACAAATAAAATAGTGAATTCAGACCAGCGCTGCTATCGACCTCATCTTTCTCATAAATTTCATTTAAATTTCTAAATTTTGGTCTTCTTATGCTTGTTGAAGATGGGTTTGACATGTCACTTGGTGTTGCACTTTCTGGTGTGCTTGGAGAAGAACTTGTTTGACTACGTGACACTGTCCTATTATTTGTTGATGGTGTTTCTTGTTTCCTGCTTTGTTATGCTTGAATAGGAGTAGAGGGGGTCACTGTTGAGGAATTACTTGCCGCTATTAATTCATCTTTGTCCTCATGTGGTATACATGCTTTGACATTGGCTGTCATTTCTAAACTTCCATCCCATGATTCCTTTTCTATGAACTGCACATCTCTGCTGATTATGACTTTCTTCGTTAATGGATTGTAGAGTTTGTATGCCTTGGATTCATCACTATATCCAACAAATATACATTTCTCCCCCTTGCTATCCAACTTCTTCCTCAACTCATCCGGGACATGTGCATAAGCTAGACATCCAAAAACTCTCATGTGAGTGACACTATGCTTTCTTCCACTCCATGCCTCTTCAGAAGCACATTCTGGATGATTTTCGTTGGACATCTATTCGAGATATATGCTACAAAAGCGACACCTTCAACCCAATAATCATTTGGTAAATTCTTTGCCTTCAACATATTCCTTGCAATTTCCATAATGGTCTTATTCTTCCTTTCCGCTACACCATTTTTCTGAGGTGTATACCTTGTTGTAAATTGTTTTTGAATTCCATGTTCCCTACAAAAACGTAGGAAATCATTTGAGATGTATTTGCCACCTCTGTCAGTCCTTAGGACTTTGATGTAGTGTCTACTTTGCTTCTCAACAAGAGCTATGTATTGGCGAAAGCTATCAAACACTTCACTTTTCTCTTTTTGGAGATAGACCCATGTCTTCCTTGTGTAATCATCTATGAAGGCCAATAGATAATGGCTACCGCCAATTGATGGTGTTTACATTGGTCCACGTAAATTTGAGTGGACAACCTCCAAAGGTGCATTTTCCCTTACTAACATTCCTGCTAGAAATGTCTCTCTATGTTGTTTGTCCAAGATACATCCTTCACATAGGCTGTCTGGTTCTTCTATGAGTGGCAAACCCTTCACCATGCCTTTGCTTTGCAGCAAATTCAAACCTCCATAGTTGAGATGTCAAAATCTCAAATTCCATAACCAATTTTCATCTTTCACCTATGCTTGATAGTTTACTTGTGTGACAACTGCATCCTTTCTTCCATCCTCCTGTGAGTTCATTGATAGTTGTGCTTGTGCACCTTCTTCCTTCAAATATGATCTTATCTTTAGGGGAACATTCTATTGTTTGTCATCTGAACCTTTGAAATTAGCTATCTTCTTGGAGGACTATCCAAAATTGTGCACACATCATTTTTGAAGAAGACATTGTAGCCCTTTTGCATGAGCTATCCAATGCTTATTAGGTTATGCTTCAAACCAGGGACAAAGTAAACATCTGAGATGTACTTCTTGTCCCCCTTCTTTGTTAGGATATTAACTCTTCCTTTTCCTATGACAAATACTTTGCTATAAGTCCCTAATGTCACTTCATATTTCACACTTTCATCTAGACTAGAAAACATTTCTATGTTCCCTGACATGTGGTTTCTACTCCCTGAATCTAGATACCATATATCACTTTGTTTTTCTTGTGCCACATTACAAGATAAAAACATGTTATCACAGTTCTAATTTTCTTTTGTGAAATTTACACTTGGTTTGTTACTAATGTCATATTGCTTCTTTCTACATTCATTTGCATAATGACCATACTTCTTACAGTAATGACATTGGACTTGAGATTTATCATACCTATAACCTTGCGCTTGATCTTGGCTTGGGCCTTGACTTGAATTTTGATTGCTGCCCCTCCTATTTGAGCTTGAAGGGTTTTCTCTTCCACCTATATGTGGGCTTCTTCCTCTTCCTCTAGCATATGATCCTCCTCTGGCTCGACCTTGACCAAAGGAAACTTGTGTCTTGAAGGTATGCTCCAATGAGGATCTTATTGCTCTATTTAATATATGTTCATGAGAAATCAGTGATGCATGAAGCTCATCCACTTAGAACTATGAAAGATCCTTTGTCTCTTCAATGGCCACAACAATGGCATCAAATTTTGTTGGAAAACTTCTCAAAACTTTCTCAACTATTCTCCTTTCTTCAAGTGTCTCACCATGAGACCTGATTTGAGTAACCAAACCAATTACATGTGTAAAAAATGAGTCTACATTCTCATACTCTTTCATACAAAGTGTTTCAAAATCTCTTCTCAACATTTTCAGTTTTGCTGTCTTGACTTTTGCAATGCCTTGGTAGGCTGTCTGGAGGGTGTCCCATGCTTGCTTGGACTTCGTTGCTACTACAACCCTTGGGAAAATACTTTCATGAACTTCTTGGAAATTATAGAACAAGGCTTTTGAATCCTTCTTCCTGTTGTCCCTTAACAAATCTCTTTCTGCTTGAGATAAGGCATTGTATGCTACTGCATCTGCTCATTCTTGAAAACCATTCTCCACAAAATCCCAAATGTCTTGAGACGAAAACAGGGTCTTCATTGTTATAGCCCAATAATCATAATTTTTGCCATTAAAATAAGGTATTTGAGGAGTAGTCGAGCTTGTGCTCAATGTTTCCATTTCTGGGTGAAATGAAAACCTTCTACCTACTGGTAAATATGCTAAAAATAATCTGTCCTAAAAACAATTTTTAATTGCTAGTAAAAACACTTGTCTTTACACTAAGAATATTTAACCCGCTCTAATACCATGTTAGAAAATTTTCAATGGGTGGAGGAGAGGAGTCTATACTCAGAAATCGGTTACGACAAAGTCAACTAGCTTAGAAATAGGTTGCGAAGTGGATATCGCAACCACACACGGACTTAATTAAAACATAAATTTTACGCACAACAAAACAGAGTAAAACAGAGGAGGTTTCCATAAATCTACTTGCGAAGGATTAACACCATAACGCAACTAGCCACACTTTACATGAGTAAATACATTCACATGATAAATAGTTGTTGCAACTTCAAGTGAAAAACACAACAAACTTACTACGATTTACGCTTTCTGTAAAACTGGTTTTCGCTCACCCAACAATATTTCCTCCATGATTTTCTCCTCACTACCTCACAAACTCTCACTCTCTAACTTGCCCAACATTACAAATGACTTTTACATCCATATTTGTATTAACATACAAATTTGACATTAATTACATGTCACAAAAAATATTTAATATGCAACATGGGCGATTTTTACATAGTAAGTGATTTTCTGAACTTGCAGGTGTTGTGGAGTGTGGGCAATAGTTGTGGACTAAATGTTTGCCCATATCTATTTACCCAAATTTATTAAATGCATGAACTCCTCTGCTGTATTGCAGAATGTTCAGGGTTGTACTTCTGCTCTGACTTCAATCCTTTCGCCTTCAAATAAAATTGTAACGGTGCAGTGGTTGATTGGGCAAGCATGGTGTTTGTTAGTGTGTTTAAGGCAGTGGTTGAGATTATTATTTCCAACACCACCTATGAATGCAATGAATATTGTTGTGGTGTCTGTGCAGTGTACGAAATAAAAGCTAGGAAGAATGGGAGGATGTTGCTATCATCTATGTTGGTTGGGCTCTAGCCTCTAGCTAGCTCTGTCTTTGTCTGCTCCATACTTTTACAAGGTAACACCAGAGTCTAGAACTGGAATATATGCCGCCATAAATCCTTTGTGTTATGAAGGCTATGCTACTGCTGACGGATCGACTGAAGCACGTGTACCATTTTCTTCATCAATGATATAATCTTTAGAATACTTTACTGAACCAACAAGATATTCCTTTCCATCTAGATCAATAACATCAACAACAGGTGGTTTGGGCAGTGGGGCTAGCCTGTAGTGTTCACCTTACATACCTCGTTCACTTATTTCAAGTTAGTTAGACCAAGGTTTCCAAGTCTCAGCAGAGGTATCTCAGAAAGTTTCAAAAACCAAAGAGCTTCAACATTCATTATATCTTCTCCTGAAAATATCGATATCTAACCTCTGTCCATCGATTTAAAAATATTGATATCTAAGCCCTCTCCATCGATCTTGGTAAATCAGGGAGATGACAAGCCGACATCAGGAGTTCCAAGACTTTCCCCTTAGATTCTGCTGGTGGATCTATTGTTGCCTCTGCAACTATTGATTCTGAGTGAATGCTCGACAGTTGTTGGTTCTTAGTGAATGCTCTAAGAGTTGAACATGCAAGTCGGTGAATGTTCGATGCTCGAGAGTTGAACATGTAGGTTGGTGAATGTTCGATGGGGAGTGCTACATATAGGTAAGTACCAGTACTATTTGTCAGTATGAATGTTAAAATCACGTTGAATGCTTGCCTGAAATATATTTTTCTTTAGTGCGTCACGTGAGTTGTTATGATTTTTCCTTAGTGCATCACCTGAGTTGTTATTCCTGGCATATTTATAATCGTAGACGGCCATGGCTTCCATGCTCGTGATACTTTTACAATTCATAGACATAAAATTTCCACGCGAAATGACAAGGAACGATCCTCGAGAAGACACCTGAATATTGCTGCAACACCCACCACAAATTTCACACGGTTCACTTTGTTTTTATCTATAACAAACTGCTCAAAGGTTTGGTGTACATGAACACACTTTCTTTATTCTCCAAACTAGACGTTATAAATCACAAATGCGAATCACACCATGTACACTTGAGATATTTACAAACACTCGTATTCAATTCATAAACCCAAACATCCCAATTTCTTTAACAATAATTTTTTCCCCTTTTTGGAGAGGGTTACTTCTAATTGCAGGCTGCAGAATCCAACAGTTCCTGGTTTCTCCAATACTAACCAAATAACCTACAATTATACTCATTTTCCATTTGATTTTTAAGTCTAAGATACAGTTGCTCACTGTCCCTTTGAGTTTTAAGTCTAAAAGCTTCGGATACAATTGTAATACGTTTTAAGTCTAAAAGCTTCGGATAGAGTTGTAATACCTCGTAGAACTTTAGCAATTAGCACGAGGTCTCCAATAACGCTTGCATGTAACACTGGGATATGTTTTCTGAGGTTTCTAGTGATCTTGTTGAAGAGAAATGGTGCTTTGAATCTAGAGATGTATATAAGAATATAAAACTAATACAAATTTGAGTTTTGCAACTATATATTAGACCGGGATTTGTTCCATCTATACCATTTAGCGATCTTTGGATGTAACTATAAAATTTGGATAGAGTTAGATGAAATGTTGTTAATATGAGAAAACTACCCGGCCTCAAACACATAGGTCATTGCTAACGAGATTCGTCAACCCAACAAACCCATAAAACTTGGCTAAGAAAATAGTGGTGTTCACTTGTGACACTGCGGTGCTTATCCGTTGCAGGTAATGTCTCATAATGTAGGATTCCATTGCAGGTAAGGTCTGAGAATGCAGGATTCGATTCAACCCTTCGGCAGGACTCGGCAATGATTGCAACTCATCCGAATTATATCTCCTCATATGAAAAACGGGCAGAGTATGAATAAGAATATTGCATTCACAATACGTACATACAGGATTTGGCAAACTTATATATAAAAATGGAAAAGACATTTCATGCATTCGAGTTCATAAATTATTCTTTTATTATACGATATTTCATGGTAATCTTGGGAGATATCTGTTTGTAACCATCGATAACCTTATTTCAAAGTTTGCCCTAGATTACTTTTAAAGCCAATTTTTAATCCAAACACTTGAAATAGAACGCAAATGTTAATGCATGAATAACCAAATGTTAATGCATGAACAACCATTTTGAATAGAAAGATGTATAATCACTTACAAATATGATAGAAATCCCATTGAGGTATGTTAGAACTCCCATTGATTTATTTGATCGTATTCAATGGCTACGCAGATTGAAGTTCTAATGCCATCACCTGTACCGATACTCTGTTAAACTGAACTGTAGGGTCTGAGAATGGAAATCCAACTTACATTCAGTTCTCTGCTGAACAATATTGAGCTGCTTGCCAAACAATATGCTTCCATCTGTAATGGAAACATGCCAAGATGTCTTAACAATGGTTGATATTCTTGCATATGTAACGCCAATTTGTTATGTACCCACCTGAGTGAGCTTGATAATGATGAACAAGTAGATCCTCTTCGCACAGTGCCAGAATTGTCGAAATTGGATTTGATTTTTCACCACCAGAGCTTTATATTTCAAGTCCGTTGAAAATAAAAAGAAGGCACATTGGCCAAAAGGAAAGGCACATTGGGTGGAATTCCCTAGTCTTTTTCTTCTGGTTTGAACAAAAATCTCGTTTCATTTGTATAGGAAAAGTTGTCATGTTTGTATTTCTAGCTGTATTGATTCCTAGCTTCCATGTGTTCTTTTATGATGCACGTGCTTTCCTGAGAACAATGATTGCTACATCCTCGGTGACTTCCACGAGAACACTGTGTGTAGGCCGTGCGGTGGAGGACATTTCCTGAACAGCACAGACTTACTTTTGACAACCGGTGCTGACCTTACTTTACGCTTACCTCAAAAGAAAAAAAACTTAGCATGGAGGTGACTTCGTAAACCCATAGGATATCTTACCAGTCCCCCCGGAAAAAGAAATATTGTATTTTCAAATATGCTTTGAAGGCTTTTCAAATCAACTAGAAACAATTCTTGTCTTCCCCACCTCTAGAATCATCACATAACACCACCTCTATATACAAGTGCACATGGTCCATCACAGCCTATGCACTGAACACCATTACATATAATGCAACCACATTCCAATTTCTAAGAACTATGTTATCGCCATTAATTTAATATTTCCAATGATTTTGCATATTTGAGATATTGCCATAATACTTGTTTGGAATGCGATCCTAAGCCAAACTTATAAAATGCATTATTCCCCTTCTCAAACTCAAAACTATCGATTTCATTTTCATGACCACTACCATAACCCAAATAATCATTTTTAAAGGGTCGCCTTGGTTTTACATGGATTTCATTTTCATGACCACTACCATAACCCAAATAATCATTTTTAAAGGGTCGCGTTGGTTGTACATGATTAATTAGGTTGATATCTTAACTATGGAATCGTAGGCTTTGACAGATTCTGCACTTTTAGATGAACTCGTTGGCTTTCCTTATCTTGGACCACCCTTCCATTGCCCCCTTACACAATGCTTAGGTAGGGACATGTTGCCCAACATCTTCCCTTGTTTTCTTATGAAATTTCTGTAGGATTTAACTAGCCATCATTAATACTAGATTTATTGATGTGCAAGTGGGCACATGTTTTCAACAACCAATTCAATTTTTTCAGGCTTCGTTTAGTTTGTATTCATGAAATTTCCATGCTCAATTCAATTTTTCATATACATTCAATGTGTTGGTT
This sequence comes from Pinus tabuliformis, assembly GCA_031772625.1. Classification (NCBI taxonomy): domain Eukaryota; kingdom Viridiplantae; phylum Streptophyta; class Pinopsida; order Pinales; family Pinaceae; genus Pinus; species Pinus tabuliformis. The sequence continues at coordinate 1,154,358,744 of CM062818.1, read as the reverse complement.
TGGTGTATATGTATGCAAGTATTATTTGATGCACAAATATATTGTTTTTTTTCTCTTTATAATACTACTTAAGCACCATAGGGGATTTCATCGCAAGGAGTGCCTTAACATTACACCCATTCACCGTCAATCCAAAGCCCCGTGGGCGATGCACAAATATATTGTTATTTTCACTAGTAAATTTCATTTTTGCAAGAACTACTTCTTTTGCATGGTTTGGTTTTCACAAACACCAATCTTATTTTTTTATGAAAATTTCTTTTAGAGTTAACTAGCACAACCACATTTACCAATGTGATTGATACACTACCATAGGCGTATATGAATCATTTATACAACCACATTTTCCAATGTGGTTGATATACACCAATAAACTTATATCGACCACATTAATAATTATTATGTTATTATTAATAACTATATAAATAATAACAACCATGTTATTATACATTTATACATATTATTATATGATTATTATAATAATATTAATTAATAATAATAATAACTAATGATAATATTTTGATAGTAATATTATGATAGTAATAGTATATTATTAGAATAATATAATAATATAATTATTATTATATTATAATAATAATAATTATTATTATAATATAATAATAATTATATTATTCTAATAATATAATATTATTATTAGTTATTATTATTATTAACTCGTAATAACAACCATAATATAATAATAATTAGAATTTTGATAAGGGAACTATTATGTGTATTATTTTTAAAGACCGAGTATTTATGATTATTAATAACTATATAAATAATAACAACCATATTCTTATATATTTATATATTTATGATTATTATATTAATATTATAATAAGAGATTGATATTATAAATCCAAAGGAAGAACAAACCCAAGGTATTAATACTAAAACCCCGAGGGATTGTGAACCTAAGGGAACAATGTTAGACCCAATGGGTTAACATTATAAACCCAAGGTATGTAAACCGTAAGCGGAGACAATTTGTTTCATAATGTGAGATCACACAATGATTGGCCACAATTGACCATGGTTGGTTATGGTTGACCATGATTGATATTATAAACCCAAGTTAATAATAAACCCAAGGGAAACATAAACCCAAACGATTAATACTAAAACCCAAGGGCTAATATTACTAATATTATTATGATTAATATTATTATTATAATAATAATATAATAATCATAAATATATAAGAATATAGTTGTTATTATTTATATAGTTATTAATAATCATAAACAGTTAATCTTTAAAACAAGGTATACATAATAATTCACTTATCGCAATTCTAATTATCATTGGACCATAGTTATTTTTATGAGTTAATATTAATGTTATAATAAAAATATTAACTCATAATAGTATATTAATAATAATATTAGATTACCATTATATTATTATAATAATATTATTATGAGTTAATATTATTATTATAACATTAATATAATAGTTATATAATAATATATATAAATATATAAGAATATAGTTGTTATTATTTATATAGTTATTAATAATCACATAATAATTGTTAATGTTGTTGATATATGTCTATCAACGTATATCAACCACATTGAAAAATGTGGTTGTGCTAGTATAAAACGAGGTTCATAATAAACCCAAGGGATTATGAAGTTCCCAAAGGAATAATATTAAATCCAAGGGACTAATATTAAAAACCCAACATTGGTAAACGCAAATATAAATATTACAAACACTAAAATAAACATGGTTTATTTTCATGGTGATACAATCTTTGTCACAATGCGACATTCAAACATGGTTGACCATGATTGACGATGGTTGACCATCATTGATATTATAAACCTAAGGGTATAATAAACCCAAGCGATTGATATTATAAACTGATCCAAATGGATCCAAGAATGCCCTCTAAGTCTTCATGAATATTTTAAAAATCATGCCCAAGGTTAAAAATCCCTTAAAAGATCAAAATTATCATAAGAGGGACACCCTTAGCAGGGCGGAGAAACACTATCGGGAGGCCCAAAACCCGTGAAATCATGAAAAAAATAGAGTAATTGCAAGTGGAACAAGTGATGCATAATAGCCGTCCGATCTGGCCAATCAACGGTCCAGATCGGATCGGCAATCACAATCGGCGTTGACCTTCGGCAGAGATAAGCAGGATCCACATAAGAGTTGCGATCGCGAATAGCGATATCAGCACTTAACATATGTATATGGCGATGATGATTGGTGGAGTTAATGTCCACCATTGATCAAACGCGTAGATCAACGGCCCACATTACGTCGCAAGATTGCTATCGGGGGATTGCAGGAGTGCATACAACGGCCCAGGGGCATTACGATGAGCAATTGCGATATTGCAATCGAAATCCAATTTATAGGATTTGACATCTGCAAACAGGGCCATTTCAATGTATTTTCTCAATTTTCGTGTATTTTCAAAATACAAAGGAAACGAGCCATTGCGATTTGCGACAGCGACAACAGGTGGACCCAATGGAGAATAGGGAGGATTTAAGGACTGTTAAAGTCTGACTAGCCATGTTTCTGGCAGATTTTCCCATTTCAAATGCATTTCCCTATGTTTTTACAAGGCGCAGTTGTTTTAAGAATTTCAGAGACCCAGGGTACTCTTGCATTATCGATAGGTGGCCACCTCCCCTTCATACGTTAAACAATGATTGAATAATGTTGGCAGAGGGATTCTAAGTGTTCAAAGCCCGTGAAGATTGAGGGTGAAGGATGCTAAACGAACAGGCAGCCCAGAATGGCTTTAAAAGCCACAAAGAGAGAGCATAAAGGAGAGGGCAGTATTCTGGAAAATGTCGAGACAAAGTTAGGACAGAGAGCATTATGGGAGTTCGTGTACTCATAGAGAACTTGAGTGGTTCATGTAAGCTATTATTATTGTATTTCTGTTTATGTGTGAGGCTCAAATCGAGCTTAATGTTGTAAACAAAACTCTACTAGAAGACATAATAGAGAGGCCACCACTGAAGGTTGGACCAGGAGATGTAGCCCAGGAGTATTGGGTGAACTCCTTATTAAATTTGTTGTGTCATGTGTTATCTATTATGTTTTCTTACTGCTTCATTGTCCGCGTATTTCGCAATCTTATCGATCCATTGCATATAATGACATAGACTAATCCATGCACATAAGTCTGTAATACGTTATTAATTATCTTAGATGTCATTTCAGATCAAGTGGTATCAGAGCTTTAGGTTGCTAAGGTTAGACAAGTTTGTGCTAGACTGTTTGTGAATGATAACTAGATCAAAGATTAAATTAGGAGAAGGAGAATTGGTTGAAACTAACCCAGAAATTGGTAGAGTCCATACTAGGAGGAAAATGGCAGAAGAAAACCCTTTGGAATTAGACTCTCAGTTCATGGACAGTTTCATGACCATGAGAGCCATGGTAGAAGAAATGTATACAGAATTTAAGAAAGGTTGAAGTGAAAATTCTTCTACTTCTAAAAAAAACAAAGGAACACAAGAATCTCTTATAGATGGCCATTCTGAAGGCAAAGGGAAAGGAAAGAGGTTCTTTTGTCCACACCTCCAGACAGCCCTGAAATTAAAAAGAAGAAAACATCTTTCATTAAATTAGATGCTAAATTTGATTTGCCTATTTATGATGGAGAGTTGAATGTAGAGAAGTTAGATAATTGGATTAGGCAGACTGATGTGTATTACAAGGTGGAAAATATTGACTCAGATAGAAGTAAAATTCAGTTGGCTAGCCTACGCCTTGAAGGAACTGCCTTGGTATGGTGGGAAGGCAGAACAGAAGCTGACTTGAAGAAGCATGGTAAAATTCTTTCTGTCTGGAGTTAATTTGTTTTTGTAATTAAAAAACAATTTTACCCACTAGCTTATATGCAGCAAGCTATGATGAGTTGGCAAAGTCTTCGCCAATTAAAAGGGAAAAGTGTACAAAGCTACACCTAGGAGTTTAGAAAAAGAGCTTTGGTACTAGTCATTCCCTTAGACTCACCTGAAACTTTTCTGAAGTATATAGGTGGTCTACATAGTTATTTGAGACATACCATCCTCATGTTTAACCCTACTAGCATAGATGAGGTATCCGTTCAACCTACCCATCTAGAGGCCAGAGGCAAGAATGTGAACCAAGAGATTAGGGGATCATCAAAACCCACTGCAAGCGAGAACAAGGAAAAGGGGAAGCATAAATGGAAGGAGAGGAAGGCCAATGCTATACAAAAGGCCAAACCTTCATGCACTCACTACAAGAAGGATGGAAATGATGATGAACATTACTGGTGTTTGAAGACTGCTGCTGCTACACAAAAAGATTTGGGGTCACACTCAGGCGATGAAACAACAATTGCAACCACAGGTATAGAAGGTAAAAATTCTGAAGCGTCTACTAGTAATTTTGCCCAAACTATTGATAGTGAAGGAAATGAGAGAAGAAGACATGAGCTTTTTCATATTATAGTTATCTCCACGCATCAAAAGATTGATACTTTGTTTGATAGTGGCTCACAAATAAATTTAATTTCTGAAGCAATTGTAAAGAAATTGGGACTACTAACCACACCTCACAAGAAGCCATATCCATTAGGTTGGGTATGTGATAAAGCAAAACTACAAGTGACTAGACAATGTAAACTTAGGTTTTCTTTTGGGTCAGCATTTTTGGATGAGGTTGAACTAGATATTGTTCCCTTGGATATATGTGGAATTGTTTTTGGAAGTCCTTACTTGTATGATAGAAAATCCATATTTTATAGAGCTAAAAATAAGTATCAACTCGTTAAGGATGGAATCGAATATATTGTAAGAGCTCATAAACTCAACAATAATTATACTCTCATAAACTCAAGGAAGATGAAAAGAACTGTAAATTCATGCAAGCAATTTTTTTGATTTTTTGTAAAGGAAAAGAAACCTGATAAAACCAATGTATTTGAAGGTTTTGATGCTAAATAGCGGGCTGAGTTAGAAAAATTTGTTTCAGAATATGGTATATTATTTCAAGAACCTAAAGGTCTGCCGCCCAAAAGGGAAATTTTACATGATATTAATTTTCAGCTAGATGCTCCATTTCCTAACATCGGAATGTATAGGTTATCCACTTTAGAGAATGCAGAAATCAAGAAGTAGGTACAGGGGTTGCTCAAGAAAGGGTTCATAAGACGAAGCACATCGCCATTGTTGAGATTTTCTGTTTTAGTCAAATAGGCAAAAATCTCTGAAGGATGACAACAATAGGGATTCAGTTCCTAGATTAGCTCCAGGTTGTTGGGAGGGAGTTAATGCCTCCTATATTTGATGTGAGGGAGTTATGAGGCTGTTAGATTCTCTATGGTATATAACAGGCAGTCATTCGGATGATTTGCTAAGAGAGTGTGAGGATTTCATGATGTAATCTCCTAATTTGATTAATAAATTCCTGATGCCTATGTTTGGTGGACGTAGCCCAGATTGGTTGGGTGAACCACGTTAAAAATTGTCTCCTCTGTGCTTGATTATTCTGCTGTGTTAATTCTGTGTTTATTTAATTTTGTTGTGCACCTGATCCAACAGCCATGTGGATCCCCAATAGTGTTGGTGAGGAAGAAGGATGGTTCATGGAGGATGTGCATTGATTATCGAGCACTGAATAAAATAATGATCAAGAATCATTATCACCTTCCTCGCATAGATGATCTATTGGATCAGCTAGAAGAGGTTGTTTACTTCTCAAAGTTGGACCTGCGTAGTGGTTACCATCAGGTCAGAGTAGCAGAGCTAGATGCATGGAAGACTGCTTTCAAAAGAAAGCAAGGGCTATATCAATGGCTAGTTATGCCTTTTGGCTTAACTAATGCTCCTGCCACTTTCATGAGAGTAATGAATGATGTACTCAGGCCTTTTATTGATGAATTATTAATTGTATATCTAGAGGAAATTCTTGTATTGAGTAAAACATGGGAAGAACATTTGAAGCATGTGAAGAAGACTCTAGATGTTTTGAAAAAGGAAAATCTCTATGTTAAATTATCAAAATGTGAATTTGGTGAAACATCTTTGAATTATTTGGGTTATATTGTAGGAGGTGGTGAATTGAAGATAGATCCCTCTAAGGTTGCAGTCATTGTAAACTAGCCTAAACCCAAGTTTGCTACAGAAGTTAGAAGCTTCTTAGGGGTAGAACAATATTGGAGAAAGTTTATTTCTAACTTTTCCTTAATTGCAACTCCCTTACATTCCTTGACAGTATTGAACAAGGTGTTTCAGTGGGGAGGAAAACAAAAGAAAGCCTTCGACACCTTGAAAGAAAAAATTAGTATAGCACCAGTACTAGCATTGCCAAATCTTCAACAACTATTTGAGATCGAAATAGATGCTAGTGATTATGCCATGGGAGCAGTGTTGATGCAACATGGTAAACCCATATGCTACCATTAAGAGACTTTTAATTCTGCAGTAGTTAATTATCCTACATATAATAAAGAATTGTATGCATTGGTCCAGAGTGTGAAAAAAGTGGAAACATTACTTAATGGGCAAAGAAACAGTTGTACATACTGATCATGAACCACTTCAATATTTACACTAAAAAACTAAGTTGCAACAATCCAGACACTATAGGTGGATGGGTTTCCTACAACAATTTCATTTAGTCATCAGATATAAAAAGGGCATACATAATAAAGTTGCAGATATGTTGTCCAGACCAATCATACATGCATCTATTATACTTAAGCTTAATTCAGTAATACAAAGAAGCTACATTGAACAATATGCTCAAGATATAGGCTTTAAAAAAGTATATGCAGCTTTAAATAATAGAAAAAAGGTAGAAGAATTGGATTACTATGTTTTTTTTTTTTCTAGTTTAAGACTAACCTAAGTACCCACGGGGGATTTGAACCAGTGACCTATCGCAAGGAGTGCCTTAACAAGACACCCATTCACCGTCAATCCAAAGCCCCGTGGGCAATTGGATTACTATGTTAAGGACCGACTCTTGTATCATTTGGGAAGTATATACATTCCACAAACAGAGAGAATTAATATAATTAGGGAAGCACATACTTCTATGATATTAGGTCGTTTTGGTGTAAGCAAGACAATTGCACAACTACAAAGATACTGCTATTGGCAAATAATGCATGAAACAATTTCTAGATATGTAAGAGGGTGTACCACGTGTTCTAAAAGTAAGCCCAAAAATAGAAAAATAGGCTTGTACACTCCACTACCAGTACCTTCCCATACTTGGGAAAGTGTTTCCATGGACTTTGTTGGAGGACTGCCAAAATATACAAAAGGTGAAGACTATTTGTATGTTATTGTGGATAGGTTCAGCAAAATGTGTATTTTAATAAATTGTAATAAGTATATTACAGTTGAACAAATATCGAAATTGTTCTTTCAATATGTCTACGTGCATTTTGGGTTGCCCACTTCCATAATATATGATCAAGACTCCCGATTTGTTGGGAAGTTTTGGTCAAGTCTGTGGGAATTAATGGACACCAGACTGAAGAAAAGCACAACTTTTCATCCACAAACAAATGGTCAAACAAAGGTAGTCAACAGAATAGTGATCCAGTTGCTCAGGGGTTATTGCAGCAAGCATCCCAAGCTTTGGGATGAACATTTATGTTATGTGCAACATGCTTACAATCGTGCTAAACATTCTTCTACATAGATATCTCCTTTTGAGACCTGTTTTGGTTTTATACCAAGGTCTCCCTTGGATTTTGTCTTTAAAAAGGACATGGCAGTTGCTAGACACATTTATGTGGACAAAGCAACCAGACTCATTGAACAGATCCAAGAAATTCACCAAGCAGTGCAGGAATAGCTAGAAAAGAGCCAAGCCAAATACAAGGCAAGGCATCATAAACACCTGGTGGAGCACATCTTCCAAGTTGGCGATCAATTCTGGCTGTATATTAGCAAGGACTGTGCAAGGTGAAGGAAATAAGCTGAATCTAATAAGGTATGGGCCTTTTAAGGTACTTGAGAAAATTGGTAAGAATGATTTCCGCCTTGATCTGCCAGCATACGTGCACATCTATTCAGTAGTAAATGCAGAAAATTTAAGGTTGTTTAAACCTTCTTTAATTGAAGATCCTGAAGAGAAAAGTCAATTGCCTTCCATTAATGATTTGTTGCCTGAATACCTCAATGAGGTGCAAAAAGATACAGTTCTAGACAGGAAGGTGAGGAAAACTCACAGAGGAGATGTTGAGTACCTAAGGATTGGACTCAAAGGTTCAAAACCTAGCAATGCAAAACGGATAGAGATTGGACAAGTGAGGTAGTTGTATCCTCACTTAAGCGGTGCTTGAAAAACAACTTTTGGTGGTCCAAAAGCCTTTTTTAGTGGGAAGGTGTGATCCAAATGGATCCAAGAATGCCCTCTAAGTCTTCATGAATATTTTAAAAATCATGCCCAAGGTTTAAAATCCCTTAAAAGATCAAAATTATCATAAGAATGAGAACCTTAGCAGGGTGGAGAAACACTATCGGGAGGCCCAAAACCTGTGAAATCATGAAAAAAATTGAGTAATTTCAAGCGGAACAAGTGATGCATAGTAGCCATCCAATCTGGCCGATCAATGATCCAAATTGGATCGGCAATCGTAATCCATGGTGACCTTCAGCAAAGATCGACAAGATCCACATAAGAGTTGCGATCACGAATAATGATATAGACACTTAACATATGTATATGGTGACGACGATTGGCGAAGTTAATATGGACCATCGATCAAGCGTGTAGATCGTCGTCCCATATTACGTCACAAGATCGCTATCGAGGGATTGCAGGAGCGCTTACAACGGCCCATGGGGCATTGCGATGAACGATTGCGATATCACAATTGGAGCGACCCTATGATCTGGATCCGATAGGATTATCGGCAATATTTTATAGGGTTTGAGATACGCAAACAGGGCCATTTCAATGTATTTTCGTTATTTTCGTGTATTTCCAAAATACAAAGGAAACGAGCCATTGCGATTTGCGACAGCGACAACAGGCGTACCCGATGGAGAAAAGGGAGGATTTAAGGACTTTTGAAGTCCGACTTGTCATGATTTTGGTGTATTTCACCATTTCAAATGCATTTACCTGTGTTTTAACACGACGCGACTGTTTTAAGAATTTCAGTGACCCGAGGTACTCTGGCGTTATGGATAGGTGGCCACCTCCGCTCCATACGTTAAACAATGATTGAATAATGCTAGCAGAGGGATTCTAAGCATTCAGAGGCCAAGGAGACTGAGAGCCAAGGATGTGAAATGAATAGGCAGCCCAGAATGGCATTAAAAGCCACAGACAGAGAGCATAAAGGAGAGGGCAGTATTCCGAAAAATGGGAAGACAAAGTTAGGACAGAGAGCATTAGGGGAGTCCACGTAGTCATAGATAACTTGAGAGGTTCAGGTAAGTTCTTACTATTGTATTTCTGTTTGTGTGTGAGGCTCAAATCGAGCTCACTGTTCTAAAGAAAACTCTGCTAGAAGACATAATAGAGAGGCCACCACTGAAGGCTGGACCAGGAGATGTAGCCTGGGAGTATTGGGTGAAGTCCTTATTAAATTTGTTGTGTAATGTTTTATATATTATGTTTTGTTACTGCTTCATTGTCTATGCATTTCACAATCTTATCAATCCATTTCATATAATGACATAGACTAATCCATGCACGTAAGTCTGTAATACCTTATTAATTATCCTAGATCTCATTTCAGATCATAAACCCAAAGGAATAATAAACCCAAGGGATTAATACTAAAAACCAAGGGGTTATGAACCCAAGTGAATAATATTAAACCTAAGGGACTAATATTATAAACCCAACACTGGTAAGCCCAAATATAAATATTAGAAACACTAAAACAAACATGGTTTATTTTCATGGTGAGATAGTCCTTGCCAGAAAGAGACATTCAACCATTGTTGACCAAGTTTGGCTATGATTGGCAATGGTTGACAATGATTGATATTATAAATGTAAAGGAATAATAAACCCAAGGGATAGATACCAGAAAGCCAAATGAATAATAAACCCAATGGATTAATATTAAAATCCCAAGGGATTATGAATCAAAGGAAATAATATTCAACTGAAGGGACTAATATTATAAACCCAATGTATATAAACCCTAAGATAAATATTATAAACAGAAAAGTAAACATGATTTACCATCTTTGATTTTCATATTGAGACAATCATTATCAAAATTCCATGTTGGACCATGTTTAACTTAAGAATAAAAAACCCAAGTGATTGATATTATAAACCCAAAGAACAATAAACCAAAGGGATTAATACTAAAACCCTAAGGGATTATGAACCTATGGGAATATTATTAAACAAAAGGGACTAATATTATAAACCAATGTATACAAACCCTAAGATAAATATTAAAAATACTAAATAAATATGGTTGAGTTAATCAATCCTAAGAATTAATATTTTAATGTCAAAGGATTAATAAACCAAAGGGATTATTAAAATTATAAACCCAAGGAAAAATAAACCCAAGGGGTTAATACTAAAACCCCAAGGGATTATCAATCTAAGGAAATAATATTAAAACCAAGGGACTAATATTATAAACCCATGTTAGATAAACCGTAAGTGGACATAATTTTTTTCATAATGTGAGATCGGACCATGATTGACCACAGTTGACCATGGTCGGTTATGGTTGACCATGATTGATATTATAAGACCAAGTTAATAATAAACCCAAGGGAATAATATTAAACCTGAGGGACTAATATTAAAAACCCAGCATTGGTAAACCCAAATATAAATATTACAAACACTAAAATAAACATGGTTTATTTTCATGGTGAGACAATATTTGTCACAATGTGACATTCAACCATGGTTGGCTATCATTGACAATGATTGACCATCATTGATATTGTAAACCTAAGGGAATAATAAATCCAAGGAATTGATATTATAAACCCAAACGAATAATACTAAAACCCCAAGGGATTATGAACCCAAGGGAATAATATTAATCCTAAGGGCCTAATATTATAAACCCAACATTGGTAAACCCAAATATAAATATTACAAAAACTAAAATAAACATGGTTTATTTTGATGGCAAGACAATCCTTGTCACAGTGAGAGGTTCAGCCATGGTTGACCATGATTGATATTATAAACCTAAGGGATTGATATTATAAATGCAAAGGAATAATAAACCCAAAGGATTAATATTAAAACCCCAAGGGATTATAAACCCAAGGTAATAATATTAAACCCAAGGGACTAATATTATAAACACAACATTGGTAAACCCAACATCGTGAGAAGATCCTTGTCACAATGCGACATTCAACCATAGCTGTCAATGGTTGGATATGATTGACAATGGTTGAACATGATTGATATTATAACCTAATGGAATAATAAACCCAAGGGATTGATATCAGAAACCCAAAGGAATAATAAACCCAATGATATGAAACCAGCTCAAAAAAATATAGAAAGGATAGATCAATGACTTAGAAATAAGCCTCTTCGAGGGGGAAACCTCCTTTACATTACACAAATGAATAATTCGTAGATGATTAAAATGATAAAACATCCTTTCTATATATAGGAGTCTAAGGGGTCACAATATAAATAAGCTGACCTAACAATAATAATATAAAGGCACAAAAATAACAATAGTGGGATTCTTTGGGGCCCAATAATAACAATATGGGGACAATAGGCAAACAACAATAACAATAAGGATGACAATAGTAATGGGGCTATCACTAGTATTATAGGGACCTAACATGCCCCTCTTCTTAAAAAAAGTGTTTTCCTCAATGCTTGAGTAGTTATGGATGCTTCTGTATAAAATTCTCATCCTCCCATTTGGAATCTTCAATCGGTAAGTTCTTCCACTTGATGAGATACTCTAAAATTGATCGATTTCGTAGCTATCGAGTTCTTGTTTCTTTGACTGCTTTAGGTTCCCATATGATTTTTCCTTCCTCATAAAGTTCTTGCAATATCATTTGAATTGGAAGCTTGTCATCTATAACCTTCTTTAAGCATGAAACATGGAAAACTGGGTGCACTCGGGAAGATGTAGGGAGCTCCAATTTTTATGCCATAGTACCCATCTTTTGGAACACCTTGTACAGACCATAATACTTGGGTGATAATATATTATCCTTCTCATCTTGCTCGAGGGACATTTATTTATATTTTTGTAATTGTAGGAATACCCAATCACCTAAATCAAAACTTCTTTCACTACGAGGTTGATCTGCATGTTGTTTCATCCTATTTTGCGCCAAGGTGAGGTTATCCTTTAAGAGTTGGAGAACTTGTTGCTGATGCTCGATGTGATATTCCACTGCATGAAACTTAGAATTTTCTCTTAAATATGATGTGATGGATGGTGGATGATATCCATAAAGTGCCATAAATGGGGTTATTTTTCTTGCAGTATGGAAGGAACTGTTATACCACCATTCATCCAGAGGCAACCATTTGACCCATTCTGTCTGTTTATCAGATAAAAAGCAACAAAGATATCCATCCAAACATTTGTTTACTATCTTAGTTTACCCATCAGATTGAGGATGATAAGATTAGTTATGAGCTAACTGAGTACCAAGACAAGAAAACAATTATGTCCAAAAATTTCCAATGAAAATGGGATCTCTGTCGCTTACAATAATCTTTGGGTTTCCATGTAGCTTTTTAATTGTTTCCATAAATGAAGTAGAAGCTGTACTCACTTTAAATGGATGAGATAATGCATAAAAGTATGCATACTTTGTAAGTCTATCAACTACCACCATGATAACACTCTTTCCTTTAGACTTGGGTAAACCTGTGATAAAATCCATTGAAATCTCCTCTGAACTTTGGCTTGGAATGGATAAAGGTTGTAATAGTCCTGGGGTCTCAATTGTTTCAACTTTATTTTGTTGGAAAACCAAACATTCCGCCACAAACTTTTGAATATCTAATTTAAGGCCATCCAAAAAAAGTCCTTCGTAACCCTATGGTAGGTTTTTAGAAACACTGAGTGGCCTCCTAAGGGGGAGGTGTGCAATTCCCTAAGAATATTTTGTTTGAGATGTGAATTCTTACATAGGTATAACCAATCCTTGTACCATAACGAATCATTTTTCTAGCTAAATGTATCAGATGTACTGGGATCTTGTTGTATCTTTTGAATGAGTGCCCACACTTCTTCGTCATTCTTCCATTCATCCCTTGCTTCGTTTATCCAATTTGGTTGGATAATAGAAATGGCGCAAAGAAATGCTTCCACATCCTCATCCTTTCTTGAGAGTGCATCTTCCATAGCATTTTGCTTCCCGTTTTTGTAGATGATTTCAAAGTCATAACCCAACATCTTTGTCACCCATTTTTGCTACTCTTCTAAAGATAATATTTTTTCTAAAAAGTATTTAAGACTATCATGATTTGTTTTTACCTTGAAGTGTCTTCCCATTAGGTAGGGTAGCCATTTCTTAAGTGCATGTAGTATTGCCAAAATTTCCTTCTCATAAATAGATTTGTGTAAATACTTTCCTTTGATTGGATGACTTTTGAAAGCAATGGGTATTTCTTCTTGCATTAAAACAATACCAATTCCATTTCTTCAGGCATCACATTCTACAATAAATATTTTTATGAAGTTCGGTGTAGCTAAGACTAGTGCTTGTCACATTGCCTCTTTAAGATGTTCAAAGGCCTTTATTTCTTCTGGCGTCCATGAAAATGCATATTTCTTCAATAATGTTGTTATAGGTGCTGTTATTCTCCCATAAATCTTAACAAACTTGCGATAATACCCTGTCAACCCGAGAAATCCTCATATATGCTTTATGGATGTGGGGATTTTCCATTCATTAATGGTTTTAATTTTGCTAGGGTCTACCTTAACACCTTCATGAGATACAATATGACCGAGATATTACACCTCTTGTACTCCAATGAAACATTGTGAGATTTTTGCATATAATTGTTTCTCCTCTAATAGTTTGAGCACCATGTCAACATGTCGACATGATCCTTCCAAGACTTGCTATAGATTAGTATATCATCAAAAAATACTAACACAATTTTTCTAAGGAAGGGTTTCAAAATGGAATTCATCAAACCTTGAAATGCAGAAGGTGCATTAGTAAGGCCAAAAGGCATGACCAAAAATTCATAATAACCCTCATGAGTTCTAAATGTTGTTTTTGGAATGTATTCAGTCTTCATTCTAATTTGATGATATCCTGAATGGAGATCCAACTTGGTGAAGTAAATTGATCCATGCAATTGATCCAATATTACATCAATGACAAGAATGAGAAATTTATCTTTAATAGTGAGCTTGTTGAGCTCCCTATAATCTGGACACATGCGCCATGATCCATCCTTCTTTTGAACTAATACTATCGGAGCAGAGAAATAGATTTGACTAGGTTGAATTATACCAGCCTCTAGCATTTCTACAACCATACGTTCAATTTTGCTCTTTTGGACATAGGGATATCTGTAAGGCCTGATGTTTGGAGGAACACTTCCTGGAATCAAATTAATAGCATGATCATGATCACGAATAGGTGGGAGGCATTTGGGAATCTAAACTACCTTGGAATGATTGCCCAAGACTTTTTAGAGATGTGGAGAAATGGATGATTTCGATGTGGGAACCTCTAGTGAACATAATTGTGCAATTATGCCTCGTTCTTTATTTAGAAGATTTTCCATTCCGTTACAACAGATTATCTTTCCCAATTTCCCTATGATACCCATTAATTCAACTTAATTTCCTTTTGAAGAGAATTTCATGAAACGTTCTTGAAGATTAAAAGCTATTGTACCTAAGGATTGTAGCCATTAGACTCCTAGTACAACATCAACACCACCCATTGGAATGGAAAGAATTGGGCTATTCAATACATATTCTCCAATGGATAGCTTGATATTATGGCACTTTCCTAAGAAATTTATTGTTCCTCCACTTGCAACCATCACTTGACACTTGGGTGCTGGATATAGGAAGCAATTCAATTCCTTGGCTATCTTACAATGAATAAAATTATGGGTACTTCCCGAATCAATCAACACTATTACCTTTCTCTTCATGATATGTCCTTCTATCTTAATAGTTTGAGTTCTAATTCTATCCAATGCATTACAATATATGGTTAGACTCATTTATTCTTTTTCTAGAGTTTGTTCCTGGTGTATATCCTCTTCTTTTGACATTTCTTGTTCATTTTCTTCCTCCTCTTCACAATCTATGTAAAATAATTTCTTCTCGGCACACTTATGACCTTTAGTGTATTTGTTATAAAAACTATAAAAAAGCCCTTTTGGTCTTTTTTCTTCCAATTGTTGTGGTGTCAACATTGTAGGTTGTGGATGGCTAGGGGCAGCAACACTTCCATCTTTATGATTGTGAGTGGTAGGCTTCCGTGTTGCCATAATTTTTCTTTCCATTTTTCTTTCCAACCTAAATTCCTTCTCCAATGAATTTGGTTCCCAAAGGCGAACCTCATGTTGGATTTTATCTTTTAAATTCCCTATGAACACATCAATCCTATGCTTCTTTGGAATATATTTTACCCTTATATTCAATTTTTGGAAGTCCTCAATGTGCTCTATCATTGAACCCTTTTGTTTCCAATTTATCAATTGGCTAAAAAAAGTGTTTCTTTTTATATCTGCATAATGTGCTATCATTTCATCTGTAAAAATAGCCCAAGTGACAATTTATTTATAAGAGCAAAGTCATCGATACATAAACAAATTGATTTGGTTCCAAATATAAAGTTGCAATGTGTACCTTTTGTGTGTTTTGCACATTATGGAGATCCAAAAATTGCTCCATCTGTAGTATCCATGTTTCGGGATCCTTCCCATCAAACTACCTCATATCGATATTTGGAACATGGTGGTTCCTCGATCCAATGTTAGAGTCTATGAAATCATGATTAACATTTATTTTGTTCTCATCGTGAGTTTACTTTACTAACCTTTCGCCATTAGTAAGGATTTCTTGTAGAAACCTTGTTAAATATCTCTTCAAATCTGTCTTCAAATCTTCCATGCCTTTCTTTAAATCATCCATCTTATCTTCCACGCCATCCATCTTAGCTTCGATGCCATCCATATTAGCTTCCATGTCATCCATCTTAGCTTCCACATCATTCATCTTAGCTTCTATGCCTTCCTTTAAACCATCTTTTATCACTCCAAAAGAAGTTGTTGAAGAAAGAAATGATAGAGGTAACCACAAACCTGCATTGGAGATTAGGATCTAGCCTTCCTAATGCTCAGAGAGGGCTCTCTCTTTATGATTTAGCTTTGTTTTAGTTGATTTATTTTAGGCTAGTTATGATTGTACTTGGGTTCTAATTTGGATTTGGTGGTGGGATCACTTACTTAGATGAATAGTGGGGTGTCTTTTACCATTGGGATACGGGGTCAAATTTCAAACAAGCAGGACTAGATCAAGTTCTAAAAACAGTGTCTACAGGGCAAGATAGTTCAGTTACTATAGATCTTAAAGGATGGATGGTGAAGTGCTTTTCAATTGGATCTAGGGAGGAATTAAGGGTTCCTTAGGCCGAATTATGAATAAGGTGAAAAGGGTCAACCAAGATGGGAGAGAAATTAAGAATTCTCAAATCCGGGTATCAGAGGAAAACATAGACATGATCAATTGTTCAGAGCAAAGTGTACTTAAACAAATTCTGAGATAAATTTCTAGTTAATTCATTCAAATTTAGGTAACATTTAAGTTTGTGACATACATGAGAAAATAAAAAAATCTAACAAAGAAAATACTTCCTTGCAATAGTTCAACACATGAATCTTGTAATTCCATCTCTTTATTACTTGCTCCAGTCTGCTGAATTGAAAGGTAGTAAAATAACCCTTAGGTTTATGATCAAAATAACTCTACAAATGTATAGCAATCCACACTCAATACTTTTAATTATGAAGTATTTATACAAAAATGATTTACAAAACACCCCAAACTATCTTCGGAACTAATCTAGGAGAAAGAAATATCTTCATGCAAGAATATAGAGACAGATATTGAACTATTGTTTGATGTCCCTCTTTATTAGGTTGTGCAGTCTTTAGTCCTTGATATTTTTCCCTTTAATATCTTCTTTGTTGTTTGGTCTTCATGCCATATGTTCTATTCATTCTGACCTTTCCAGTGATACACTTTCATCTTATACACTTTGACCTGGCTAACCTGTCATTATCCTTTTACTATTATTTTTCACTCCTACTATACATTTTTACATTTTTGCTATGAATTTCTACAGTAAATCATTTATTTTCTCCCATGTTTCGGCATCTGGTAATTGGATATTGAGGATCATCTTGTAAATCTCATTTGCCTCTATATACTTGGTAAAAATAGGCTTATTCACAAAAAGGTGTTTTACCTCATGCTGGAGGTAAAACAAATTCTCAAAAGTTTGGTACAAGACCTTGCCAATAGGAATTCCTTTCATGGATGAAGTATTCACTTTATCTCGGGCCACTTCTTTGATATATCTATTGTAGTCCTCCTTTGGCATTAACTTATCATTTATTACCAAGGGATTTGGTAAACCATTTTGCCTCAGAATTTCAAAATTAACCATGAATCTATCAATGGCCATTTGCATGGTTTGGCACTCATCCTCAAGGTTCAACATTAAATTCCTCTTTGTGAGGATTCTTTCCACTTCCAAAATTGTACCTGTTCTATCAGGTATCTCTAACTCCTGCAATTCATACTTGTTCTTGGAGTTGAGGAAGTGAATTATCCTTGCAGCTTCCTCTGGCATGTCTCCAAGTTCTGATTTTACTCTCTATATGGCTTCTGTAGCCTCTTTTATTAAACCAATCTGCTAAAAAATTACCTGGATGGATGGCCAAAATATCATTGATAGAGTCAGTGATATTGGCCCACAATTGTTCCTTAGGCTAACCAAGAGGTTCCTTCAATTTCAGTTCCTTCTCCAGGCTTTTTATTCGTTCATTCATCCTTGTCGATTTCTGCACTTCCTCCTTATGCATGATTTGGGCAATCTTGTAATCAGTTTCCAGGTTGGTCTCCTTTTATTTGAGCTTGTTCATTTCAATGGTCTAAATGGACATGTCTCCATTGCTTTGACCAACCCGTTTGTCTCATCACCTCTTGAGACTATTGTTGTTGACCTTGCTGCTAATGTAGATAGTGTAGAAGGTGGCAGTGATGTAGCCATTGGAGTTGTAGGAGCTAAGGATACTGCGAAAGTGGAAGGTACTGTAGTAGTAACTGTTGGGATGACAGTTGCAGGGGCAATCTCAAGATTAGCGTATTTTAGCTAAATCAAGCTTTCCAGCTCCTTTTCCATTTCCTTGAGCTGATCATTTAATTGTAACACTAGATCCATCATCTCTTCATGATTTGTTTGGCTCTCCAAGAACTCTTTTGTCTATGGGTGTTCTGAATAAGGCAACTTTATTTGTTTCTTGAGAGTAGCTATATCCTCATTCTTCTTTTTGATCAACTTTCCAACACCTTTAATGTCACTTCGATCATGGCCCAGCTCAATGACCAAGTCCTCCAATGACTTGATCCTATTGTCTTTGGCCTGTGAGGAGGCCTTCTCCAATTTATATTGGGTTGTGATGTTGTCCAGTGAACCCTGCAGCATATGTGCAGCCATGGCCTTTCCAGTAAGGGTGGAGTAGATCATCTCTCCAGCCTGCTTGTGGAGCTCTATCTGGTAAATGGGATGAACATCCCTGGTCAACACCTCAAAATCAGTCTTTCTATAATTAGTTGAGGTCTTTGGCTGCTGGACAATTGGTTGCATGAATGAGACTTGCATCTTTCTTGCTTTCATGTCAAAAGCTGAGATCAACCTGCTCTAGTTGGTTGGTATGTTCTTGAAGTATTGGGCGTAGGTTTCAACCTTCAACTTCTCATTTCTCATATTTATCTCCTTGTACATGTCCTTAATGTCTCTTTCTTTATCGCCAGGCCTAGTGAAGGAGGAAAACTCAACACTTAGTTGTCTGTCAATAATTTGAGTGTTGGAGGTTGATGGTTGTTGTGTTTCACCTGAAGCAGTTGTTTCTTTGATTCTTTGCCCCATTGTTTCAGTGTCGGTGATTTCCACTAATTCAATATTCTCTAATTGTTCAGACACATGATTTAGCTTGGGCCTTTTTCTGAGTTCAAAATGCTCATCAGTGGTCTCCATGGAAGAACTAGAACCCTCCTCCCTATTTCTCTTTGGATTCCTCTCCTCATTTGCTGGTGTCTATAGGACAGGAGGAATATTCATGGATTCCCGTAGTTTTGGAACCTGTAGGAAGGAAATCTAGTCAATTTGCTTCTCAACATCAATGAGTGTGTTTTCTACATCCACTATTGTGCTATCCATGTCAATTAATGTATTTTCAAACCACTTTGATTAGTTGGAAACCTACTCAATATCAGGTCCAGGGTGGTGGATGAAAGGTCCCAAATTGACCTTGAGTCTCAACTTGTTTATGATCCCATGAGGGTCATACTGCCACAAGAAGTTGTTTCTGAATTTCATCTGTTGCAACATCTTGTCAGCCTTTGGCCCAGCCTCTCTATTATTACAAATTAAGGGGCCCAATTGGTTTTTCATTTTAAACTAGGTTTTCTTCCTAGTAGCTAGGAAGTTGACTTCATCTGAATTGATGATCTCCCTAAAATATTCCAGTGAAAATATCCTCATAGGGAGGTATTTGGGTAGCTTATAATGGGCTAGTTTGCATCCATAAACTCTGATTTCTGTTTGGTTCTAGTAGAGGTACCAGTCTCCCAAACTACTATTCTTAGCCAACAATAATACTCTTTTGATTTCCTGGTTGATTCTAGTTTGTGTGTTACTTGTCAGCATGTTCATGACTAGGTGGAAAAATGAATCTACGAAGTCCTTATAGCTGAATGTTGTTGATTATTTTTGGATTAAGGTTCTCCAATAAATAACTGATCTCTCTTTCCCCTTGGTATCCAACTTCTGGATGCTGAGAGGGAATTTATCTACTTTATTATACAAAAACACATGAAATAACACTGAAGAGTACTTGAAAACTCTTCAGTTGGGAGTCTTATGAATTTTTCATGCATCCTGTTTGCGATGAACTGAGCATAGTTGTACATGACAATAGGAGGCTTGCCTAGGGTAAATATGGACAAAAAGGCAAGGATAATCTCATCCACATGCTCATCTAAGGTATATCCTAGGATGAAAGAGAGAATGGTAATTATATGTCTGCCTGTCTCTGAAAAAATGGTGGAAGCATAAGGTGGACTATTTGTGGGAGTATGGAGGTCTTCTATGATGAATGTATAGAAGATTTGAGCTATTTTAGCTAGGACTAGTTTGACATATTGGTCCAACAAGTCACCAATAGACAATGGGGTCTCATTAGGGTTGGGTTGAACTTGCAACATTTGTTTAATAGACTCTGGTGTGATGGTAAATAACAGCTACTAGTTAGGCGCAACAAGAGCTCTCTTGCTAGGGATATAGCAGGCATGACAGAAATGTATGATATCAGGGAATGGGTGAACTTTTGGGAATAAATACTTGGGCAAATTAGATTCCCAAAGGTGGATGTCATCATTGTGGTTTAGGAATCTTTCCTTACTCTAGCAGTGGAGCTTCAAAGGTAAGCAGGGGAAGCTATATCTTTTATTTCAAAATCCCTATCTTCTAATTGAAAATGGTCGATATCTAGGTGAGGGGTTGATAGACGTCTCATGTCCAGAGAGGTTTGGGAAGCCATATTTAGGATTAGAGGTATGAAATAGGATTTTAATGGTTGTAGAAGTGAGGTTTGGGAATTCTGGTACAATGAGAGGGTATTTACAGTTTGCAAAATAAGGGCTTTGGGTATTCAAGTGAATTACTTAATAATTTAGGGAGATATTAATTAATTTCAATTGATTAATCTTTCAACTAGACTATACATTTTCAAATTTAAAGAGTCGTTCTAGTTTTCCCCAGAATACCTGGAATTTTGTGGTATGGTTTGCAAAATGCTTCAATGGTGAGTGTAGAGGGTTCGGTTCCTTTACCTATGAACTAGATGCTTGAATTGGGTGTCCAGAGCTTCTTCAGGCAACAGATGGGGGTGAACTTCAATTGCAGTGATCTAGGGTGGCGCAGAATGGCTTGAACAACATTCATAATGAAAACGAGCAAAAAGGGTGAAACGGGACTTCTCCAGCCTTTTAACCGGCAACAATTACATTTTGGCGTGGAATTTAAAAATGAACAGTGGATGGTTTTGTTTTGGGAGACAAGGCGGTTTCTTGCGCCAACGCACCGCTTTTGGAGGGCAGGCGATATCTTTCCATGAGCATGTGATCTAGTGTGGGTTTGCCACATAGCAGAATAGTGCCCGAGAAAAATCGTGAATCTCGCATGCTCTCTGGCTAGTAACGATCGGACGATGAACTAGCGCGATATGGATGCTCATCATTAGATCTGGGGGTGGGAGATCAGATGGTTGTTGTGTGCTCAAGATGCACAGAGGGAATCGGGATTGGGATTTGGAGGGCCCAGGGGTTAATTACAAATAATTGTAATTAACTAATACATAAAGTCAGGATTAAATATAAGAGAGGGTTTAGTAAAGTGGGACCGGGGGTTACTATGGTGAGGTTTGTTAACTACACCAAGGGTTGGTGGGTTAAAATGGTTTATCGGGGAAATATGAAGTGGAGAGTTAATTAACTAATGCGGAGGGATAAAAGCTTAGGATAAGGGGGTTTTTACAGGTTTTGAAGGGAAATAGGGAAATTAATAAGGGGGGAGGATAATATTTTAAATGGGAAATGGATTTCACAGTAGGGAAGAGGGGTTTTGGGTAAGGGGGTAAATTTTGGAAGGTAATTTACTAAGGAAATGTGTGAAACCAACGGGTAAGGGTCAAAATGAGGGGGAAAAGGGTATTTAATAAGAAATGATGGGATAATGGGGAAATTAGTAAGTATGTGGGGGTGAAATGGCATGAGTTGAAATTAGTCAAACATGATTGTGAATATATTTTAATTCTCATAAATGCTCCTGCACATGAAACATATGATTAAGCATGATAAATGTGCTTTTGATTCAACAATCTGCTACCTTTCCTCTACATACCCTTTATTTATCCTAACTTTTTTTCTTCACTTTATTGGGTGCATTTGAGCTTGCAAAACCCTTATTTCCTTTTCTTTTGATGATAAAGCTATCTAATTCTAACCTTATAACTTCCAATGGCTTAGATTAAGTTGATGAGCAAATTTTTATTTCTCTACCTAACTATTGATCTGCCAAGGCTAAACAGTTTGGCTAGAACTTTTTTCTCTATCTATCAACATGAAATTTAGAGCATGAATGTTTCAACATTAAGCTATTTGATCATCATGGGTTTTGGCATTTATGACAAGCTGCACACACCCTTTTTTGCATAGTAAAGTAAAAAGTAGTGGCACTTGAATTTTCACACTTTCATGATCTGTTTTGTTTTTGTTTGGGGTTCATATTTTTCACTTTTGTTATCTTTTCTCTCTTTTTTTCATTTGATTATTCTTTTAGGACATACCCTCTTTACATTTTTTAAATTTTTACTATGGAAATTTCTTTTCAAAAAGCAAAAGTATGTACAATATTACAAGACTAACCATAACCAATTGAAAATTATGAATCATATTACGATAGGAGTCTAACAGTGGCTCCACATGGGGATGGTATTTCCTGGTGAAATGTCAAGAACTTTAAGATCAGTAGCCTTTGAAACTGTGATTGAAGTTACCTTGTAAACTGTTCTTCTGTGATTCTATCTTATTAATGCTTATGATGGTGAACCCTTCAAAGCTTAGGGCCTTCCCTCTGGGCTTCAACTTCAAAATATTACCATCCAATCCAATCTAAATTCTACAATGTTATATACAACGATCAAAATAAAGTGAACTATTATTAATCTGTGGATAAGTAATTCTTCAACATTCTACCATTGACAAGTCCTCCTGGTAGATCTAATCCATCTATCCCTCTCAAGAAAAAGGCATTGTTACCTCTATAACCATAAATGATATAAGGGCCTTACCATAGGAAATCAAATTTTCCATGTTTGCCCTTGTCTTCTCTTCTAGAATCCCATTTAAGTACTTTATCACCTATGTAAAAATCATCAGATTTAGTCTTTTTGTCAAAAATATTTTTGATCTTATCTTGGATTACTTGTGATTGGAGATAGACTTCTTCTATGGTTTGTTGCAAGTGTATTGTTTGATTTATCCTCCTCCAGATATCATTTGGTTCCACCTGCAACTCCTGGATGATCTTCATCACTGGTACTCCTAAAGAGGATCGAAAAAAAACATCCATTCCATATACCATCTGATAAGGGGATGTACCAATGGAATTCTTTGTAGTTAGTCTATCTGCCCATAAGGAATTAACCAACTTTTGTTCCATGTCTTCTTGTTGTCTTCCAGTAGTTTCTTAATAATATTGACAAGGATTTTGTTAGAGGATTCTGCAATTCTATTACCTTGAGGGTAATAGGCAGTGGAATGGCTAAGGGTGATGTGATATTTGTTACAAAAGCGTACCATTTTCTTGGATTTAAAAGCAGCTGCATTATAAGTAATGAGCTTTTGGTGGCATCCAAATCTTGGCAAGATATTGTTCTCGAGGAATAAGATAATGACAGAGTTTGTGGCTTGTCTAGAAGGGATGGATTCTATCCATTTGGTGATGTAATCAATGGCTTTCAAAATCCATTTATGCTGAGCTGAGGAGGCTGCGTGTATTTCTCCAATGAAGTCTAAACCCCATTGTTGAAATGGCATTTCTATAGAGATGGGTTTGAGAGGTAAAGGTAAAAGCTTTATTTTTCCTTAAAATATTTGGAACTTATGATAGGGGGTCACATGTTTCTTAACTTCTGCAAAAAGAGTGGGCGAGTAAAAACCATCCCTTAGAATTGTTTCAACAGTAGCTTTCCAATACAAGTGTCCTCCACAATCTCCTACATGCAATTATTGAATACTTTTATGAGCTTCATCTTTCAGTAAACAATTTAATATAATACCACCATTGTCTTTCCAAAATAAAGCATTATCTATGATACAATATTTCAATGAATTCATTTTCAGAAATATAGCTTTAGTTCTAGTTAAACTAGGTGCATCTTCTAAGTTTAATAATACAAATATGATATATGCATACCAAGCTGAATATGTAGAAGGTTTACTGATCTATGGAGTCGCCATCTCTTCCTGATCATCAAGGGCACCAATAAAATTTATATCTAGGGCCTGACAGTTCGATTCAACCATGAGTTTGGCTAAACCTTGGCCTTTGATAAGTTTTGTAGGCTTTATTTCTATGTCATATTCCAAAATAGTGGCAATCCATTTGCCTCTCTTTCCTTCACGTCCATTTTATGTAAAATGTCCTTTACTACTGAATTTGGAACATAAGAAATAATGTGTGAATACAATACATACACTCTGAAATATTTAATAGACTTTACTAAAGCCAGTGCTTGTTTTTCCATTATGTTGTACTTGAGTGTTTCATCTCTTAAGGATTTACTGGAAAATGAAATTGGTTTCTCATATCCTTGGTCATTCTTGTGCAACAAGACTATTGCAATAGTGCTTTCTGGAGCAAAAGAAAAAATTATAAAATCTTTCTGAAAATCAGGACTTATAAGGACTGGAGTTTTGGTAAGGGCTTCTTTGATAGCTTCAAAGGATTATTTTGACTCCACTATCCATTTAAGTGTTGAATCTTTTCTTAACATGTTATTTAATTCTCTAATCAATTCTGCTAAATTTGAAATAAATCTCCTTAGAAAAATTATTTTGCCTAAAAAATATTGTAATTGTTTGATGTTTCTACGATGGGTGATGGTTAGGATTGCCTCTATTCTAGCATGCTATATTCTAATTCTGTATTTGGATATTATATGTCCCAAGATTTTACCTTCTTCTAGACCAAAGAGTGTCTTTTTGGGATTTAAGGAAATACCAAATTTTATGCATTTGATGAAAACTCTTCTCAGGTGATCTAGATGTTCATTTTCAGATTTAGAAAAGACTGTGATGTCATCTTGGTAAACCACTAGGAAGTCATGGATCTCTTTGGCAAAAGATATATCCATAGCTCTTTGAAATTTTTCTCCTACATTAATTAATCCAAAAGGCATCCTCAAATACATGAAAGTACTCCTAGGAGTAGTAAATGTAGTTTTTGCTTGGTCCTCTCATTGAACTAAGAATTGGTTGTATCTAGAAAATCCATCAAGCAATGAAATTCTGGATGAGCCTACTACCCTCCGAAGGATACAGTCCATTTTTGGGAGAGGATAGTTGTCTTTTAATGACACTTTATTTAAATTTATGAAATCAACACAGAGCCTGATTTCTCCTATCTTCTTCCTAGTAGTGACTAAGTTTGAAACCTTGTTTGAATATTTAATGGGAGATATGATTTGGGCATCACACATTCTTTTTACTTCTTTTTCAATAGATGGCATAACAACTGGATTAATTCTCCTAAGTTTCTTTTTAAAAGGCTTATAATCTTCTTCGATAGGTGTCTTGTGTTGAATTATGCTGGTGTCATAAGATTTTAGGTCTTCATGTCCCCAGGCAAAGACATATTGAAACTCTTTAAACAGATTTATATATTTAACCTTTTCATCTAGAGGTAAGGCTTTTGATATTTTAATGAGTTTAGGTTTTTCTTCAGTTCATATGTTACATTCTTCTATATCTGGTCTTAAAGGCTCCATTTCTGGTTTCCTAGATACATCGTTTGAGTCAAATAAATCTTCTAATGGGACTAATTCCTTAGGCAAAATATTATTTTTAAGGTTTAGAATTTCAGGATCATCATTTATTATTTCTTCTATTTCCACATTTTCTAAGTTATCTATTTATACTTTAGTGAATTTAGTGGGTTTACCTATATCTAAAAAATTTACAGGTAGGTCACTATCTATGTTATTTTCTACTGTACAACCTGTATCTATTTTACAATTTTGAAACTCAACTTTAGCATTCATGAAATCATAAATCTGATAATCTTGTGAGAAAATCTTCCAATATTTCAAATTTTCAGCTAGAATATGCCTATGTCTCACTTCTGCAGTGTACTAGTGGTTGGGATGATAGGGAAATTCGCAGGTACGAGCAAAAGTGGCCAGACTGTGGGCTTGCATATTCTGTTTTCTACGAATGGCAGCAAAGTTTGTTTCCAGAAGGTCTTTAATCAAATCTAGGACAGTATATCTATATTGGCTAAGTTTGGGATTGTTTACAGAGTACTCACATTTGATTTGTTTAATAATCAATTCTGAGTCTCCCATTATAGAAACTCTTTTGGCTCCAAGATTTCTAACCATTTGTATTCCAAATATCAGAGCTTCATATTCTTCCATGTTATTTGTGCATTTAAAATTTAACCTGAATGCATGTCCTTCAAAATGATTATTCTCCATGTTGTGAATCTACACTCCTGCACCTGTCCCTAATATATTCACAGATGCATCAAAATATAGATGCCATAGCGACTCATGAAAAATGTTTTCACTATCAGGAGCTTTGTATTTTTCTTCTACAACTGTGATTTTATTATTATCATGTTCTGAATTGTACAAGATGGAAGATTCCATATCAGAATGCATGGAGTAAATAGGGAAGTTTTGTGGTTTTTCCGCACTACTCACCATGTATTTCATCAAGGTCTCTCTATAAAGTTTCCTTTGTTGACCAAAAACAGATATGGTGGCATATGATGTATCTAACTGTAAAGATCCCTGCAATTTTTCTCTGCATGAGTGAGATAACAATATTCCATATTTGGATGGGATGTCAGCAACTACTATTTCCATCACAACACTCTTTGTTGGGAATTGGAGTAGAGTTACACATAAATCCTTAATCAAACCAAGGCATTTAACTTGGCTAGAGTGAAAGGAAAATAAGTCCTTATATGGTCTGGTGATATCCAAGATTAGTCTCTCCATGATTGCTTTTGGCATTAAGTTATGGGATGCCCCTGAGTTTAGCATAACATTATGTAATATTTTAACATGAATGTTTAGGGTAATGTAGAAAGGAGGGATTCGCCCTTGCTGATGAGTACCATTCACTTCAAGGCGAAACAATAATTCAGGTTGATCATCATTCAAATTGACAGCATCTTCTCCTTCTCCTATATTTAATGTTTCAGTGATCTGTGATCTATAGGATTCATTCTTTACTGGTTCAGTCAAAGGAACTGATATTTTCAATTTTGCTATTTCAATCCTAATGTTGAAAGGAAATTGAGTTTTTCTTGATTGGATGTGATATTCCTTAACAAATGCAGTCTGTGTTCTTTTATCTTGTCTTTCAGTACTTGGCATTTCACTCTGTGTTTGACCTATTTTGTTTTGATTACTCCTATTTGGAATTATTTCAGTAACAATTTGAATTTGAGTTTCAGATGAAGTTATATCTACAATTTTTGGGCTAGAAGTCTCCTGAGTTCCCTAGGCAAGATTTGTAAAACTTTAGTGAGAGGAGTTTCTGTTATCTTTCTTGGTTTGGGTTTGGATTGATCTTTTAGTGGGAGTTTCATTGTTCTTTTTACTTCTTAGATTACACTGTTTGTAAACCTCATATATAGTTGATTCATAGCCCTGTTTAAAGTCTAATTACTCTCGACATTCTAATTGCAATTGTTGCAACATATACAATTCGTTTTCTTCTTGAATAAGAAAAACAACATCTTCAGTTTTTATCCCTAATAAGTTTATCTAGGTGTCATCCTCTCCTTCATGGCTCTGTGAATCCTCAGCATAGTTTTCCTAGAAGGGTGGCCTAATTTGCTGATCTGGTATAGCATTCTTTCCAATGTGAGGATTCTTCCTGAAGTTGGGGTTTCTTATTGGGGGTGGGTGTTGATTCTCCCATTGAGTTTTTCTTTCCATGTTTTCTAATCTATCCATTATTCTCTCTACATTATTTGCTAAACTATCTATTTTACCATCAGGAGTGGAGGTTTCCTCTTTAATGACAACTCTCTTTTTATTTCTCATTCTAGCTTTCTTAGCTAATAGGTTGGCTTCTACACTAACAACATTATTTTGCATTTGTTCCAGTGTTTCAAGGATTATTTCCCTTAATTGTTATGACTTGTCTCTGTCAAAACCATTAGGGAATTTGATTAATGCTAGGTCTGGTGGAGGCTTAATATTAGCAAGGATTGCATTGTAGATGTTATTGAACCTGGTATAATAATCATGAACTGACTCATTAGGATCTCTTCTAATGTTATCATATTCAGAAAGTATTTGCAGAGGGTTTTTCTTTGTCTCCCATCTATCAATGAATAATCTATGAAAAGAAGCTAAGTCTGCAATATGATTAACAGGTAAAGATTTGAACCATTTCTTAGCATCCCCAGTTAATGTTTGGGAAAACAACCTCATTTGGACATCAGATTCATCAATCTCATGCAATTCAAAATAGTCAGTCATTCTATTCACATGTTGTTGGGTAGTGTATTGACGAGTAGCATCAAACAAAAATATTTTGCTTTGATAATCTAGGGGCATGCCATGGAGCTGTGCTGGTAAAACCAAAGGTGCATATCAGTCTTCCATGGCTGAGATACTGGTTTGATTAGGAGGTAAAGTAGTGGTGCTTGAAGAAGGAATGGAAATGGATGGAGATGAACTAGATGAGGTTGAGCAGTTTGGTTGGTTGGGATGATGATGAATAAGTGGTTTAGGGGAATGGAATGTGGTGGATATTATTGGTGAGGTGGTAGTAAATGACGGTGTATTTCCAGTATTTGAGGATTGTGCAGAAATTTTAGAGGCAACAACAATGAGAGCAACTAGTTCAACTAATTGTTTAAGGTAAGCATCATCTATGTGGCTTATAAATGTACAGGTTAAATATTCTAGCTTGTTAAAAGTATCCAACACAAGTTTATCTAAATCTGGATGTATAGGCACCTTTTTTGACTCAATGAATTGAACAAAATTGGGGTCTACCAAAATATCATGAATTGGATTTTTTTATTTAGTTCTAAACAAAGAGAGGTCAAATGACAAATAAAATGGAATTTCCTCTAAGGTTGATATTTCCTCAGGGAGTGAATTTGCTTTAGCCAACTAGTTACTACTTGCTTGAGTTTCTACCTTTTCTGGTTTTCTTAAAATTCTGTTAGGTTCATCAACTATTGTAGCAGGGTTTGGATCTAGATTTTCCCTAGTATAGTGAGTCTGCTTGGGAGCCAAAATTTTAACTTTTTAATTGTTTTTATTAGACTTTTCAAGAACAACATATAAAAATGACCTTAAGGAGAATAAGATGAAATTTAAGGTTCCTTAAAGTTTTATTAGACTGAGGATCGAAGTCCTGAGTGTGTTCACCAATATTTTATCACTCCAAAATTTCTTTAGAATTTGTTGAAGAAAGAAATGATAGAGGTAACCACAAACCTACTTTGGACATTAGGATCTAGCCTTCCAAATGCTCAGAGAGGGCTCTCTCTTTATGATTTAACTTTGTTTTAGTTGACTGATCTTTGGATAGTTATGATTGTACTTGGGTTTTGATTTGGATTTAATGGTGGGATCACTTACTTGGATGAATAGTGGGGTGTCTTTTACCACTGGGCTATGGGGTCAAATTTCAAATAAACGGGATTGGATCAAGTTCTAAAAACAATGTCTACATGGAAAGATAATTGAGTTACTATAGATCTCAAAGGCTGGATGGTGATGTGGTTTTGAATCAGATACAGGGAGAAATTAAGGGTTCCTTAGGACGGATTATGAAGAAGGTGAAAAAGGTCAACTGGGATGGGAGAGCAATTAAGAATTCTCAAATCTGGATATCAGAGGAAAACATAGACATGATCAACTGTGCAAAGTAGAGTGTACTTAAATAAATTCTAAGATAATTTTCTAGTTAATTCATTTAAATTTAGATAAAATTTAAGTTTGTGACATACATGAGGAAATAAAAAAATCTAAAAAAGAAAATACTTCCTTGCATCAGCTCAACACATGAATCCTGTAATGCAATATCTTTATTACTTTCTCCAGTCAGCTGACTTGAAAAGTTGTACAATAACCCTTAGGTTTATTATCAAAATAAATCTACAAATGTATAGCAATCCACACTCAATACTTCAAATTATGAAGTATTTATACAAAAATGACTTACAAAATATCCCAAACTCTCTTGGGAACTAATCTAGGAGAAATAAATATCTTCATGCAAGAAGATAGAGACAGATATTGAACTGATGTTTGTTGTCCCTGTTTATTAGGTTTTTCTATCTTTAATCTTTGATATTTGGCCCTTTAATCTCTTCTTTGTTGTTTGGTCTTCACTGTAGATGTCCTATTCATTCTAACCTTTCCACTAATACACTTTGACCTAGATGATGTGTCATTATCCTTTTACTGTGATTTTTTACTCTTACTGTACATTTTTACATTTTTACTGTGTATTTCTATAGTAAATCATTTATTTTCTCCCATGTTTTAGCATCTAGTAATTGGATATTGAGCATCTTCTTGCAAATCTCATTTTCCTTTGTATACTTGGTAAAAGTAGGCTTATTCACAAAAAGGTGTTTTACCTCATGCTAGAGGTAAAAAATTTCTCAAAAGTTTGGTACAAGACCTTACCAGTAGGACTTCCTTTCATGGATGAAGTATTGACTTGATCTCTGGCCACTTCTTTGATCTTTCTATTGTAGTCCTCTTGTGGCATTAACTTGTCGTTTATTAACAAGGGTTTTGGTAAACCCTTTTGCCTCAAAATTTCAAACTTATCCATGAATCCGTCAATGGCCATTTGCATGGTTTGGCACTTATCCTCAAGGTTCAACATTAAATTCCTCTTGGTGAGGATTCTTTTAACTTCCAAAATTGTACATGTTTTGTCAAGTATCTCTAATTCCTCTAGTTCATACTTGTTCTTGGAGTTGAGGAAGTGAATTATCCTTGCAACTTCCTCTGGCATGTCTCCAAGTTCTGATTTTACTCTCTGTATGGCTTTTGTAGCCTCTTTTATTAAATCAATCTGCTAAAAAATTACCTAGATCGGTGGCCAAAATATCTATTGGCCCACAATTGTTCCTTAGCCTCACCAAGAGGTTCCTTCAATGTCAGTTCCTTCTCCAGGATTTTTATTCGTTCAGTCATCCTTGTTGATTTCTGCACTTCCTCCTTGTGCATGATCTAGGAAATCTTGTAATCAATTTACAGGTTGGTCACCTTTTCTTTGAGCTTGTTCATTTCAGTGGTCCGAATGGACATGTATCCATTGCTTTGACCAGCTGTTTGCCTCATCACCTGTTGACCCTGTTGCTAATGTAGACGATGTAGAAGCTAGCAGTGTTGTAGCCATTGGAATTGTAGGAGCTAAGTATGCTGCCAAAGTGGAAGGTACTACAGTAGTAACTGTTGGCATGACAATTGCAGGGGCAGTCACAAGACTAGCTTGTTTTAGTTGAATCAAGCTATCCAACTCCTTTTCCGTTTCCTTGAGCTGATCATTTAATTGTAGCACCAGGTCCGTCATCTATTCATGATTTCTTTGGCTCTCCAAGACCTCTTTTGTGTGTGGGTGATCTGAATGAGGCAGCCTTAATTTTTTCTTGAGCGCTACTATATCCTCATTCTTATTTTTTATCAACTTTTCAGTAGCTTTAATGTCACTTGGATCATGGCCCAACTCAATGACCAAGTCCTCCAATGACATGATATTGTTGTCTTTGGCCTATGAGGAGGCGTTCTCCAATGTATATTGGGTTGTGATGTTGTCGAGTGAGCCCTCCAGCCTGTGTGCAACCATGGCCTTTCCTGTAATGGTGGAGTAGATCATCTCTCCAGCTTGCTTGTTGAACTCTATCTTGTCAATCGGACGAACATCCCTCGCCAACACCTCAAAATCATTCTTTTTATAATCAACTGAGGTGTTTGGCTGCTAGATAGTTGGTTTCATGAATGAGACCTACTTCTTTCCTTCCTTGATGTCAAAAGCTGAAATCAACCTACTCTAGTTGGCTGGTGTGTGCTTGAAGTATTGGGCATATGTTTCAGCCTTCAACTTCACATTTCTCATCTTTATCTCCTTGTACATGTCCTTAATGTCTCTTTCTTTATTAGCTAGCCTAGTGAAGGAGGAAACCTCAACACTTAGCTATCTCTCAATCATTTGAGTGTTGGTCGATGGTTGTTGTGCTTCACCTGAAATAGCTATGTCTTTTCTTCTTTGCCCCATTGTTTCAGTGTCAGTGATTTCCACTAATTCAATGTTCTCTTCCTGTTCAGACACAGGGTTCAGCTTGGACCTTTTTCTGAGCTCAAAATGCACATCAGTGGTCTCCATGGTAGAACTAGAACCCTCCTCCATGTTTCTCTTTGGATTCCTCTCCTCATTTGTTGAGGTCTATAAGACATGAGGAATATTCATGGGTTCCCCTAGTTATGGAACCTGCAGGAAATAAATCTGGTCAATTTGCTTCTTAACATCAATGAGTGTGTTCTCTACATCCACTACTATGTTATCCATGTCAATTAGTGTATTTTCCAACCACTCTAATTGGTTGGAAAACTGATCAATATCAGGTCTAGGGTGGTGGATGAAAGGCCCCAATTTGACCTTGAATCTCAACTTGTTTGTGACCCCATGAGGGTCATATTGCCACATGAAGTTGTTTATGCATTTCATCTATTACAAAATCTTGTTAGGCTCTGGTCCATCCTCTCTGTTATTACAAATATTGGGGCCCAATTGGATTTTCATTTTAAACTCGGCTTTCTTCCTAGCAGATAGGAAGTTGATTTCATCTGAATTGATGATCTGCCTAAAATATTCTAGTGCAACTATCGTCATATGGAGGTCTTTTGGGAAGCTTATATGGGCTAGTTTGCATCCATAAACTCTGATTTCTGTGTGGTTCTGGTAGAGGTACTAGTACCCCACCTTGATGTTCTTAGCTAGGTGTAATACTTTTTTGATTTCTTGGCTGATTCTAGGCTGAGTGTGTTGGAAATAATATTGAGAGGGGGGGTGAATCAGTATTATCAAATCAATATAACTTTTTCATTTTCATACTCAGATTCATATACGCTACTTCATTTAAGGATACCCGCGTATATACGCAACTGTGTTTAATGCAACTAGCGTATATCCAATAAACTTATGATTCAGTTAGTTGATCTTCAATGAGTGCATGAGAGCATTACTAACCATATTGACAGAAAACAGGTGTAGTAAAATAGTAAATATCATCACACATAAGGAGCACACATGAACACCATGACATAAGGTGGAAACCCAATGTGGGTGAAAACCACCTACTGCAATTCGTCTCTATCTTCCTTTAATAAGAAACTTCTTTTTACAATATTTATGTATTGGTGCAGTCTTATACCAGTACGCAGGCTTCTACCTACAGAAGGCTAAAACCTTCTCTCGTTCTCCAGTTTCTCCTGGAAGGGAGCTACAACCCCCTTAGCTCTTGTACTAGCCGATCCATTTACTAGTACGTAGGTGCCGACCTACTGAAGGCTCCAACCTTCAATCGTTTTCAAGCTGCTCCTGGAAGGGAGCTACAACCCCCTGGCTATTGTACTGGCCGATATGTTTACCAATACGTAGGCACCAACCTAAAGAACTCTACAATCTTATCTCTTCCTCCAGGGACCACGTTTCAAAATTTTTCAGACTGGATACTCCTGAAGCACAACACCATAATCTGAAGGCCATGTTTCATCCAATTTTCATACTGGACCCATCAACAACATCGACGCAAAAAATTAATCACCACAGTAATATACCCATCAACTACACCTGCATCATCAATCTCTGAATCACCAAATACTGAATCACTGAAACCTTGTCAACAACACAGTCACCAGAACACAGAACAGACAACAGAACTCTAAAACAATAACCAGATCCAATTGTAACTTCAAATATCATATCTCATAAAGTATACACTACTATGAAGAACCAAACCAGCGTACATACGTGCTTTCACCAAGGACAACCCGTGTATAGATCTGCAAATATTTACTCATAACTTTGCAGCTGTTCCAGACATCAGTTATACCCAGATCATAACATTCATACAATAAAACATGCATCAATAATTCAGATCTAGTCTATCCATAATCAAACCATATAATGATAAGCATTCCAATCCTTAAGATCCCTATCCATCGTTCATCATCATACACATGAGTGCATCCTTGGTTCAGATCAAGCAAAGCATCACCAGCATATCAGATATTCATCACTTCCTCACCTGCCCCTCTTGGCCTAATGATCTTCTCCTTATATAGGTTTAGGCTTCTCTCAATACCATGGTCCAAAACCATGTTGAGCCAATACCTTGGACCCAATACTTGGGGTCAACACTTCAGACCAAATACCATGGACCAAATACCACAGACCAAAACTTAGTTTTCCAACATGTATGCGCCTTTCCTTCTGTGAACCTGAATGTGTACATATACATGTATTTTTTTCTGCTAACCCGTCTGTATACACACATTCATCAAGGTTAACATGCGTATATCTCTCTCTTGACCTGCTGCACTATGATCTGTCATCTGAGTGAGTTGCCATCAAGGACAACACCTGTATCATACCTCTAAGTGAGTTGCCATCAAGGAAAACACCTGTATCATAATGCCAACAATTTCCCCCTTGGACTTGATGGCAACAACCACACCAAGTCACTCTCCCCCTTTGACATCAAGGGCAAAGGGTGGACCAAGATATTCTCTTCCTTGATATACATTCTACTGTCCATACTCCCCCTGATTACATGCTGAAGTTTCTGATTGAGCTCCCCCTTTGTACATGCCAGGATGTATCAATCCATCCATGTTCCCCCTGAGCACATGTAAGGTCTGCAAAAGCATAATATGACTCTATACATACATCAATCTCCCAACCATGTGGGGATACACCAAATGTTTATACATGACTCAAAAATAAGAAACATTACATCATCCATCCTATGCATAGTGGGGTTACAAATTAAAGACTAGCAATCTAATCAAGACCATGATAGTCATCAGAAACTATCATACACCATATATGATCTACACCATAAGCATTAACATCCAGCCCAGTAACCTGCAATACCATTCTTTTGACCAACCAACAAGATGTATCTTTTAGCCAAATAAGCAACATCACCAAAGACTTCTAACCATAATGCCAACAATGCATTATTAGAAGTATATTCTCCCCCTGAACCTGTGTCATATGATCATCAAACAGTGACTGAACCATATCAGTCTTTTGTACTGCTTCTTTTCTTCAGAACATCATTTACGCAATGGTGCAGCATCTAACTCGTGTATATACGCAACTTGTCTTCATGAAACCTGCGTATGAGTTTTAGAACACTGATGTTCCACACTTTCAGCTTCCTCTGAGTCTCTCATGTTTGTGTACTCTGTTATGCCACATCCTTCTAGTTGTACTTCCTTTTTCTTCCATATCTTCAACTGTGATGATGTTTTCTCTTTTTGGTATGGTGTCCACAATCTTCTCCTGCATTCTTTTGCTATATGTCTAGGCTTGTTGCATGAAAAACATCTTACATGTTTCATATTCCTCCTAAAACAATCAATGGCTTTGTGACCAAACATATTACAAGCAAAACAATATCCCTTAAAGTACCTGGAACATGATGATCTTTCTATGTGATGGTCTTGAACCTTTCTACTTCTGCATCTGGTTGCGACATGTCCAAGATTATGACATACATAACATTCAACATTATTCATCGGAGAAAATACTTGTCTATCACTTCCACAGTTAGGAGCAAAAGATTTTCTTTGAGGAATTTCTTTCCTTGGCTATTGATGGGGTTGTCCTCTCATCTCCTTGTTGATCATTTTAGATTTCTCATTAGAGTTCCTTGCCTCACCTTGTGAGCTAGATTCACCTTCAGTAGATTCATAAAAACCAAGACCAATTTTGATAGCAAGCGACCTTTGACTACCAAGAATATCATCCAAAGTCTTACTACTATCTTGAAATCATAATAGTTTATCCTTTTCTTATAATTTACCTTTCAAGATATTTACCTCAACCTGATGTTGTTCTTCCTTTTCCAGACATTGCTTCTTCAAAATTTCTTCAGACTTTCTTCCTTCTTCCACTTGTTGCCTTAGTTTGATAATCTCTTTTTCCTGTTCTTCATTAAGCTCCTGCAGCATTTGACGAACTCCAAAGGCACATTCCAGCTGAGCTTTTAAATTGATAATTTCGTCTTTGAGTGCATTCTCCCTTTTGCTCAGTAGCTCTTGTTGATCTATGATTTTATCTGATGCTTCATTTGCTTGTTCATCTTTAATTTGGGGTGATTCAGGATCTGAATACTTGCTTCCACTCAACGGTAGGCTGTCATTATTCCTTTGAGCTATCTTCTTCTTTTGACGTGCTTTCTTTCGCATTGTTCTACAGATCTCCTTTAAGCGATCAAGCTTCTACCAAAGCACCTGCTCTGATACCAATTGTTGGAAATAATACTGTGAGGGGGGGGGGGGTGAATCAGTATTATCAAATCAATATAACCTTTTCATTTTCATACTCAAATTCATATACGCTACTTCAGTTAAGGATACCTGCACATATACGCAACTGTGTTTAATGCAACTAGCGTATATCCAGTAAACTTATGATTCAGTTAGTTGATCCTCAATGAGAACATCAGAACATTATTAACCATATTAATAGTAAAAAGGTGTAGTAAAATAGTACATATCATCACACATAAGGAGCACACATGAACACCATGACATAAGGTGGAAACCCAATGTGGGTGAAAACCACCTGCTGCAATTCGTCTCTATCTTCCTTTAATAATAAACTTCTTTTTACAATATTTATGTATTGCTGCAGTCTTATACCAGTACGCAGGCTTCTACCTACAGAAGGCTAAAACCTTCTCTCGTTCTCCAGTTTCTCTTGGAAGGGAGCTACAACCCCCTTAGCTCTTGTACTAGCCAATCCATTTACTAGTACGTAGGCATCGGCCTACTGAAGGCTCCAACCTTCACTCGTTTTCCAGCTGCTCCTGGAAGGGAGCTACAACCCCCTGGCTCTTGTACTGGCCGATATGTTTACCAGTACGTAGGCTTCAGCCTACAGAACTCTACGATCTTCTCTCTTCCTCCAAGGACCATGTTTCATAATTTTTTAGACCAGATACTCCTGAAGCACAACACCATAATCTGAAGGCCACTTTTCATCCAATTTTCATACTGAACCCATCAACAACATTGAAGCACAAAATTAATCACCACAACAATACACCCATCAACTACACCTGCATCATCAATATCTGAATCACCCAATACTGAAACATTGAAACCCTGTCAACAACACAGTCACGAGAACACAAAACAGACAACAGAACTCTACAACAATAACCAGATCCAACTGTAACTGCAAATATCATATCTCATAAAGTATATGCTACTATGAAGAACCAACCCAGCGCACATACATGCTTTCACAAGGACAACCCGCATACAGATTTGCAAATATTTACTCATAACTTTGCAGCTGTTCCAGACATCAGTTATACCCAGATCATAACATTCATACAATAAAACATGCGTCAATAATTCAGATCTAGTCTATCCATAATCAAACCATATAATGATAAGAATTCCAAGCCTTAAGATCCCGATCCATCGTTCATCATCATCCACATGAGTGCATCCTTGGTTTATATCAAGCAAAGCATCACCATCATATCAGATATTCATCACTTCCTCACCTACCCCTCTTGGCCTAATGATCTTCTCCTTATATAGGTTTAGGCTTCTCTCAATACCATGGTCCAAAACCATGTTGAAGCAATACCTTGGACCCAATACCTGGGGTCAGCACTTCAGACCAAATACCATGGACCAATGCCAAAATACCATGGACCAAATAACATGGACCAAAACTTAGTTTTCCAACATGTACACGCCTTTCCTTTTGTGAACCTGCATGTGTACATATACGGGTCTTTTGTTCTGCTAACCCACGTGTATACACACTTTCATCAAGGTTAACATGTGTATATCTCTCTCTTGACCTGCTGCACTATGATCTGTCATCTGAGTGAGTTGCTGTCAAGGACAACAACTGTATCATACCTCTGAGTGAGTTTCCATCAAGGGCAACACCTGTATCATAATTCCAATAGAGTGTTACTGGTCAACATGTTCATGACTGGGTGGACACATGAATCTATGAAGTCCTTATAGGTGAATGTTGTGGAGTATTTTTGGTTTAAGGGTGTCCAATAAACAACTGATCTTTGTTACCCCTTGGTATCTAACTTTTGGATGCTGACAGGGAATTTATCTGCTTGATAATACAAAAACATGTGAAACAACAATGAAGAGTACTTGAAAACTCTTTCAGTTGGGAGTTTTGTGAAGTGTTCATGCATCCTATCTGCAATGAACTGAGCATAATTGTACATGACAATAAGAGGCTTGCCTGGGGTAAAGATGGAAGGAAAGGTCAGGACAACCTCATCCACATGCTCATCTGAGGTATATCCTAGGATGCAAGAGAGCATGGTAATTATAAGTCTGCATGTCTTTGAAAAAATGGTGGTAGCATAAGGTGGACCATCTGTGGGAGTATGGTGGTCTTCTATGATGAAGGTCTGGAAGATTTGTGCTATTTTAGCCAAGTCTAGTTTGACATATTGATCGAGCAAGTCACCAATAGACAATGGGGTTTCATTAGGGCTGGGTTGAACCAATAGCATTTGGTTAATAGACTCTGGTGTGATGGTAAATAATAGCTGCTAGTTAGGGGCAACAATAGCTCTCTCACTAGGGATATAGCAGGCATGACAAAAATGTATGATATCAGGGAATGGGTGAACCTCTGGGAATAAATACTTCAGTAAATTAGATTCCAAAATGTGGATGTAATTATTGTGGTTTAGGAATCTGTCCTTACTCCAGTAGTGGAGCTTCAAAATGTAGGTAGGGGAAGCAATATCTTTTATTTGAAAATCCCCATCTAATAATGGAAAATGGTCAATGTCCAGGTCAATGGTTGACAGCAGTCTCACAACCAAAGAGGTCCAGGAAGCCATATTTAGGATTAGAGGTATGAATTAGGCTTTTAGTGGCTGTAGAAATGAGGTTTGGGAATTCTGGTACATTGAGAGGGTATTTACAGTTTCCAAAAGAAGGGCTTTGGGT
This sequence comes from Pinus tabuliformis, assembly GCA_031772625.1. Lineage (NCBI taxonomy): Eukaryota > Viridiplantae > Streptophyta > Pinopsida > Pinales > Pinaceae > Pinus > Pinus tabuliformis. Next base: position 1,154,319,486 of record CM062818.1, on the reverse strand, counting down.
ATTCAAGTGAATTACTATTTAATTTAGGGAAATATTAATTAATTTCAATTGATTAAGCTTTCAACTGGATTGTACATTTTCTAATTTAAAGAGTCGTTCTAGTTTTCCAAGAATACCTAGAATTTCGTGGTTTGGTTTGCAAAATGGTTCAATGGTGAGTGCAGAGGGTACGATTGCTTTAGCTGTGAATTGGATGCTTAAATTGGGCGTCTGGATCTTCTTCCAGTGGCAGATACGGGTCAATTTCAGTTGCAGAGGTCAAGGGTGTCGCAGCATGGCTTGAGCGAAATTCATAGTGAAAATGAGCGAAAAGGGTGAAATGGGGCTTCTCCGACCTTTTAACTGGCAATGGTTACATTTTGGCGTGGAATTTATAAATGAACAGTGGACAATTTTGGTTTGGGTGGGGAGGCAATTTCTTGGGCCATTGCATCGCTTTTCTAGGGTAGGTGGTATTTTTCCGCGAGCATGCAATCTACCGTGGGGCTGCAACATAGCAGAATAGTGCCCATGCAAAACCGTGAATCTCGCGTGCTCTCGGGCTGGTAATGGTCGGACGATGAACGAGTGCGATATGAATGTCCACTGTTAGATTTGGAGGTGGGATATCGGACAGTTGTCGCGTGGTCAAGATGCACAGAGCGAACCAGGATTGGGATTTGCAGGGCCCATGGGTTAATTACAAATAATTGTAATTAATTAATACATAAAGTCGAGATTAAATATAACCCTGGGTTTAATAAAGTGGGACCAGGGGTTACTGTGGTGGGGTTTGTTAATTGCAGCAAGGGTTGGTGGGTTAAAGGGTTTATCAGGGAAATATGAAGCGGAGAGTTAATTAACTAATGCAGTGGATTAAAACTTAGGATAAGGTGGTTTTTATGGGTTTTATAGGGAAATAGGGAAATTAATAAGGGGGGAGGGTAATATTTTAAATGGGAAATGGGTTTCACACTAGGGAAGAGGGGTTTTTGGTAAGAAGGTGAATTTTGGAAGGTAATTTACTAGGGAAATGTGTGAAACCAAGGGGTAAGGGTCAAAATGAGGGGAAAAAGGGTATTTAATAGGAAACGATGGGATAATGAGGAAATTAGTAAGTAAGTTTGTGGGGGTGAAATGACATGAGGGGAAATTAGTCAAACATGCTTGTGAATAAATTTTCATTCTCAAAAATTCTCCTGCACATGAAACATAGGATTAAGCATGATAAATGTGGTTTTGATTCAACAATATGCAACCTTTCTTTTACCTACCCTTTATTTATCCTAACATTTTTTCTTCACTTCATTGGGTGCATTTGAGCTTGCATACCCCTTATTTCCTTTTCTTTTGACAAGCAAACTATCTAATTCAAACCTTATAACTTCCAATGGCTCATATCAAGCTGATGAGCACATTTTTATTTCTCTACCTAACTATTGATCTCCCAACGTTAAATAGTTTGGCTATATCTTTATTCTCTATCTATCAACATGAAATTTAAAGCATGAACGAGTCAAGATTAAGCTATTTTACCATCATGGGTTGTGGCATTTATGATAAGCTGCACACAACCTTATTTTGCATAGCAAAGTAAAAAGTAGTGGCATTTGAATTTGCACACTTTCATGACCCATTTTATTTTTGTTTGGAGTTCATATTTTTCACATTTTTGATCTTTTCTCTTCCTTTTTGTCCTTTGGTTATTCTTTTATGACATAGCCTCTTTACATTTTTTAATTTTTAATATGGAAAACATTTTTCAGAAAGCAAAAGTATGTACAATATTACCAGACTAACCATATCCAATTCAAAATTATGAATCCTATTAATATAGGACCCTAACACCATCCATCTTAGCTTCCACGCCATACATCGTAGCTTCTACGTCTTTCTTTAAACCATCCATATTAGCTTCTGTTAGTTTTTATGCGAGTGAAATTCGTTGCACTTGGTCTTGTAAATTTGATATATCATGTTGCATTTCTTCCTCTTCTTGATGAGTCATGCTAGAGCTTTCAGGTTGCTTACTAGGTGTTTCCATTTTCATTCTCTGGGGCATCAATTACCGATAATAATGCTTCACTATGCCCTTGGAATTCCTTCAAACTAATTTTTCAATCCAAGCTTATGCAAAAATTAAAAAAAACTACACACCTTTTTTCACATTGTAGGAGCTCGATATTGAATTTGATGTATCTTTGTAATTTTGGATCACCAAGGTCTAAAATTTCTTCCTACGGTAACCCTCTGAGTAATCCTTCTAACCCAGCAAGTCTCATCAAGATTGGATTCTCCAATGAAGACTTATGCCAAATCTCCCACGATGACCTGAGTATAGACTCGTTCAGTAGAGCAAACTTGTATGACATGCCACGGGACACTGTTTCAGCCTTAGGTTCTGAAAATTATATCCAAAAAACTACAGTTCATCCTCTTTCTCTATATTCTTACAAAAATTCTATCTGATCCTCAGAGTGAAAATTATGATGATCTTCCCAAGGTCACCTGTTTGGAATATAATTCGAGGGTCTGCAAAATCCTAACTTCCTCAGATTATATCTCTGCAAATATAGCGAGAAAAGATCTAAAATTTGGGCCTGAGGTTCAGTGAGATTCTTCTCAAATGGGATTTATTTTTAGCTTCTGAAACATCGTAGAAAACAAGTTATAGCGAAAATTCCACAATGACCTATTTGGAGCAGTGAAACCATAGAATCCAAAGCTTTGATACCAAATGTTATGAATCCAGCTCACAAAAAGATAGAAAAGATAGATCAACGCCTTAGAAATAAGCCTCTTTGAGGGGGAAATCTCCTTTACATTACACAAAAGAACAATTTGTAGATTATCCAAATGAAAAACCTCCTTTCTATATATAGGAGTCTAAAGCGTCACAATATAACCAAAGCCAACCTAAAAATAATAATGTAAAAGCACAAAAATAATAATAGTGGGATTCTATGGGGAACAATAATAAGTGTATGGGGACACTAAGGGCACAACAATAATAATAAGGGATACAAAGACAATAGCAATGGGGGAATCACTAGTATTATGGGGACCTAACATCCAATGGTTTAATATTAAAACCCTAAGGGACTAGGGTTTGTATACCTAGGGCTTATAGTATTAATCCCTTCAATTTAATGTTATTCCCTTGGGTTTATATTCCCTGGGGTTTATAGTATTAATCCATTGGGTATATAATATCAATGAGCTTAATATTAATAAACCTAATGGGTTGATATTATAAACCCAAGGGATTAATACTAAAAATCCTAGGGAGTATCATTAGCCCAAGGGAATAATATTTAAACCAAGGGACTAATACACATTGTGAGACAATATTTCTCACAATGCAACGTTAGACCTTCGTTGGTGAAGACTTATTTGCATATTGAAATAATATTTGTTAGAATATGACGTTGGACCATGGTTGACCATGATTGACCATGGTTGATGATGGTTGACAATGGTTGTCCATGGTAGATTTTCATATTGAGACAACCTTCATCAGAATGCAACATTGGACCATAGTTTACCATGATTATAAACCCAAGGGATTTATATTAAACCAATTGATTAGTGTTATAAACCCTCTCAATAATATTACACCCTAGGAATATGAACCCTTCGATTAATAAGCCCAAGGCATCAATATTATAAACTGAAGGGTATGATAACCCTAAGATATTAATACTAGAAACCTAAAGGATTATAGACTCAAGGGAATAATATTAAACCCAAGAGATTAATATTATAAACCCAAGGTATATAAACCCTAAGATAAATATTATAAACCCCAAAATAAACATGGTTGACCCTCATTTACCATGGTTGATTTGATACTGACAAAAGAATTATAACAATGCAATTTTGGACCATGGTTGGCCATTTTTGTTACAATGTGATAGTGGACCATGAGACAATCTATGAAACAATGTCACCATTATTATTGACCATGGTTGACCATGATAATAAACCCAAGGAATTTATATTCAACCCCATGATTAATATTATAAACCCTATGAATAATATTATACCCTAGGAATATGAACCCCTCGACTAATAAACACATGGGATTGATATTATAAACCAAAAGGATTATAATAAACTGAAGGGATTATAATAAACCCAAGGGATTATAATAAACCCAAGAGGTTACTACTAAAATCCCAAGGGATTTCAAACCCAAGGAAATAATATTAAACCCAAGTGATTATAATATACCCAAGAGGTGAATACTAAAACCCCAAGGGTTACAAACCCAAGGGAATAATATTAAACCCAAGGGATTAATATTATAAACTCAAGGTATATAAAACCTAAGATAAATATTATAAACTCTAAAATAAAGACGGTTGACCATGGCTTACCATGGTTGATTTTCATGGTGATACAATCTTTGTGACAATGCAACATTGGACCATGGTTGACCATGGTTGATTTTGATATTGAGACAATAGTTTTCATAATGTAGCATTGGACCATGGTTAACCATGGTCGACCATGAGTGCAAACCCAAGGGATTTATATTAATATACCTATAATTTATATACCTAGGGCTTATACCTATGTTTAATGTTATTCCCTTGGGTTTATATTCCCTATGGTTTATAGTATTAATCCCTTGGTTTTATTATTCCTTTGGATATATAATATCAATGAGTCTAATATTAATATACCTTATGGATTGATATTATAAACCTAAAAGAAACCAACCCAAGGGAATAATATTTAACCTAAGGGATTAGTACACATTGTGAAACAATCTTTGCCCCAATGCAACGTTGCACCTTGGTTGACCAAGATCGATTTCATACTGAAATAATATTTGTCACAATATGATGTTGGACCATGGTTGAAAATTATTGACCATGGTTGATGATGGTTGTCCATGGTAGACTTTTATATTGAGACAAGCTTCGTCGCAATGTGACGCTCAACCATAGTTGACCATGATTATAAACCCAAGGTATTTATATTAAACCTATTGATTAATATTATAAACCCTTTGAATAATATTATGCCCTAGGAATACGAACCCTTAGATTAATGAACCCAAGTGTTATAGACATATTTGGGCACTTTAACCCCAATCTTATATGTCGATAAACTAGGGCTATTTAATCCTTAAAGGTGTTGTTTCATACCCTAAAAGATCATGGTCAACTGATTACATCATTCCCCAAAAGTTACACCTGAAAAACCATCTAGAACTGGCCAAAATAGGACCATACTAGCTTCTCCACTATTAGGGTGCAATGCATACTGACTTCTACACTAGCCAGGTTTGATGCATACTAATGAGGCCTTCTGTGGGGTGCGATGAGCGAGAATGGACAAATTTCCGACACAACTTCCTAAGTGGATGCTCATGGAATCTACTAGAAACTTCTCCTATGACACTTGTTTCTCTGAATTTGCCCAGGGATGAGTAAGAGATCCAAGAAATCTCCAAGTGGAACCAAAAACAACAAGTGGAATGATACTAATCAAAAACCTAGAGATGACTCACACCCTTGCAGACATCTATAAATGGATCCCTCATTTGAGAGATTTGGAGGCTGGAATTTTGTAATTTGTAAGGAAGTGCTGGTAGTTTGTATCTGAGAAAGAGCATTGTATTGTTGGGTGATCTTGCTTTTATGAGGTGAAGAGGGCTTTGATGCTGGGAGGATGACGCTGGATTAGACAGCTAGGTTTATAATTCTCCCTTCTATTATTAATAAAGTTCTTTGAGTTTTCCTCCATACAATTGTGAATTTGTGAATGTTGTTATTTGGGAATGCTATTGCACGTTCATTGTATTTCTGATTCTGCAATGCTTATGGTATAATAGATCAAGATGCATTGATTGTGTTTTGTTACTTTGTCTCTACAGGTATTCTCTAAGCGGGATAAGTAGGAGAATAGGTGCAAACTCTGTCAAGGGGGAGAGAAATCAAGCAAGGAGTCAAACAGAAGATCGAGGTTGGTCCCTTTGCTTCTCTCTTATCTATCATACATAGAGGAAATCACAAATTTCTTTGATTGTTTGTTTCTAGGATAGCTGGCAATCCTAGTGAGGCTAGCAGATCGAAAAGACACTAGTTTTCCCCGTAAGAAAATGGTGACTCCACTGGGGATCAAATAGATGTCTGTTGGTTATTGTTGTTTGTTTTATAAACTATAGATGGAGCCTAAAGTTAGCCAGATAGCCTTTGAACTGCTCTTGCTCTGCAATTGCATAGTAGATGAATGCTACTTCAGTCAATCTCCAGTTTAGTTTATGAACTAAACATCTGACCTACAAACATTCTAGATGCCCTTGTGGTAGCTCAGTAACCTCCTAAGATCATACCTCTGTACTTTTATTTTTACTGTCTATCATAGCTCAACTTAACTCACTGAAATCAGCTGCAAATCTGAGCCAAAAACCATCTCAGTTGTGCTCCCTAGCCCATCACACTGTCTGTCACTATCTGCCAGTATACATCACTCCTCTCGAGTCTAAAAGTGTGATGCATCCTTGTTTCTGTGAAGCCCAAGTGTGATGACTAACTCAGCCTATTTCCCTTCTTGAAATTTGGGGTTTTTGTCCTTCTTTTCAGCTCTGTTTTGCTATTTTGCTGCTTATGAACGATAACTCATTACTGAAGCCTCCTTGCATTAGATAGATCAGCCTACATTGATTATGATTAGTAAAATTTTTTATGTATTTGTCCATCATTTACAATCCTTTGTCGAAAAGTTGCTTAAATCGAACTGTCGTTTTGGTGCAAAAAGTGTCGTAACTATCGTTTTGTGTCAAAAAGAGAAGTGTCATTGAGTCTTCCTTCCTTGGATAGTCGATTGAACTTTTTTTCATGTATTTGATTTGATTTTTGATATTTTGAAGTGTCGAAATCATTTTATATTCGAAATTGAAAAGTGTCGTTTAGTCTTCCTTTCTATTTTGAAAACGAAATTGTCGAAAAGTCGCTTTGAGTAAAAATATTTCAGATCATTACCACATTTAGTTTTCTTTTTATCATTTTCACATTAAAGAGAACGAAATAAAAATACATGAATTCACATTTTCATTTAGACTGTGTGCGAAAAATGATTTAGGAAAAGTGCATTTAGTGTGTGCTCTTTGCTCTTTATTTGAAAGAAATCGAATCTTCTTTCCTTAGTAGCTAGGATTTTCATTGCGACTGTTTATCATTGTAGATTGAATTTTTAGGAATTTTATATCTACATCATGTGGTGATCCTTTGAAAGGAAAACTTCTAAACAAGATCAACTCTAAAATAAATTCCAATGAACTTAACAACGCTTTGGAACCTAACGCAACACATCTAGAGGTCTAGGCTAGAGATATGTTTCGGCGTTGTAAAATCTAGTAACTATCGTTTTCATCGAAAGTTGGGTGATTCCTCCTCTTTGATACGACAAGTACTAGCACGGACTTATTCTCCCCATACCATCGAGTATATATCAGGAGACCACAATAGGCTTATATCCTTTATCCATAGGAAGTCGTCTCTACCGCCCTATCGATCGCAATGCACAGAACACAGCATTCAGGAAGATTGACTGTTGTACATAAGTCTTTGGTAATTTCTCTTTAATCTATTACCAAGGTGTATATTGTAGTTTTGCGATTGGTTTGGTAATCCCTTTGTCTAGATTTCCAGAGTAGTCACTTTCATTCTTTTTCGACTCCTTAAAAGAAAAGGTCGATTTGAGCACTTGCATTTCAGGCTCATTAAAAATCGAAGGTGACTAGAGTCATCTTTAGATTTTTCTAGACTCTTAGAAATTGAAAAAGAAAAGTTGTGTCAAAGCGTCATTAAAATTTATTTAGTTCGGAATAACATCCCTGTTCCTTCATTGATCTTAGGTTGAGATAATGGAGTCCACAATTCATGGAATCCCTCTCGAGGGGAATCCTAGTCCATTTTCTTCTTGGGGAAATATTAGTGCTCTGTATATGGCCACACTGTCCCTTCCAAGAATCACAATTGGTCTGCTGTTATGGCTATTCTCAACCTCTATCGTTCAAAATATCGTAATTCCTCAACAATCGAATCAGCAATCATTTGATACTGAAGTTGACCCTTCACCTTCTACTTCGTTTGGTGAAAATAGTGATACTAGTAAACAAGTAGCCCGAAAGAAGAAGAAAGGGAAGGAGAAGAAGAAGAAGAAGTCAGTTAAGCAAGGGGGCAACCATGAATCATCTGGTGAAAATCCACACACTAAATCTCCCAGATTTCCTTGTGTAATTTGCAGAGGAAACCATTTTCATTAAGATTGTCCTTGCCTTCCACGGATCTTGAGAGAATGGTCTCCCTGCTCGCACCGTCCGGTGTCATCAACCTCTGGTGATCATGTTGATAGCACACCATCAACTAGTGAAAATGAAGTTCATGGACAGAAAGGAAAGGTCAAAATTCCATGTGGATTATGTGAAGGGGACCATCACCTTCCCCGTTGTCCTTTTTTGGATGAGGCCAAAAGAGTATTGTGTAACCATCCTGCCTCACCATAGTGACTTCCATCTGGATGCAAGAAACTCACCTCAAGTCCTTTACTAGTTGAAGATCTGACTGACATAACTCAATCATCAATCGAAACACCTATCGTTGAGAGTGAATCTTTTGAGTCCATACCGAACCAAAGACAGTAGGTCGAGATGGCAGTCAACCCACTTTTTCCTTCAGAAGGTCCACCTCCAAATGATACCATTCCCGAAGAGAGTGAGAATGATATAGTTCAAATTGTTTTTGTTACTTCAGAGTCCGATGAACTTGGAGGCAATCCGCTCGTTCCTTCACAACAGGAAGAGAATCCCCTAGTTCCCACTACTCAAGGGGTTAATTCAATCATTTATTCGGTACCCCCTTCGAGCAGTCTGGTTACTTCCTTTGATTGGAATCGACTAGCAAGATCCTACCTTCCTTCTAATGTACCATTCTAGATCATAGTACAAGTTTACAAAATTATCTTGTCTGGAACTATCATAGATGAAGGGGAATCAGTGAGTATCCTTTCTTCAACTGCTTGGAAAGCACTTGGTTTGCCATCGCTTATGCCTGTTACACAGAATTTGTCACGCTTTAACAAAGATTAGGGATCCTTCCCAGGTTGAAGATAACTTTGAGAAGGAAAACCGTTCAATTGAACATGATGGTAGTCCAAGGAGCATTAGATTACAACCTACTCCTCGAATGTGACTATGTTTACAACATGGAAGCTATTGTTTCAACACTCTTTCGAGTGATGTGTTTCCCGTATGAAGGAAAAATTGTCACTATTGACTAGCTTTCATTTCCCGATTCAAACACATCTTCAAGTCAAACATCATCCCTAAATGGTCCTTTTGCATCAATAGTGTCTCTTCAACCTTCATTCCATCCACCTAATTAACACAAGTAGTTCGGTGACTTTAACGAAGCTGAGGGGGCATGCACCCTTGTCCATTTGGCAGACGAACCCAGCTGAAAAGATAGGTTTCCCTATAGGTTATGTGATTGGAAGTGCCATCCAACACCATTCACTTTTGTCCACTCTGAGGATGAAGCCAAGGAAGTGTTTTGTATATCGCTGACGAAGCCACCCTACCATATGAATTTCCCTGTAAGTGAAGTGATTGGTCTGACACACCACTCACCTTTGCCTAATTGGCGGAAAAAGCCAAGGAAGTGCTTTTGTCTAATCATTGACAAAAAAAACCTTGCTTAACCATAGTGATTCCCATATGGTTACTGGAGACTCTCCTTTTCTCGATGCCTGGGGGCATGCAAACCTTTTTATGCAAGCGAAAAATGACCAATTTCATTTTCTAGCTTTTTAGATTTTTTAGCATTTTAGCTTTTTCAACTTCTTAGGTTAGGTGATTCATCTGATCCACCATTCACCTTTGTCTGCGCTATAGAAGAAGCAAAGGAAGTGTTTAAACCATTCCGTGGATGAAACCATCCTACCTAACCTCAGTAGTTCCTTAGCTTTCTGGTCTTTCTAGCCTTTTAGTTTGGTCGTTCCTAGCTTACATAAAAAGGAAAACTGATCATGTTGTCGCATGGTTTAAGCTCATTAAATAATAAACCTACTACCATGAGCAATGTTATCGCATGGTTCAAGATCATTAAAAAATAAACCTACCACCCTGAGCAATGTTATTGCATGGTTCAAGCTCGCTAAAAAATGAACCCGCCTCCTCCAAGCATAGATTCTGCAAGGTTCAAGCTCGCTAAAAAATAAACTAGCCTTCACGAGCATATTTTCCGCAAGGTTCAAGCTCATTAAAAAATGAACCTTCCTTCTCTAACCATGTTCTCACATGGTTTAAGCTCATTAAAAAATAAACCTACCACCATGAGTAATGTTATCGCATGGTTCAAGCTTGTTAAAAAAGAAACCTACCACTAAGCATAGTTTCTCCTGGTTCAAACTCGTTAAAAAATAAATCCACCCTTTTAAATAACGTTTGTGATTGCCATCATATCAGCCTTTTGAGCCTTGGTTGTGTTCCTGCCATCACCTCCATTCTTTTGGCTGATCATACGCTTCCACTTGATTGTTTACCTTTTTGAGGAACAATTGCGGCGAGTGGTCCTGTTAGCCACCCTCTTCACATCACCATGTTTTGAGAAGTTCCAAGCTTACCTGGAATCAATTGCTACCCTAAACACCACTCGTTCCTCAAAAACGAGTCCCCTTTAAACTCTTTTCGAACTCGTTAAATATGAAAAGATTGTCGAGCTAATGGCCTTTCCAGCTCGTTAAAGTAACGGGAAGTGCCATCCCTCCTATATATTTTAATCTTTTTCAGACCTGAGGGATTATCTCATGAAAAAGTTCGGGCACATGTCTTTTTCAGCTTGCTAAAGTGATCGAAAAGTCATCCCTTTCGTATTATTTTATCCTTTTTTAGACTTAAGGGATTATGCTATGAAAAAGAATTATAGGAGTTTCCTTTTTGTCCCTTTTCAAACTCTCTAAACATGAAAAGGACAGAGTTGTCTTTGTCGTTAAACTCATTAAAACAATAGCGACAAACTTTTCCACCTAGACAAGAACGAGTTTCGCTATCGCTAGGCTCGCTAAAACATAGCAACAGGTTTTCCTGAAGGGAAAATTATAGAACAAGCATATGTTATCCTCCTCAAGCTTGACAAAAATAAAGAGGCACTAGTCAGCAATGACTGGGGAAAAAGGGAAGAAAACTTAAAGAATTTTATGATATCACGTCGCTCTTGAACATGACACTTTCACTCCATCACCATGATTGAGTCGGGTTGGGTTATTTCGTTCACCGGTCATATCACCATTGGTCCTTCACACCATCCATTTTTGGGGTTAACATTATCAATCCATCTCAGTGTCGCTGATATGTTCAAGAGAAGTCATTCAGTTGAGAATTCACCATCCAGTTAATGCCTCATCCACTGCAATACCTTCAATCTCCATTTTTCATGATCGCCATTCCTGAACCTTGTGTCGTCAATCGTTTTCACCTCCAGAAAATCATTTGCTTCATTTCGTGTCATATATGTGGGATACGTTAAGGCCCTCCTACGACAAGTCACTTCTTGTCGACATCAGCTCATTATCCAAGAAGTTGACTTAGAAACAACCCTTTTAGTACTTTGAAACTTGCATGCCTTAATGGCAAGTTTCTCACTTTAGATGACAGGTTGACATCAATGGCCTTCAACCGAAATATGCTACGTGGTGTTCGACATCGGATCATATATTCCCACCACGTGAAGTACTGTAGTACCTTGAGGGTCATTATCATTATCGGTGATTGCTCTTGCGTCTGTTAACAGCTCGCATTATTGGCTAGTAATCAGGCGATGCATTTCCATGTTTGACTTCAGAACATCTTTTCACGTGGATCAACTTGTACATCAGGCAAAGATTGAACGAGTTTGAAGACCCCGGAACTAGTTTCATCCATTCAGGCTACGATATATTCAGGAATATAAAGACATCAAATATACACAGAAGCTACATAGATGGTCATCCAAGCCAAGGACGATGACCTTACATATGAAGAATCACCACTCTGCAACTGCAGACGATTATCTATTCTATGTACATGAAATGAATTTATAAAATTGAGGATGGGAATGCCCGCATCAGCTAGATCATGAAAATTATATGTTGATGATGTATTGTATTGTATCTTATACAGGTCACCTCCCAGTTTCGAAAACCTTGGATCCTCATGTTAAAGCATTTCACCCAACATCAAAGATTTATGACTTCATGCTCTTGGGGGAAACTATTATAGACATATTTGGGCACTTCAACCCCAATCTTATATGTCAATAAACTAGGGCTCTTTAATCCCTAAAGGTGTTGTTTCATACCCTAAAATATCATGGTCAACTGATTACATCATTCCCCAAAATTTCCACCTGAAAAACCATCCAGAACTGCCCAAAACAAGACCATACTGACTACTCCACTATCAGGGTGCAATGCATATTGACTTCTACACTAGCCAAGTGCAATGCATACTAATGAGGCCTTCTGTAGGGTGCGATGAGCGAGAATGGACAAATGTCCGAGACAGTTTGCTAAGTGAACGCTCATGGAATCTACTAGAAGCTTCTCCTATCACACTTGTTTCTCTGAATTCACCTAGGGATGAGTAAGAAATCCAAGAAATCTCCAAGTGGAATGACACTAATCAAAAACCCAGAGATGACTCACACCCTTGCAGACATCTACAAATGGATCCCTCATCTAAGAGATTTGGAGGCTGGAATTAGTTTTTATCTGAGAAAGAGCATTGTATTGTTGGGTGATCTTGCTTTTAATGAGGTGAAGAGGGCTTTGATGCTGGGAGGATGATGTTGGATCAGATAGCTAGGTTATAATTCTCCCTTCTATTATTAATAAAGTTATTTGAGTTTTCCTCCATACAATTATGAATTTATGAATTTTGTTATTTTTGAATGTTGTTATATGTTCATTGTATTTCTGATTCAGCAATGCTTATGATATAATAGATCAAGATGCTTTGATGGTGTTTTTTTACTTTGTCTCTACATGTATTCTCTAAGCACGATAAGTAGGAGAAGAGTTGCAAACTCTGTCAAGGGGCGGGAAATCAAGCAAGGAGTCAAATGGAAGATCTAGGTTGGTCCCTTTACTTCTGTCTTATCTATCATACATAGAGGAAATCGCAAATTGCTTTGATTGTTTGTTTCTAGGATAGTTGCCAATCCTAGTGGGGCTAGCAGATCGAAAAGACACTAATTTTCCTGGAAACACCAAGGGATCAATATTATAAACCTAAGGGAAAGATAACCCCAAGAGAATAATAATAAAAGCTCAAATGATTATAAACCCAAGAGATTAATATTATATACCCAAGACATATAAACCCTAAGATAAATATTATAAACCCTAAAATAAACATTGTTGACCCTCATTTACCCTAGTTTATTTTCATACTGACAAAATCTTTGTAACATTGCAATGTTGGACCATTGTTGACCATGCTTGTCATAATGTGATATTGGACAATGAGAATATTTGTGACACAATGTGACCATGGTTATTAACCATGACTGACCATGATAATAAAACAAAGGAATTTCTATTCAACCCAAGGATTAATATTATAAACCCTATGAATAATACTATACATTAGGAATATGAACCCTTCAATTAATAAACCCAATGGATTGATATTATAAACCTAAGGGATTATAATAAACCCAAGGGGTTAATACTAAAACTCCAAGGGATTGCAAACCCAAGGGAATAATACTAAACCCAAGGGATTAATATTATAAACCCTAAGATAAATATTATAAACTTTAAAATAAACATGGTTGACCATGGTTTACCATGGTTGATTTTCATGTTGGGATAATCTCTGTCGCAATGTGATGGTTGGCCATGGTCGACCATGGTTTATTTTCATATTGAGACAAGCATTGTCATAATGTGACTTTAGACAATGGTCGACCATGACTCACCATGGTTGACAATGCTTGACCATGGTTCATTTTTATTGTGAGACAATATTTGTCACAATGCAATATTGGACCATAGTTGACCATGATTGATTTTCATATCAAGACTATCTTTGTCACAATGCGATGTTGGATCATCACTAATATTCATATTGAGAATTTTTTGTCACAATGCGTCGTTAAACCATGGTTAGCCATGATTATAAATCCAAGAGATTAGTATTGAACCCAAGGATTAATATTATAAACCCTATAAATAATATTATAGCCTCGGAATATGAACCCTTATATTAATAAACCAAAGAGATTAATACTAAAAACCCAAGGGATTATAAACCCATTGTATATAAACCTTAAAAGAAACATGGTTTACCATGGTTTACGATTGTTGATTTTCATATTGAGATAATCTTTGTCACAATGTGACGTTGGACCATGGTTGGGCACGGTTGGCCATCATTATAAACCCAAGGGATTTATATGAAACCTAAGAATCAATATTATAAACCCTATGAATAAAATTATACCCTATGAATATGAACCCTTAGATTAATAAACCGAAGGGATTAATATTAAACTCAAGAATGAGACGTTGGACCAAGGCTTATTTTCATATTAAGAAAATTCTTTGTCACAATGTGACATTGGACCATGGTTGACTATGATTATAAACCCAAGGGATTTATATTGAACCAAAATATTAATATTATAAACCCCATGAATAATTATACCCTAGGAAAATGAACCCTTAGATTAATAAATGCAAGGGATTCATATTATATATCGAATGGATTAATACTAAAAATCCAAGAGATTATAAAACCCATGGATCGATTTTATAAATCCAGACCAGGGAATAATACTCGAAACCCAAGGGATTATAAGCCCAAGGGAACAATATTAAAACCTATCAATTAATATTATAAACGCAAGGCATAAAACCTAAGATAAATATTATAAATCCTAAAATAAACATGAGATCATGATCCAATTCGGGAGACCACGTTCATATTTCACATATCTCAAAAGGTTAGACGAAATTGCACAATCAAATTTGGGAGGATTTTATCAAATTAATTATACGAAAAGATAGTAATAGTATGATTTTGCAAATTGCATAGTTAAATTTCTTGGAGATGACAAAATTTACAAGATAAGATTGTGATAAAATTTCTCAAATCAAAATCAACAAAGCCTCATCAATTTTGCAACCCATGGTATGGAATTGCCGAACCACCTAGAGACATTTGGACACTTATCTCTTATACTATTCTATGATAAGAGTTTGAAGTGGGTTTATCTATCTAGCATATAATGCTCCCACTTCATCTCTACCACTACCTATCTGACTGTAAAGTGTAGAGATGATAGATTTCTATCAAAACTTCATTGCTTCATTACTCAATTATTGTAGTTAACTGAATCAAATTAATAAAAATTAAATAATATATCCAAAGAAATGTAGATATATTCTCACCAATTTAAAATTATTTAATTATAGCATTTTATTGAATATTTCAATATCTTAAAATCTAACCACAAAATTTAAAATCAAGACTCTATTCTCTAATAGTCCATCCATTTGTAATATATATAAACTCCACCCCGAATAATATTTTAAAAGACACTATTCTCTAACACCCCATTTCTAGTATAGATATTCAACAAAGCCTCATTAATTTTCCAACCCATGGTATGGGGTTGCCCAACCACTAAGAGACACTTAGACACTTATCTATGCTATTGTTCTTTGATAAGAGTTTAAAGTGGGTTTGTCTATTGAGCATGTAATGCTCCCACATCATCTCTACCACTACCTATCTAAGTGTAAAGCGAAAAAGTGAGATCTTTCTCTCAAAACTCCACCTCTTCATTACTCAATTATTATAGTTAACTTAATAAAATTAGTCAATTGAATAATATATGCAAAGAAATGCAAATATATTCTCACCAATTTCAAGTTATATAGTGATAGTATTTTATTGAATATTTCAATATCTTAAGTTCTAACCACAATTTAAAATAAAAACTCTATTCTCTAACAGTCATTCAAACCACACAATTTAAAATCAAAACACTATTCTCTAACACTCTATTTCTGATATATAAACCAAGATCTAAATAATATTTGTGAGCATAGTAGATAGATGGCATAATAAAATTTAAAAATCTTTTTAAAAATAAAAACATATATCATTTCAATTATGAACCATATCTTTTTTAATTAATTTTATATTTTTTAACTTTAAATTGTAGGAGGCTATTCTCTAAGTTACTCATATAGATATCATAACATTCATTTTATGCTTGTGAGATGATCATTTCAATTAATAACATTATCTTTACAATTATAGCAATTAATTATAAATTATAAATTAATTAATTTGTTTAATTTATTTTATATCTTTTAACTTTAAATTGTGTGTGGCTTCCCTGTAAGTTACTCATATAGATATCATAACATTTATTTATGCTTGTGATATCATCACGTATGATAAGTTGCGAGTTGCAGCGATTCTTTCTATTTATTGGTGACCACCATTATTCCTGTTAGCCACATCAAATCACCGGAGGGAAGCACCACTTATTGTAAGTGCCATTTGTGTATTTTACTCGTTCGAGTGTGCAGTTATAATAATACAAAAATGGTGAAGGTATTAGAGTCCTCACAAAAATATTTACAAATAGTTTAACAATCTTTAAACCATTAATTGTATTTAATATCAATTAGAAAAGATAATTAAAATCAATTTTAACATTAATAAAATATAATTTGAAAATATATTTAATTATGATTAATTATAGTGGATTATCATTTATTAATTTTTTTTATAGAATTTCAACAAACACAGCTATGTAATTGATATCAATATCATTTTCGTATACAAAATAAAATTGAAAACTGACATCTCCAATTCTCTCAAACATGTTTACTTATATATATATATATATAGTTTAGGATACATTGTCCCTATCGTGGGTGCCTACGATATTATTATTTTTATATATTTATGTATATCAACGATAAAATATATATATTAATGATTCAATTTACGATATAGTTAGGCATCCTGATTTGTGTAAATAATTGAGAGGAAATTAAAGCATGGATGTACTAGTTGACTTTCAATCCAAATTTTCATTTGAATGAATCAGTCTAAATATTATATGGTGGGCTGGAAGTTGCAGGTGTTAAGGATAATCGTTCAAAACTAGAAACGATCTCTTCAAGTTCAGGCGGGACTTTTTCTCGGGTTTCCTTTGGAGTATCAGTCATCAACCTTTAATTTTAGATATTCCTCCTAAAACAGCAGAACTGTTAAATTTACCCGATATATGCCAAACCTTCACCTTTTCTAAGGAACAAAAAAGAATTAAAACTTCAGTTTAAAACCTTATCGCATCCGTCATTCCACAAATCTTTAGCACATTAAACCTACATCGTCGATCTCATTCTTCAATCCAACGGTTATCACTTTCCCCGCTTGCAAACTAGCCAAATGATCTCCATCGTTGATCAATCTTGCTTGATCCAATGGTTGACGCGTAATCTTGCATGGATTATTGTGCGATGTTTAACGAGTTGAGAGCACATGAGAAAAACAGTTTTCCTGTGCTACGTGTTGGCTTCTAACTATAATCGTGTGAAAATTCCAAATACAACTTACCACCTTGAGACCGAGCGAGAAACAACTTTCTCCTACAAAGAACACCTTTGTATTTTGTCTAACGCATGTGCTTGTTTGCACACAATGACCATTATATCTATTGCTTCTGTTGCCGGACGGTTCAGATCCTTCCCTAGTTTTCTCACAAATTTGTTAGATTTTCCTCATTCCACCAAGGTTTTAGTGCTTCTGCCAAGTTTAATCTATCTCTAAGTTCTATTTAGGATATCGCTAACTAAACCGTGTGGTTTTGCAATACATTCAAATTATTTAAATGTGTAGTGTATGAAGATTTAAATGTGATAACAAAAGATTATACAAAACTCTAATTCTAAAGGCCAAACTAGAAATCCACAACACTCAGGAATATTTCGAAGGAACTTGAAACCTCCAGGATTGACCATTCATTTACAGAATACATAGAGACATAGAGAGATTCCAATTTCTACAATACAAACCTCCACAGCCAAATCCCATTACCCTAATTCCAAACCTATGTAAATACCATTACATACAACAACCAGATCCTAAATCAATGGATCGAAACTGCCTAATCCTATCTAATCTGCATGATATTCTCCTCGATAATCTCAACTAAGCCTAACGACTTGAATTAATTACAAGATAATCCAAATCCCTGAATTTTAGCTAAAATCCTATATCGAAAGCTTTGTAAAGTGACAACTAAAGGATCCCACTCCTTTGCTTGAATACTTTTTTGTATTTTTGGAATAAAATTCGAAGCCTTTTGTCTTCAAGCTTCATGCTCCTCCATCAGACTCCTAAGGAAAAAATTCTTCATGGGCTCCTATCCATGAGCTCTTCTACAGAACTGTCCAACTTCTATAGCATGGAATCTGTCATCCAAGTAGCATCAGCAATCGGTTGATCTTTCCACTTGACCAAATACGGAAAACACTCATGCAATCCTGTCTTCTTATACACTCTCTTGTCTAAAATCTATTCTGGCTGCAATGCCTTTGCTCTTGGCAACTGTTTTACCTAATCAACCTCTTGTTCTTCCTTATTTTCTGTTGTATCCTCTGCACTTCCACTTTTATATCTGTACAGATCAGCAATATTGAAAATTGGATATATTCCAATATCAAGGGGTAATTCAATTTCATATGCATTTGCATAAAATTTCCTCAACGCTCTGCATGGTCCAATTTTCTTAAATTTTAACTTGTTATACTCCCTTCTTGGAAATCTTTCCTTCCTCAGGTGTGATAGAACCAAATCTCCAACCTCAAAAATAACTTCTCCCTTCTTCAATTTTGCTTTGCTCTTGTACTTTATGTTGCTATATTGTAACTGTTGTTTTACCTGTTCATGTATTGCTTGAAACTCTGAACAAAAATCTTCTCCTTCAGGACTTCTCATTTCAGCTTTTCCCAAGTCTCTTAATTCAGACACTCCTCTTGGGTGCATTCCATAAACTATATGGAATGGACTTTGCCATATACTCCCGTTAGGAGAATCATTATAAGCATATTCAGCCTGTGGCAAAATTTGATCCCACTGTTTTGGAGGTTCACCTGTAAGACTTCTCAGAAGATTACCCAAGATTTTGTTTACAACTTCAGTCTGTCCATCAATCTGAGGATGATAAGATAAACTGAAACTCATTTTAGTACCAATCTTCTTCCATAATGTCCTCCAGAAATGACCAACAAATCTAGTGTCTCTATCTAAAACAATTCTCTTAGGTAACCCATGTAACCTTACAATCACCTTAAAAAATAGATTAGCAATGTGAGTACAATCACTGGTTTTATAACATGGAATAAAATGTGCCATTTTAGAAAATCTATCAACCACAACACAAAATGAATCATTTCCTCTTTGAGTTTTTGGTAAAAACAAAACAAAATCCATACTTACCATATCCCAAGGTCTATCTGGAATAGGTAATGGAACATACAAACCTGTGTTTTGGCTCCTTCCCTTTGCATACTGATAGACTTTACAATTTTTTACATACTTTTCCACTTCAGGTCTCATCATCAACCAGAAATAAAACTGGTTCAACTGCTCATAAGTATTGTCCGCACCAAAATGTCCTCCAGTCCACCACTACGTTTCTCCTAGTTTAAATTTTCTCTCATAGAGCAATTTGGTATGGAGAGCTGATCTCTTTTAAACAACAATCCTTCTTGCAAGAAAAAATCCATCCTCTTACTTCTATCTAATAAAAAAGGATTTTTACAAGCTTCAAATGCCTCTTTAAAATCTAAATATTTCTAATATAATTCCTTAAGAAAATCAAAACCAAACACTTGAATTTTACTTTCCTGAACTAAAATACTTTTTCTGCTTAAGGCATATGCTACCTTGTTTGACTGGCCATTTATATGTTTTAATACAAAATTAAAACTTTGAAGATATTCTACCCATTTTTCATGTTTCTGACCAAGCTTTGGCTGTTGCATAATGTACTACAATGCATGATTGTCTGAATAAAGTATAAACTCTTTAAACATCAAGTAATGTTTCCACTTCTTCAATGATTGTACAACTGCATAAAATTGCTTATCATAAGAACAATATTTCTTCTCTGATTCATTCAGTTTTTCACTTAAATAAGCTACAGGTTTGCCCTACTGACTTAAAACAATGCCAATAGCTTATCCACTAGCATCACATTTCACTTGAAAAGGTTTATTAAAATAACGCAAAATTAAAATAGGTTTTTCAGTGATCTTTCTTTTCAACGACGGGAAGTTATTTTCTGCTTCAGCAGTTCATTTAAATGGTTGTTTATCCTTCTTTATAGTGTCAATAATAGAAGCATTGATCTTACTAAAATTCCTTATGAATTTTCTATAAAAACTAGCAAGACCATGAAAGATTCTTACCTCAAAAAACATTTTGGTGAAGGCCACTCTATAATTGCCTTTATCTTCTCTGGATCCATGTTTAATCCATCAGCAGAAACAACAAAACCCAGATATACTAACTCTTCCTTCATGAATGAACATTTATTTAAATTTAGCAGTAACTTTTCTTGTTGCAGCTTCTGGAAGACATAACTCATATGTCTCGTGTGTTCCTCTTTATATCTACTCTAAAATAATGTATCATCTAGATATACTATTACAAATTTACCAATAAATTCTTTCAACGCTTCATTCATAAGCCTCATAAATGTACTAGAAGCATTTGATAACCCAAAAGGAATTACCATCCATTCATGCAGTCCTTCATTTGTTTTAAAAGCAATTTTCCATTCATCACCTTCTCTAATCCTTATTTGATGATAACCACTTTTTAAATCTATCTTTGTAAAATATCTTGCTCCACTTAAACAATCCATCAAATCTTCAATTCTAGGTAAAGGAAATATGTACCTAATTATTATTTTGTTGATTACTCTTGAATCAATGCACATTCTCCAGCCTCCATATTTCTTTGGACTCAACATTATTGGCACTACACAAGGATTCAAACTCTCTCTAACCAGTCCTTTATCTAACAATTCATGAACCTATTTTCTGATTTTTTCATTTTCTATGGGAGTCATCGTGTAAGCTGCTTTATTTGGTAGATTCGCCCCTGGAATCAAATCTATATGATGAATGATTTTTATAATAGGTGGTAACTCATTAGGAAAATAATCTACAATGGTATCACAATAATTCTCTAGCATCTCTTGAATTTCAATTGGAAAATTAGAAATCTTAGTGGAATTAATTATTACCTTGGGTTTGCAAATCAATGCAAAATTTACCTCATCTTCTTCAATCTGCTACAAGTATTCTTTCCCACTCAATAATAGAGTCTTTGGACTAGATTTTCTTGATGGGTCCTCTTCTTCCATAGGCAACAATGTATGATCAATACCATCTTTACCAAATTTGTATGTGTTCTTTTTCCCATCATGCATATCTCCTCTGTCATACTACCAGGGTCTTCCCAACAATATGTGACACACATCCATAGGCATCACATCACACAAAATTTTGTCTTTGTATTTTCCGAACTGGAACTCCACTTCACACTATTCATTCACTAACAACTGATTTCCTTTTTGAAGCCATGACACCTTGTAAGGTGTTGGATGTTTCTTTGTCTTTAATTTCAACTTTTCCACCACTTCTGTAGAGACCAAATTATCGGTGCTACCACTATCAATTACCATTTGATAGAATTTTCCTTGAACCTTTCACACAGTCCTGAACAAAGTCTTTCTATTTGCTGGTTCAACAACTTCCTTTGTTTGCTTTAACAAAACTTTGTTAACTACCAAAGATTTCCCTTTCTCTGGTACATTTTATTCTTCGAGCACCTTTACTGCTTCTTCT
Organism: Pinus tabuliformis; assembly: GCA_031772625.1. Lineage (NCBI taxonomy): Eukaryota > Viridiplantae > Streptophyta > Pinopsida > Pinales > Pinaceae > Pinus > Pinus tabuliformis. The sequence continues at coordinate 1,154,297,565 of CM062818.1, read as the reverse complement.
TCAGTCTCAGTAACAATTACATTCCTCTGATTTGTTCCTACATTTTCTTGGCACTCATAGGCTCTGTGTCCTAGCTTGTTACATCTGTAACATGTGATTTCTCTTCCTCTGCCTCTGCCTCCTCTTCCTCTGAAAAAACTCCTTCTACCACTTGCATCACCTCCTGTGGGTGTATGCTGACTTGAGCTGCTGCTAGCTCCATCTCTAGCTGTTGTAGATCTTCCTCTACCACCTTGAATTCCTCTTCCTCGGAAAGTACCTCTACTTCTAGCAGATTGCTTCCTCATGAGTTTTTCTTCAGCCCTCAATACCATTAGATAAGCCTCTTCTATTGTTTTAGGAACAAACACAGTTATCTCGTCTTGGATCTCCAATCTGAGACCATTTATATATCTTGCAACCTTCTCATCAGTATCTTGAATTTGTCCAGCTCTTATGCTTACTTTGTAAAATTCCTCTATGTATTCTTTCACTATCAAAGACCTCTCTCTAAGATTCTCCATCTTTCTATATAATGAAAGTTGATAATCACTTAGCAAGAACTTACCTCTCAACTTTGCCACCATCCTGTTCCAAATTTTAATTAGTTGCTTACCAAGTCTTTTTCTTTTTGCCTGCACTCCATCCCACCAAAGTGTTGCATGTCCTTACAATTTTGTCACATCAAATTTCACTCTCTTTCCTTCTTCCATTTCTTCATAATCGAAGAATTTATCCATGTCATTAATCTAGTCTATCAACTCCTCAAGGATAAAACCTCTTATATAAACTGAACCCTGAAGTCCGGGTATAGATGTGGATCCTAACATTGATTTAAAGAATTTCATTTCAGGAGTAACTTCTGCAAGTTCCTCTTCTTCTGTAGCTTCAACCTTGGGCTCACTGACATCCCCATCTCTTTGATTTCCCATTTGCACTACTTCTAGTCTAGCTTGCATCTATTGCATATCTTCCAACACTTCAGCATTTGCAACTAGTCTTCCTCTTCTTCAATCACCACCACGTCTTCCTCCAACTCTGAAATCCATGTTGGATTTCTTTCTATGATCTTTTAGATCCTGATCTGTGTTAATAAGTTGCTCTGATACCACTAATGGGGGGCTGGAAGTTGCAGGTGTTAAGAATAATCGTTCAAAACCCAAAACAATCTCTTCAAGTTCAGGTGGGACTTCTTCTCAGGTTTCCTTTGGAGTATCAGTCATCAACCTTTAATTTTAGATATTCTTTCTAAAACAACAGAACTGTTAAATTTACCTGAAATATGGAAAACCTTCACTTTTTCTACGAAATCTAAAAGAGTTAAAACTTTAGTTTAAAATCTTATCGCGTCCTTCATTCCAAAACTCTTTACCACTCCATTGTCGATCTCATTCTTCAATCCAACGGTTATCGGTTTCCCCGGTCACAAACTAGCCAGATGATCTCCACCATTGATCAATCCCACTTGATCCAATGGTTGATGCGTAATCTTGTGTCGATTCTTGCGCGATGTTTAACGAGCCGAGAGCACATGAGAAAAGTAGTTTTCCCATGCTACGTGTCGGCTGCTAAGTGTAATCACGTGAAAATTCCAAATACAACTCACCACCTCAGATCGCATTAGAAACAACTTTCTCCTACAAAGGCCGCCTTTCTATTCTGTATAACGCATGTGCTTGTTGGCACGAGATGACCATTAGATCTATTGGATCTGTTGATTGGATGGTTCAGATCTTTCCCTAGTTTTCTCACAAATTTGTCAGGTTTTCCTAGTTTTATCACTTCTGCCAAGTTTAATTTGTCTCTAAGTTATACTCAGGATATCGCTAACTAAACCCTCTATTTTTGAAATACATTCAAATTATTTAAATGCGAAGTGTGTGAATATTTAAACACGATAACACAAGATTATACAAAACTCTAATTCTAGAGGCCAAACTAGAAATCCACAACACTTAAAAATATTTCGAAGGAACTTCAAACCTCCAGGATTGCCCATTCATGCACAAAATACATAGAGACATAGAGAGATTCCAATTTCTGCAATACAATCCTCCACAGCCAAATCCCATTACCCTAATTCCAAACATACATAAATACCATTATGTACAGCAACCAGATCCTAAATCAATGGATCGAAAATGCATAATCCTATCTAATCTGCATGATATTCTCCTTGAGAATGTCAACTAAGCCTAACTACTTGAATTAATTACAAGATAATCCAAAACCCTAAATTTTAGCTCAAATCCTATCTAGAAAGCTTTGTAGAGTGACAGCTAAAGGATCCCACTCCTTTGCTTGTAAACATTTTTTGTATTTTTGGAATAAAATTCGAAGCCTTTTGTCTTCAAGCCTCATGCTCCTACATCATTATATATACCAATATAGCTTGCAAGAGAATGAAAGCACATCAAAATTCATATTGCACCCACAAGGATACATTGACAGTGTGGGCAAACTCATACAAGAGGGTCGTGCTTCATGGTAAGTTGAAAACCAAACTTGGGAATAACAGGGTGCATGTCCACCACTCTCACGAGGTGTATGTTCGCCACTTTGACCTCTTAATGAGTAAGAACTGAGTTGTTGCCATTGAAAACCAAGTACCTGAACAATGATTTTCCCTTCACAACCTTCCCATCCTTGATCCACCTCTCTAGTTTGAATTCCCCCCAATCCTCTCCCCACACAGTGTTTAATCACACGTAGAGTAAATGAAATATACGATGATGGACCATCGCAGCATGTTGTCCTTCACTGACTCCACCAAATTGACCGGAGAAGATGGATAGATCTAGAGAGACTCACTCAACACTGCCTGCAGATACTTCATTTCTTTTATCTCTTCAAGTGAGAAAGGCGAGGAATTGTTTCATTCACTTCAGCCTCTGATTTAAGATACTCTGTATCTCTTGTACAATCTTTTCTTCAACCTAGAATGCTGAAAACACTAAAATTTGTCAAGAGGGTCATAGAAGCCACTGTGGTTGTTTATAAACAAATAAATCCTAACTTTAGTTCAGGAGAAAACATAATGAGATATTGATATTCATGTAAATGAAATAAGAAGCATATCCACCTGAGTTTTGATTTTTTTTTTTTGCCAGCATTGAACTGATTCAAATAATTTCGTTGAACCATTAGGTTTTCAGGTAAAAGATTATTTGCATCCGGATTTGTCACGATGTGAAAGAAAACAGTTAGCATTTTGAATTTTTTTTCCAACATTGAACTGATTCAAGTAATTTCATTGAACCATTAGGTTTTCAGGTAAAACAATTATTTGCATCCGGATCTATCATGATGTGAAAGAAAATAGTTAGCATTACAGGTTTTTAGCAAAATGATAAAGGAAATGATCTTGTAATATAAAATAAGCCACCTTTTAATCTTGAGCAACACTTAAAAAGTTATAATTTACCAATTTTCTTGCATAGGTTGCATATGCAAGGATCAATAGATTTGATGATTCGGGGATTCAACGATCCATGAGATGTCATATACAACCAAAAACAAATAAATTGTTGAATTAGCAATGCAACCACCTTCAAATGGCTTGAGAATTAGTAACGCATAGGCAACAATGTAGGCAATCCTTATAGGTGTCGGAAAACACTTGGCAAATGGTTGAACACAGGTATGTTTGAGAATGTGAAAATGTATGGTTGAGAATGGGTACGTTTGAAACTAGAATGTGAAAAGGTATGGTTGAACATGGGTACATTTAAACCACCCACATAAGGTGATCGTTAAATTAATGGAAAAAACACTTGGCAAACAGTTGAATAGGCATATGTTTCAGAATATGAACAGGTATAAGATGCATGTTTCAACTTTTAATCGTTTCACAAGCCTGAGGAAAATCGTTGGTGGGTTGTTTCTCTTTGATCCACGTCTCTTAGGTGAATGTAACGAAATGAAATGATCATGCATGTTTCATTAGTTATTTTATTGAATTTTATTTTTCCTAATCCTTATACGTGTTCATAAATAATGAGCACAGTAAATTTTTAATCTTGATTTGGTAAAAAATTATTTTAAACACTTGTTTTAGATATGCAAGGAAGTTATAACTTTCAATTTATGGCAACGACGAGAATATACTAGCATCATTCAATTTAAACCATCAAATGAAAAAGATGAATTAAGAAAATGATTAAAGTGCCCAATTTCAATAGGGGGACGCCTATCGGCATAACTAGCCAAATGGCCTATGACATTCTCCCATACTTTACACAAGGAGCTAGTGCCTCAATTTTCATACACGTAAGCGACTATGACATCCCGCCATGCTTTAAACAAGGGATTTGTGCCTCAGTTTTCTTACATGTAAGTGACTACACGGTCACTATACATAGTACCTAACATAGATCCCATTTATGATAGTCACCATTATTGCATTTTATTACTTCCAAAACAACCAAAGATATAAATTTGTTTCATATATTTTTATAGTTGTACATCAAGCCAACATACATGAAACATTTTATAAATTGAAATATTAAAGGAGAACATGTATGTATGAAAATCAAATTCATAGATTAAAATATTATTGTTCGATTATTGACTAGGATATGAAATATAATATGTTAAATTTTATGATTAATTTTAAATATTATTGTTTGATGACTCAATTAAAATATGAATAAATTTTGCAACCTCGACCAGCATAAGGAAAATAAACAGTATTATATTTTTTTGGTTAGGTAATGTGATTCTTTAGTGGCACAATATATCAAGCATTATTGATAATATAGTTGTGCTCAACTAGTTAATTTATGTGGAATTTAATTTCTATAAAGTTTTTCATTTAAATTTTTTGTAAATGAGATGACAATATTCATTTATATGAGTTAAAAGTCATTCTAAGAGCTGTCTTAATAGTTTTGTTCCTATACAATATTGGAAGTACACTCATCTCAACCTAATAAGAATATAGATGTTTTAATTTCTAAAAGTTAGCAAAGTTATATTTAATATTATACTTTTTTAATATTAAAGTAATATCAACTTTTCATTGTACTTTAAAAATTATGTTGTGGAATACTTTTCTACGATGAAAATATAGGGAGTGATAAAAGAATTGACCATTATGGTGTATTATTTAAGTGCTTTATGTACCAATCAAATTTTAAATATTAATTATCTAACATTTTTAATTTTATATTTTCTTTTTTCACATTTACATAATACAATTATGAAATTAAGATGCAAAATGATATCCATAAACTTATATCAATCATATTAAATAATTTAATTATGATAAATCACTTTATTTTAACTACATTTATTGATATAATTATGTTAAATCACTTTATATCAACCATATTATGCTATATATAATTTGTTATAAATGAGACTAAATCTATCTGTAAATATTCAAAAAAATAAATTTAATTTAATTTTATGATTACTTTTAAATATTATGGTTAGATTATCGATTAAGATAGAAACAATGTAGACAAGCTTAAAGGGAAAAAACCTTAGAAATATTTTTTCCAAACACACATCCCATAAATAGATAGGCAATTTGTCTATACAATATTGGAACTACACTCAACTGAACATAATAAGTATATATACATTTTCATTTTGAAAAGTTAACATGCGTACGAAACTTGAATTTAATATTAAATAATATCAAGTTTTCATTTTACTTTAAAAATTATACTATGAAATATTGTTCTAAGATGAAAAATATAGGAATTGGTAAAAGAATTAATAATTATGGTGCATTATTTTGTTGTAAGTATGTTGATATACATTTTATCTCTTAAAAGTTAGTAAAATTTGTAGATGGTTTTTTTTAACAAAAGTGTTTATTTTATAATTTTTTTTAAGGCACTAATCAAATTTTAAATATTAATTACTTTACATTTTTATATTTACTTTTTTCACATTTAAAAAAAACAATACAAAATGATATCCAATAGCTTATATCGTGATAATATAGTTATGCTAAATCATTTTATCTCACCCATATTGTTAATATAGTTATTTTCAATCACTTTATATCAACCCTATTTACTAATATAATTATGATAGTGATATAATTATGCTAATATATATATAGAATTATAGAAAGCTGGTTGTAAATGAAACTTACGCTTCCTCCATGCTTGACCGACAATACTTCCATATGCATTTTCAGGACATCTCTTCTGAGATGCATTTTTTGATACAGTTAACAGACCTATAGTACTATATGGTGTTGAAATCTTGGGGCCTACCTCGTTACCACCTGACTGCGCGCAGGCTGAGACAGTCCAATTCCTCATGCTACAGTGTATGATTTAGCATAAACAAACAGTTCCATAACCCATTGTACAAACAGTTTGGCATTCATCCCTTTTTCCTTGAGAGCATTTTTGGACTTGTCTTCTTTCTTCACGGGAAACTCCTATCTGGCCCTTTGCCTTTTTTAGATTGCCTCCACATGCCCCTTTGTCTAGCGAATGTGCTGTTTTTTTAAAGGCGTCTTCAGTTCTTCAAAGAGTGCCTCCCTCCTTTTAGCTATTCTCTAGATGCCCTAGTGACATACTAGCCCCTGAATGGAGATAAACATGGATATCAAAGAGGACGTCTATCTACAGTAAATTCAGGTCACTTGGATTGAATCCCACAACGGTTTCACAATCAAATGACCTTATACTATGATCGCTTATTGTACAAGTATGATCTAGGAAGCAATTCTCTTTGATACATTTGCAGATTTTTATGGGTCTTCTTGCAGAACCCAAAGGCTTTAAACGCTTGTTCAATTCTGTGGCCAAGGAATCCACTACCATTGCTTCCAATTCCTTCTGCATGGACATAAAGTGTGCCCTTTCTGCCATGTTGCTAAGAACTACTGGATAAAACTGCGAAACCACAACAATGAGGGCCTGCATGCTGGTTAAACTTAAAAGCCTGAGGAAAGGTAGAGATTTGGGTGACAAGACTTCTTTGGAGACAATCAAGTGTGAAAATGACCATCCAATTAATGAGAGAGAAATTTTCTACTTGAGTTCAACCCAGATTAATTCCCTTGCAAAGGAATGCTGATCTAGAAAGCATCAACAAAATAGAAATGAGAGGAGAAGGAAACAATCAAAATCCAGCAGTGCTTGGAATGCAATCCGTCATTTGCAAGGGAAGCAATAATGCTTTTCTTCAGATTGCAAGGGAAGCAATAATGCTTTTCTTCAGATTGTAGGTTGCTGAAAAGAAGAGAGCAATAACATTTATTTTTGCAGATTCTTTCATCCTATTAAAGCAGCAAAAAAATTAATTATCGTTTTACATTTTAAGAATAAGATATTTGGAACCCTTTCATATGATAGGTGTAATGTCTTTCAACATGCATTGGGGTTTGTAAGTTTGAGAAATTTCAATGGGCATATGCTAAAATCGGATCCTCTGTTTATTCTGATAACTAGATAAATATGTGTATGCTATTTCTAAACAAAGACGGAATGTAATACTTACAATTACCATCGTTCTTTGGATTTGAACTCTTATCAAAGGAAAATTCAATCAATCCATATTCCTCCATCCCACTAAATCTTGTTTTAGATGTTGAGGATTGCTAATTTATTTGTTTTCACAATTGGAGCTGTAAATGCTGATGGCTTCTTAGCACGGGATATAACATTCGAAAATGCAGCAGGGCCAGGTAGTCAACAAGCGGTAGCCCTAAGAGTAGATAGTGATCACTCTGCCTTCTACAACTGTGCCTTTCTTGGCCACCAGGATACATTGTACACTCATATTCTTCGTCAGTTCTATAGAAACTGCAGAATAGAAGGTACTGTTGACTTCATATTTGGAGACTCGGTAGCCATCTTTGAAAACTGTCTCATTCTGCTGCGTCCTCGTCAAATAAACTCAGACAAAGGATCATTAGATCCTGTCACTGCACAGGGTCGAACAGATCCAGCCGAGCCCACAGGATTTGTTTTCCATAACTGCACTATCAATGGAACTGAAGAATATATGAGGGCTTACTATGCCAACCCAAAAATTTACAAAGGCTATTTGGGTCGGCCATGGAAGATGTACTCCAGAGCAATCTGCATAAATTCATATTTGGGAGAGGCCATTAGCCCTGAGGGATGGATGCCGTGGGTAGAGGACTTTGCTCAAACTATTATTAACACCAGAAATAAAAAGACAACCACAATGAAGAATAATTTAAACATCGTTCGAACTAATAGATTCTAGAACAATATAAGTTTGGATAATACTTTGATCATTTGAAGAATAAGGTACTTAATTTTTAACAGCATGTTATTCTCGACAACGTCATGGCTTATTCTGTGTAACAATTTGCATACACTCTTTTTTATTTTTCCAAGGAGTGATGTTATTCAAAATATATCTCCCTATGGGTGTCCTTATGCTGCACACAAGCAATGATGCATTTACTTATTTCAACTTTATGTATGTTTATCATTTCCATCCATATGATTGTCTTCCAATGATTTCTAAGATGTAATTGAGTTTATATCCATCCAATTGTATTATAGGCTCCTAAACCAATGGTAAGATCAGTTATTTTAGATTTGTTGACAGGACTAGATAGACACGTGGGATAAATCTTATATTTATAGTATACTCCTCTTTAAGGTTATGAGTTTGTACACATGTTTTAACACTTTCTCAGCTCTCAATAAAAATCAGAACATTGTGGAATTCTCTTAGGATCAGAAGCAACGCTAGGGTTGGAAAAAGCATGTAGCACTTATAATGTATCAAACTTAAAATAAGCCAGAAGTCTCCATTTTATCTGGGATTCCTCTTTGTTCATCCCTTGTCTGACACTAAGGTATATAATGTTCTGAAAAGTCTCATTGTGATATCCACTCATACATGCTAGACAGTAAGGCACACCTCTTTGTTGAGATTCAATTCTAGATCCATAATTGTTTTTGACTTTTATTGATTTTTCTTTGTCAAAAATGTAGATTAGCATTGCCTTGAATTGGCCATTTGTTGATGATAAAAAATAAACACCGGTAAAGAAACAAAATTGCATAAAATTTTGACTTCTTTCTTCTATGTTGTTGTTTCTTATGTCATTTGCATAAAATTTTAACTTCTCTCTTCTATGCTATTGTTTTTCATATCATTGCCTTAAGGAGTTTCTTTTGCAACATGTGGTACAAATGCTAATTTTCAATCACTTTATATCAACCCTATTTACTAATATAATTATGATAGTGATATAATTATGCTAATATATATATAGAATTATAGAAAGCTGGTTGTAAATGAAACTTACGCTTCCTCCCAAAATTGAAGTGTCAGCAAATATCCGCTAAAACGAAATTTAACCTGCCAAACGTTGCAACGACAAAGACACGTTGATTCAGGAATGAAAGAATGACCAGTGAAAATCTCATATATAACCTACCAAACGTTGCAACGACAAAGACACGTTCATTCAGGAATGAAAGAATGGCCAGTGAAAATCTCATATATTGCTGCAAGGTGCTGGAGGAGAATCACACAAAGAGATTTTAGTGTGCCAATCTCGAAAGAAACCAGGAGAAGCACACAAACAGATCAAACTTGAAGGAACCAGGAGAAGCACACAAACAGATATCACTGTGTCAGTCAGAGCTCTTGTAAAGAAACCTGAAACAAACCTGGTTCTAACCTAACAATGGCAGACGAAACCAAGTTCTGCTACGAGTGCAAGAGAGAGACAGTTATGTTTGAAGACCATTCCCAAGGTCTGATTTGTACAGAATGTGGATTAGTCGTCGAAGAAAACAACGTGGATACGACACGCGATATTCGAATTTTCGAGGACAACGCAGGCGCTCAACGCGTGGAGGAGGCAAACGCATCGGCCAATGGGGTAATCGCGCCTATCTTAATCAAATTCAAAGGGAACAACCCAGAATCCATGATTCTCCAGCGATGCCAGAAAATGCAATTGAAATCCATGAAGGATGACAAATTAAAATCTGGCCGCACCCAAATTGCGGACTTTGCTTCCACTCTCAACATCTCCGCCCATGTCAAGGAATACGCGGAGCGAATTTATGACGAGTTAACAGATTCTCAGAAAATTGCTCAAAATGTTAGTACAGTTCTGAGAATGAGAGGAAAAAAACATAAGGCTCTACTGGTTGGTTGCCTTTACCACGCAAGCAGCCAGCTAGATCAACCGAAGTCTCTGGATGAATTTGCAGCGGGGACTGGTCTGTCCAAAAAGGAAATCAGCCATGCACGCAAATTTATTCAACAGCGAACCACTAATGTTAATATTGAGGGAAACGATGACAAGAAGGTTAGCAGGGTTGAAACATTACCGGTGGTCGCTGTGAATGCCTCTAATGGCGCTCAGCCTCATGATCTTGTTAAGGCTGAGGTTAGCCGAATTTGCAGTCGCCTGCAATTCAGCTTCCGGGATAGAAAATGTGCAGAGGAAATTGCTGATATTGCCCGGAGAACCCTAGACATAAGGAAGGCTCCCAATTCTCAGGCTGCCGCTATCGTCTGGATTTTCATGCATCTCGCCCTGAGTTTTCCATTGGCAAAAAGTTTGAAATCAGATTTTATGCAAGTCATATCTGTTTCCCTCGGAACTCTCCGTCAAACGTACTCTTTGTTCATTCCCCACCTTCCAAAAATTTTACCAACAGATCAATTTGGAGAACCCCACGAGTGGGAGAAGAAGTTGCAGCGACCATAAGAATTCTTCGAGTTGTTTATCTCACGACAGTGTACTTAATTACATGAATTGAATCCACGGAGGGTGTTCATCAGACGGACCACAGTTTCGTTTTCTGATCGATATATTTATGGATTGCCCATTGTCTCATGTTGTCGTCTTTGTCATCGAATATGTAGACGAAACAGCATGAAAAACTACGCGAGAACTCTCGCCAAAATTTTGTAACAAAGTTCGTAACATTCAAGAGCCAAAATAATAAATATTGTGTTTGTGTTTTCAAATATAAATTGCTTCCATGTGCTCATGTTATGATTTAAAATAATTTCAGTTTTTGGATTTTTATTATTGTAGTTTGGGAAGACTTTCTTATTTAAATTGAGTTAAATTTGTATAAGCAATAATTTTTTTTTTAATTATAATATTTAGTTAAACTCTCACCACGCAAATTTTTAACATTCAAAATCTAAATAAATATTATATTTAGGTTTTCAAATATGAATTATTTTCCATGGGGTCACGTGAAGATTGAATTTAATGTTAATATTTATTTTTTTCATCTTTTCTCACCATTTATGAATAGTTAATAATATATATATATATATATATATATATATATATATATTAAAAAAAAGTTCTTAATCTGAAGAATACAGGTATTGAGTTATTGAGTTATTTAAAAGAGATAATATTAAAATTAATTAATATAGTAAATCAATATAGGTCTATCTTCAATAAAGATTCAATATAAATTTAGAGGGATCAAATTCCTTTACTTGCAAATACAATGTGTAATGTTTTCATTGCTTAAATTGTATTTTTGAATGCTATATAAAATATATATAAGACGAAAAATACATTTTAACCATAATTTTTTATTATAGCTTATATGATTTTTGTTATTTACAGTAAATTTATTTTTATTTAAAAAAAATAAGTGTCAACTAGATAAAAAAAAATAGACAAACTTAGACATCCCCATATTTAAATTGTAAAATAAACCATTTTTACATTATTTTTATTAATATAAATTGTAGATAAACATCTTCCTCCATTTTTATTAATGAAATTTTAATAAAAATAAAAGGAGAAATATTTTACCTAAATACTATATATATATATATATATATATATATATATATATATATATATATATATATATATATAATATATATAAATTTATTAGTAATAAGTTTTATGATAGTGATGCCGAAGGTCTCTTAAAATATTATTTTCATCTAATTTATTTATTAAAATTGAAAATAAATATTATTTATATATTTTGGTTAGAATATATTATAATAATTGCTAAAATATTAAGTTTATACTAGTGTATTTATTACATAAATACATAGTATTTAATAAATTGTAGCATTTAATTTTCACATAATATTTTTAGTAATAACTAAAAAATATTTTTAATAATAATTATAAATTAATGGTTGAGATTTATTTTGAAAGTAGTGTTTTTTATTCTTTTAGTTAAATTGATTAATTAAAAGAGTGTCATATGAACTAGTGCAATGAAATGAGTTATGATTTTTTTGGCATGCACTATTGAGATGTCATGATATTGGCCCAAGAGATTGTAACTTAACCTGTTTATATTAAGAATCTCCATTGTAGATAAATATTAGTCATTAAGAATTTTGTTACATATTTTCTAAATGTTTATGTTTCACCCTATTATTATTATTATTATTATTTAATGTCCATTAGGCCCTCTATAGTAAGTGAGTATAATGAAGATATTTGGAGATTAGTATACTTGGAGTCTATGGAGGTGTAGATTCTCCAAAAGATCCACTATTAAGGAATAGTTGTGAGGAACACCAATTTTACACTGCATATCATACCCACACTTAAGGAATAGTTGTGAGATACTAAATATTATTTCTCATCGGTAATCCTATGCCTAGGTTTTTAGAACTTTATTTGTAAAAATTGTTCATTCTCATGACATGAAAGAAGTTTTCTTCATTTGATTAATAATTCCTCATATCTTTCAATCTTTAGGCAAAGATATATGAACATAGTGATTGATAACTAGTTGTTAATCTTCCAATACCACCAAATTTTCAATGTGGAGTCTTTTCAATTATCAATATGCCTCATTTGTGTTATTAGTGCAATTTCGTAAACCTAAATAGTAAACTTCAATTTTACCATCAAAATTGAGAATAATTTCTCCCATTCTAATATATTAATTCTTTTTATAAATAATAATAATAATAATAATAATAGTTTAAAATAATATTATACTTTATTTTAATTTTAAAATAATTCACTATTACTAATAGTAAATTGACTATTAAAATAATAATAGTCTATTATTTTAATTAATTAACTATTTTTCTTGAAATATTATCTTAATTTTTTAATTTAAATTTCTACTAATATTAGAAGTGAATTTTTAATATTAAAAATTTTAATATCAAAACAAAAATAAATAAATTTTTAAGCAAGTAATCATAATGATAAGAATAAATAATAATATACAATTTTAACTGTTATAATACATAACTTAGTTAATTTGCGTGAAGCTTACTTTATGATAATTCATTGTTTTGAATTAAGTATGGAATGAGGTTCGAGAATCATTTATAAGATTAAAAGCTATCATAATAGGTGTTTTATTGACAACATCCCATAAGATATTTCTTCCATACAATAGTGAAACTTTCCTTAACCTAGAAATAATATATATGTTTTAACTTTAAAAAATTTGCATGGGTATGTAATGTATATTTAATATTAAAATAATACGGAATTTTTATTGTACTTTAAAAACAATATTTCTTATGAAAAAGTGTTGACACTGGTCAATATTCATAACATACCCTTTTTTGGTCACAATTTTTTTTTTTTCATATTAGACTTTTTAACCTATTTTTTATTTTTTTTAGGGTATAGAATCCACCTAATTTCTTTTACATTAACAATGAAGTCATAAATGTGATTTCTTTTGCATGGATTAATTTTCAAGACTCCTTTGTTATGGTTACATTTCTTTGATAGGCTACAAAGACTTTTTCTACCATTTTTTCCTTATATTTATTACCAAAAGTTTACTTTGGCTTCCATACCCCACTCATTATAATTTATCAACCAGACACACACACACACCACACACACACACAGATATATATATATATATATATATATATAACTAGATCCTACAGTCCAAAGTTGAGCATTTGACATATATTATTTTGTGTTGCTCACACGGGTTTTATGTTGGTGTATTACATTGATGGGTCCCTATGAGAGATATCCACATGGTGCATGAAGTTAATGTGGTAGACAAGGACCACCTAGGCTATGGACAAGCCTCCACACAGATTGGGCCATGCACTCTTCACATCAATCTTGTACCAAATGTCTCAATGATGTCAATTTGATCTTAATGCGTCAACGCTGATCATTGTCTCTTGAGAACCATAGTCATATTTCACTTGTGAACTCGTGACTGGGCATTTCATTTGGTCATTTTACTATGGAGGATTGTTGCTCCAAGATTTTTCCATATGTAGGGTTTGTATCCATTTTAGTTCAATTTATGTAGTCATTTGGTTCTAGTTGACTTGTTAAGCTCCCTCACTCATGGGTTCTCCTTTTCTCGAGGGTTTCACCTCTTACCAACCAAGTATAGAGAAAATTTTTGCCCTTTATCTTTTAAGAATTTTTTCATTGTTTGTTATCATTAACTAAATAACTAGTTTCCTCTATTTTGTAGGGCATCATGAATATTTCTATGAGGTATCTCTAATTTATCTTTGTGATGCTCCTTCAACCTATTACCTTTGAGGTGACTCCTTAATTTTATTTTATTGGTAATTTCCTATAATTTTCTTTTTTTGTCAAAGTATATTTAAAATTGTTAACGAGCAAGGACATTCTCTACAATTCATAGTGTTTGTTTTTCTCGCCACTTGTTTGTTTGATGTTGCAGGTCCTATAGTTCCTTGTGAAGGAGGGACTATGGCGACCTACCATCCAAATTAGCAACCTTGGTATGAAGCATTTATTTATAATCATTATCATATTCAATTTAAAGAATGTAGATATTGTGTTTTCTTCCTCACTCTCTTTTCCTTAAGTTACTTGGTATATAGAGACGAGGGATTAATTTATAGAGACCAAATTATGGGCTTCCACTTTAGTGGAACCTTTTTCAATCAGAGCTCCAATAATTTTGATTTGGTT